>NW_004624795.1:7347331-7475908 GCF_000247695.1 Heterocephalus glaber | reverse complement strand
TTGTAATATGCTTTCTATATCCTTTTAAATTCTGTAAAATCTGTGGTAATGTCTCCTAGATCTTAATATTGTAATTTTAAAAATGTATAACTGATATTGTGTAACAGGAAGAAAAGGTCTAAAAGAGCAGGGGAAGTGGGAGGGGTAGGGGAAGGAAAAAAAGGGAAAGGAAAAAAATATGAGAAGAGGAAAAAAATGGAAACAAGGTCTTTGCAAATAGGGAAGGGTGGAAGGGGTGAAGGGAGGGCAAGGGAAGGGGGAAAAAAATAAGAACCAAGAGACTCATGTAATAGTACAAGATCCTACTGATGAATGTAACTGTATTGTATACCTAAAATGTACCAATAAAGTTAATGGGGAAAAAATTTTAAAAAAAACAAAATAAAATAAAAATCATACTGTTAAAAAAAAAAAACCACTGAAAACTAACAGTAAATATATTTTGTGGAGTTTATCAGAATAAAAATCTTCAAAGGAATAAGAAAAATTTCCTCAAAAGAAGACTTGAAATGCAAGAAAATATGAGAAAAGAAAACTTAACATATCAATAAATCTAAGCATTGTCTACAAAAAAAAAAAAAGGCTACCACACTGCTTGTCTTAGTTACCTTCTTGTCACTGAGACACAATACCCAACACCTACAACTTAAAGGAGGAAAGATTTGTTTTGGTTCACAGTTTGTAGAGGTTTTGGTCCATACTCAGCTCGCTCCAGGGAAGGGTGCATGGAGGACTGGCATGGCAGAGGAGCATTGCTCAGGGCATACCAACAGGAAGCAGAAAGAATTCAAGGGAGAAAGAGGGGCAGATATACCCTGCCAGGCCATATCTCCAGTGACTTACCTCCTCTTCCAAATATCACATTTACCTATAAACTCATCCACTGACTAATTCACTGGTGAGTGTCACGCCCCCATGATCCAAACACTTTCCCAAGACCCCACCTATGACTGCATGAGGCTTTGGGGGAACATCTAGATATAAACCCTAACATTCCACCTGGCCCCCCGACATCTCATGCATATCTTATGCAAAATGCAGAGTCCATCTCTAAGAGCTGCCAAAGCCCTGACAGTTCCAACACAGCTGAAAAGTCCAAGTCCAGAGTCTCCTCTGAGACTTAAGGCAAACTCCTAGCTGTGAGCCCTTGTACAAGTGAAAAGAAAATTAAACACTCCCAACATACGATGGTACAAGATAGACATTTCCATTCCAAAAGGGAGAGATAGAGGTGTAGAAAGGAATAGGACCAAAGCAAGACTGAAACCAAGCAGGGTAAGCAGTAAATCCTGCAATTCCATGTTCAGCATCCAGAGCAAGTTGTGAGAAGATGTGAACTCAAACGGCTTGGCCGGCTCCACCTCTACAGCACTGCCGGTGGTCACAGCCCTCACAGCCTCTCTCTTGGGCCAGCTGTGCTCACTCTTTGCAGCTTTCCTCAGATGATCCATGTTCCTGGCTTCTCCAGCCTTCTGGAGTCTCCCTTGCACTTTGGCTTCATACCCACAGCTTTACACACTGCCCTCTCAGAGATACACTGCCTGGCCGCCCAGGCCTTCTTCTGAAATCTGGGTAGCCTTCCTGACTCCACAACCTTGGCATTCTTCATACATGCAAAACCAGCCATAAAACTACTTCTCAAAACCCGTACCTCTGAGTACCTGAGGCTTTGGGGAACATCTAGATCTGAACCATAACACTGATGAAGGAATCTAGCACAACACCTGGCACATAATAGGTGCCTAAATAAATGTTAGTTTCCCTTCTTCCTTTCTTTATTGTAGTCCTTCTGCTTTGAGCAGGTGCACTGCTTTTCAATTATGTGCCTCGCTCCTGGCTCCTGGCTCCTTTTCTAAAGTATTAGCATGGAGCTTTAGATGCGGCTCCTTTATTTGCTGCTGCCTTGATTTGCATGGAGCTGTCTCTGCAAGATGCTACAGGAGGACTCGTTGGAACTCCCACTGAACACAGCCTCAGCACCTTGCTGCTCTGTTTCCTGTAACAGCCTTACCAATCCACGTGTATAATGAATCTTTACAGTCACAGAAGCTACAGACTTAGCAAAGATCTCAAAAGCTTTAAAAAGCACAGAGGGAAAGCACAGGGGAAGTTGCAATGGGCTGTTCAGAAATTCTGAACACATCCATGGTGGGTATCTTTGAGTTGTTATCCCAAAGCAGAAATTGCAAAAATTTGGGGGTAAATGATCAGAGAGTAAATATCTTGGGTTTCACAGGACACAAGTAGCTTGCTGCATATTCTTTTTGTTCTTTTTTGTTTGTTTCAACTTTTAAAAAAACACAACCTTTTTTAGCTTGCAGAGCCAGACAAACAAACACAAACCATGAGCGAAACCTGACTTGGGGATCATAGTTTGCTGACTCGGGTGAGAACCAGTTGTCTTCATGAAATAAAGAAAGAAAACTCTTTGCCTAAGGAGTAATAAAAATGGCTGGAATTTGGGAACACTAACTATATGCTGGGCACTGTTTGCAGCATTTTATAGATGTTCATTCTGCATGCACTATCTTAGGCACTTCATAGACATTAACAACTAGGCATTATAAGTAGCATTATTCACATATTATAAATGAGAAAAATGGCAAAATAAAAAGATTAAGCAATTTAAAGAAAGTATTTACTCAACCAGTAAGTTTTTGAAATATATTTCATGACCAAAATATGTTTAGTTATAAAACTGCCTGCTTGGAAAGTTACAGATAATTTTGCTTTCAGTGTTTACTTTTCTTAAAACTGATTGCTCTTGCACCATCTTTGGTTAGTTTCTATTTCATGTTTTGTTTCCTTGATGGCATTTATTTGGAGGGAGTCTAAATATGAGGCTATGGCAAGATCCAAGATACTGTACTTGACTATAAAATGTCCCAGGAATAAATTCATTCGATTTTTTTTAGTCTCCACACAATGCCAACACCCACATGGGACATCAAGAGCAGCGGCATCAATGCGTTAAGAATCCTGACCTCTCAAAACACTGTCAAATGAGGAAGACAAACATGTCCACTGAGAAATGAAACACAACTTAGCAAGTGCTTTTATCATGTTGCATCTAAAGAAGCAGGGTGCATGGGCCAGGGAGTGGTCAGACCAGACAAGACAGGACAGGAGGACAGCAGCAGAGGGGAGGTGGCCAGGTGTGGGGGGAAGTTCTGTGTAATCCCCAGGGAAACCACTGCATAGGTACTATGTCCAGCCACCAGCTGTACTCTTGATCCAACCACTCTGTAGTCAGGAGGGGCTGTGTGAATGCATGCAATTCCAGATGCAGTAACAGATGAACTCCACCATCTCAGTGACTTTGTAGGACAGAAATTTGTCCTTGCTCACTCAAATTCCAGAAATCAGTGGGGGAGGGGATGTGTGTAGGGGGAACCTGTGTGTGCACAGATACCAGCTACTGGAGACTCTGCTGATTTCAATGCACAGATCCACATTTACCCCAGGGTATGGACATCCTGCCAGCATAGGGGAGGAGAGAGCTTCATGGGCCAGGCTCAAATGCTGGTACATATTCATTCTGACCACATTCTCTTAGCTGGAACTCACACAGCCACACCTACACACAGGAAATGCACTTACTTGGGTAGCAGTATGAAATGGAACTAGGCTGGGTAAATAGCTCACCAACCTCTACCACCAAACCTGCTCAGCCATCAAGTATCGGCAGAGCCCATACTATGTATCAGCTCTACATCTAACTGTGGGACTAATAGTGATTACCTACCAGCGAGAGATTACAGCTAAACAATGCAATAATAAAAGAAATGTTCAGGCAACACACACATATATACATGGCAAAAGCAATTGGCCAAAGTTTGCCAAAATATACCCCTAGAGTTCTATTCCTGTGAGATTTTCCTAACCAAAATTTATAAAATATACATATCATCACTCCCCAGCAATTCTAAGATCAATATTCTTTTCACATTTTAATATCTTTGAAATAGTAATATATTTCACAGTTGGTGGCTTCTTACAATTAAATATATTATATGCATTTCTCTCCTGGTGGTTTATAAAATGCATAATTACATGCAAATTAAGTGTTCTGAAAAGTCCTGCAGATTGAAATAAAAGGGGGGGGGATGATGTAGTCTATTTAACCTGTGTCTCCCAAAGGAATTTGAACGTGAATTTTTAATGTCATTTACTATTATCCAGTGGATCCCATGTTCTGTGGTGTTCCCTGTGGCAAAACTGGTAAAAATAATGTGAGCTCTGGGTTCAGAGCAAGGTGACTCAGTGCTCTGCTGGCTTGAGGTTTACTCACAATCTCTGGAGATGGTGAAATCTTGAGCAGGTGAATCAGTGATGGCCCAGGAGGAAATAACATGAATTAGGATGAATTCTGAGAATGTGAAATGGGTATGGAAGAGCGAGTGCTTGCAAAGCTATGTGCAGAGGGTAGAACTCATAGGGACAGTGCACTGCCAGTGCTGGCTGTCAGGTGACACAGAGGACCAGGTAGGATGGCTGACAAGAGGGGAAGAGCAGCCTCAGGTGAAGGGTATGGGCAGCCCAGTGAGACCCCGATGGAGTAGGGGATATGGAATAAATATGTGGCCTCTTGCTCCTTCCTTGCTCCAGCCTCCTGCCTCAGCCCCTCCTTGGCCAGACCCAACTGGAAGCCAGAACGATGGGGCTGATGTTATCACACAGCAGAGGCAAGTAGGAAAGGTGGTGGCTTGACGAAGGAACAAAGCAGGGAATCCAGCAGAGGGGGCTTTGAGAGTGCACTGAAAATGAATGGATTGTGGCTGAATCCTTCCAAAGAAAAATCCAACAACCTCCTCAACTGCACATTGCTTCCCATTTGACGAAACCCTTTCATATCTTCTTTTGTTTGCTATTCCAACATGTGAAGTACACAGAGCAGAGTAATTATCCACTTTTTAACACAAGAAGGAACGGCCTCCCCAGTGTTACAGCTGGGAAGGTCACATTGGAAGCTGTAGGCAGACTTTCCTGGAGCCAACCTGGTGTTCTTCTCATGATGTCGATTATAGCCTTCGCTGACGGTGTCTCAGAAGGGTCATCTCCGTGAACGGAACTTTATCATTAGTCACTTCCTGCATATTTATACAGCACTTTACACTTTCCATTTACAGAAAAACTTCACACTTTCCATTTGCAAAAAAAATTATGGAAAATCCACAGAAACATCTGGCAAGTCCATTTCTTCTGGGTAGAACCCACTCCCCTGTTCTCTCTCCAGCAAATATTTCACACCATGCTGCAAAGATGAAATCGACATAGCCAATTAAGACAGAACACAAATGAGTAGAGCAAAAGAAGAATAAAGAACTTTGATTCAAATAAGGATTAAAATGATTAAAATGAATAATTGATAATGTGAAATAGGAAGAAAAGGTCCAAAGGGGTAGGGGAAGTGGGAGGGGTAGGAGAAAGGAAACAAGGGAAAGGAAAAATTATGAGAAAAGGAAAAAATGGAAACAAAGTCTTTGTAAATAGGGAAGGGAGGAGGGGGTAAAGGGAGGGCAAGGAAATGGGGAAAAAATAAGAACCAAGATACATCATGTAAAGGTACAAGCACCCAATGATAAATGTAACTGTATTGTCTACCTAAAATGTTCCAATAAAAGAATTTAAGGGGAAAAAAAAGAATAAAGTATTTTGAGAAAGGGAGAAAGTGTTCAAGTGCCACAGGTCACTCCAGGAAGGAGAGTACTTCTATCTTTGAGTCTCAGGGACAGCAACACAGAAGCAGTAATTTGTTTCTGAGCCTAGGGTTGGGGTGTGCAGAAATGGGAGGACTGCATGGATAAGATGTTGCCTCTCTTGTGAATGTGTATGACATTCAGAACAAAACAGTAAAGTCCAGTAGAACTATCTGCTACATAGTAAGAGATGTGGTGTCCTGGTTAAAAACTACAGTTCTGGAGAGAGACTACCTAGGTTCAATCCTGATTCTGATGCTCACTAGCTGTGGATCCTTGGCCAAGTTTCTTTACATCTCTGTGCCTCTGTATCTTCATCTGTAATAGGTAACATAGATAAAAAGACGACATTAGCACTTATCTCCTACCATAGTTATGATGATGAGAGAAAGGCATGCTTCCTCTCACTAGATTCAGCTCCTTCATTTTTCTGTTTCCCTCTCATGTTCACAAAATAATAAGGGAAATGGCAACAAAACAGTCCCAAAATGGAAGACAGGGTAGTACAGAGAATGGAAGTGACAAACTGAACCAGGTGCTGATGGGAAATGCTGCCAACCCCAGACCTCTGAGTGGCCACTGGTCAGTGAGAGGAGGAAGACAGCTGATAACAGTACATGAGAGATGTCACCAGGTGTATGTGATCCATCCTCTGTGGTTTAGGAATATAGGCAGAAAACACCAATGTGGAAATAGAGGTATTTCAAAGGCCAACTTCCCACAGTCCATGAGCGCTTGCACAAAGGCTTGAAGGGAAGAAATGGACTGAAGAATGTGAGATTCAATACATAACTGTGACTAGAAGGTAGGGGAGGAGTCCAAGCATATTCATATTTTCAATAAAGATGAGATCAGTGCTGGCCTGAGCCCCACTGCAGCCTAAGGCAAAAAGACCAACCAGGAATACTGACCTTGTCTCTTATTAAAAAGTCTGAAGTTTGGGCCAGGGATTTAGCTCAGTGGTTTCGCCGCCTGCTGCACAAGCACAAGGACCCCAGTTCAATCCCCGGTACCAAAACAAAAGTTTGAAGTTTGAAGTTTCCTTCAGGGTGGATTTGGGGGAGGGCCTTAAAATTTCTGATTTTCCAAAGATTGTAAATTATAACATTTGTTTCTGTTGCTGAACTGTCAGTGCCCTTCTCAGTTTTGCATAGAGACAAGTGGCTCTCTTGCCACACCCTAGACCTGTTAGAGTGTAGGCCCCTGAAAGGACGCATTAAGAGAAATGTCTTAGAAGTCAAGCTCAGATCTTGGCTCTGATTTCCTCTCAGCCACATCCTGGAGATGTTATCAGGAGCAATTTACTCTCTCTTGAATGCTTGGTCTCTTTCTCAGTAAAAGAACAATGAAAAAGAAACCCTTATCCACTGCTGGTGGAACTGTAAATTAGTCCAGCCACTATGAAAATCAATATGGAGGTTCCCTCAGCTACTAAAAATAGAACACTACCATATGATTCAGTTACTCCACTCCTTGCTATATACCCAAAGGAATCAAAGTCAGCACAACATAGAGATACCTGAATAGCCATGTGCCATAATTCACAATAGCCATGCTATGGGATCAGCCTAGGTGCCCATGGATGGATGAGTGGATAAAAAAATGTGGTGCATGTTCACAATTAAGTATTAGTCTACTATAAAGAAGAGCAAAATGGGCTGGGGATTTAGCTCAGGGGTTTCTCCGCCTGCTGCGCAAGTGCAAGGACCCGAGTTCAATCCCCGGTACCAAAAAAAAAAAAAGAACAAAAGTATGTGACTCACAGGAAAATAGATGGAACTGGAGGTCATCATGTGTCTTAGTTACTTTCTTCTTTGCTGGGACAAAATACCTGACCCACAGCTCAAAGGAGGAAGGGTTTATTCTGGCTCATGGTTAGGAGGTTTCAGTCAGTGGCTCCAAGGCAAGGCAGCATGGCAGAGGAACTCATCAGAGGAGAGCTCCTTGTGGCATGGCCGCAGGAAGCAGAGAGAGTTGAAGTGAGGAGCAAAGAAGAGAAACCCTTGCAGGCTACACTCCCAGTGATTCAGATCTTTCAACTGCACTCCTTGCTATATACCCAACTACATCCCACCTCTTAATGCAGGGCAGCTAAAACCCATCACTGGAATAATCCACGATCCAACCATCTCCCAAAAATCCCATCTATGACTGAATGAGGCTTTGGGGGGACATCTGAATATAAACCATTACATTGTATTAAGCAAAATAAGCCAAACTCAAAAAGATAAACATCACATTTCTCGGTCATATGTAGAATGTGGGGGGGGACATGAAAGTACAAGGGGAGGACTATCACAGAAAAGGAAGGGAATCAGGAGAAAGGGGAAAGATTAGGAAAGGGAAGGGAAGCAAATAGGGAGTTGGACAGGACCAAAGTGTTATATGTCTGCATGAAAATGTCACAGTGTAACCCAATACAGTATAGCTAACATGCCAAATTTTCAAAAGAACAAAACCAGAATGAAATCTAACTCATTTGCTCATGTATTCATTCATCTGCCATCTACAGAATGGCAAGCCAGGTGACGGTGGCAGGAACAGGGAGGAGGGGGAGGTGAGACCACTTCTGAGAAGGGCCAGGGACCAGAAGCAGGAGTGTGACTCACTCTTCCTCACAGCCCAGCCATCATGACTGTCCCTGCAGATCCAAGGATTGGCAGAGAGGTTGGGAAAGGCAGGTTGTGACACAGGGATGTGGCCACACGGCAACCTCTGAGAGGTTCCGGACCAACCCCAAGCTGAATACACACACAGTTTGAAGTCCCCCCCCCCACCATAATCCTCGTCACAAGGGTCAGCTCCAGAGGTTGAGGCCTCCAGACAAAGCCCGGAAACAGCAATTCCAGTAACCAAGAACCACCCTCCCCTCCCTCTGCAGTGAGCGCCCTTGGCCTTCATCCTGTTCCTTGAGGCGCAGACAGAGGAGAACAAGCCCATCATAGAAAGACAGCAACACAGAAGGGCAGAACTGGAAAATAACCCCTCCATAACTGGCCTCCCAAAGTGAAAGCAATTTCTTTGCAGAGCAGTATCTGCCACAGGCAGGAAATGCCACATAAGCTGCTGCCCTTGGGTGGAGCCGGACCCTGCCCACACCCTGGGCTGCAGCCCCAGCCCCTGGGGTCCGCTCACCCTGCCTGGCCCTTTGCCAGGGCTTCGACGTGACTGTTCTGGCCTTTCACCAGCTCATTTCATGGTGTTTGGGCTCCTGCAAAGCAGCCTGTGAAGAAAGAAATGGAAGTTTCCTCAGCTTCTGCTGGACTCTTCATGCCTGTTACAAACCAAGGAAAACAAAACAAAACAGAGAGGAAAACTAAAGGAGAAAAAATAAGGGTTAGAAAGACCAGGCTTTGAGAAAAGTTCTGCAAATCTCCCTGTTAATAACATCTCCAGTAGACTGTTAAGGAGCAAAGGAGAGTGAGGAAGAGGGGGGCTGCAAAGTGCCTCCTCCTTAGGCCACTGTGAAGGGATTCAAGATGTCACTCTATCTGCAGTCCCCAAAAGTTGACCAAATAAATCATGGCCATCCACTCATTTTGGTCTTTACATATAATATTTAGGTTGTCCACTAAGTATGTTCTTCCTTTTCTTTCTTACTAACACTTTTTAATTCTTCAAAACTCAGAGCAGGTAACATTTTCTCCAAGAAGACACAGAGAGCCCTGCCTCTGCCCCACCAAGACCAGTAAGATGTCCCTTCTAAGTGTCTGTAGTGCACCTCCCTTCATGTTCATTCTGCTCATGTTTACTCATGTCTACTGTTTTCCATGCACTGTGTGAGACACTAGCACTGCATCCTTGAAACTACCAGACCTGCTTCCATTCTACAGACTGGAGGATGATGAACAGCTCAATAATTCATATCTATCTAGGGGCTCTGGTCCTTTGAAGAAAAGTTAAGCCAGAAGGCAGTGATAATGGGAGAATGTGTGTAGTGATGCTGAGAATGTGGTAAAGAATGGAGTTATTATGAGCTACGAGCAGATGCCTAAAATGTCAGAGGAGCCAGGCAATGGTGGCACACACCCGTAATCCCAGAATTCTGGGAGGCTGGGGCAGGAGGACCCCAAGTTTCAGCCCAGCCTGGGCTACTTAGAACTTTAAGGAGACCTTGTTTAAAAATAAAAAGGGCTGGGGATGTAGCTCAGTGTGAAATTCCTAGGTTCGGTTTCCAGTACTGGGAAAAAGTGAGGGAAGGAAGGAAAGGAAAGGATTGAAGGCAAACAGATGAAGGGGGAGGATGGAAGGGAAAGGAAGACGGGGTGAGGAAGGAAAGAAAGAAGGAAGGAAGGAAGGAAGGAAGGAAGGAAGGAAGGAAGGAAGGAAGGAAGGAAGGAAGTCCATAATCCATGTAAATGTCTACAGAAAGCATCCTGAAGACTCAGACTAACATCCTGTTAGACCTTGGAAAACCGTCTTCAAGATTTCTACTGGATTTTCTATCCAAAATGAATCACTAAGCAATTATTTTAACAAAAGACACATTTCTGCCATCAATGTGGGTTCGGTGAGGATAATAACTGATGTACACGTGTAACTTAGCCCTCACACTCATCTGTGAGGTGTCCTGGGGGAGCAGGTGCTACCAACATCACTTAACAGAAGAGATTACTGAGGCCCAAGAATCCAGAGCCAAGCAGAAAAAGATCAGAGCGAAACTGAGACTCTGACTCAGGTCTTCTGACTCTAAACTCCGTGCTTCTGTTCCCTACTAAGGTTGGTTGGTGTTGGAGTCTTCAGGTACAAGTAGAAAATTTCAAATATTCTTCAGAGTAGAGGAAATGAGTTTATGTTTCTGAGTCAGAGATCTCATCTAGATATGAGACCGAACATTCCCAATAAATAGAAATACCTCATATCCAGGAAAATTGTAATAGATCCAAACCTCACATTCAATCTTGTCCAAGGAACTCTAGGTGGGGTGGTCTGGGGGAGGTAGATATAAAAGCAAGATAATTACCTTTCAGAAGATGATACCATGGAGTCACCCAACAAATACTGACTCAAAGCCTAGCGTGTCACTCGAGGGTCCACTGCACACGCACAAGATAAGGACGCAGTGACAGAAGAAACTGTACAGAAGGCAATGGAGAACATTCTAAGGATTCAGCATTTAAGGCTGTTACTTAGAAAGTTCAGGTTCAGATTCTGCCGGAGAAGAGGTGAGAAGTAATCAGATTCGTGATGCATCCTGAGAGTAAGGCTGACATGATTTACTGATTGGCTGGTGGGTTGCAAGAGTCAAACTGTTGGGATTTGAATTCTGATGGTGCCACTTGCAAGCTCATGGGACCTGGGACAAGTCCCTTACTCTTTCTCCTCCCTGTTTGTAAAACAGGAATGGTTTGTGTACCCACTTCAAGGGTCCTGATAGTGACTGAATGGGAAAATGCAGATTTCCTCAGCACAGAGGACATCCCCAGAAGAGAAGGGAGAGAGAGACAGAGAAGAGACAGAGAAATAGAGAAAAAGAGAGAGAGAGCACAAGCTTCTAGGGGAAAGCAGGATTTGAGCAGAGCTCTGGATCCAAATGCAAGAAAATGAGAGAGGAGAGTGGGCTCCTGAATGGGCCCCTCCATCTAAAAGCAAGACAGGGACAATGATATCAGAGCCCCTGCCTCTTCTGGCTCCATCTCCACTGAAAGAAGGACCACAGCTGAACTACTTTCTCCTGGAGGAAAGGTGGACATGTGGCTCCGGGTGTTGGAAAACTGCTGGAGAGTTGCTTTATTTTTAGGTTGCAGATCTGCTAAGTGACTTCAGGAGATGACCACATTTCTGTTCCATTAGCTCATCAGCAGTTTCTGAATGAGGCTAATTAGCCCCACACAGCTCCCAGCCCCACAGGGCTCCAGTGAGACCTGGCTATGTGTGACCTCTGCCCTAGCTAGAATGCCTGTTCCTAGGCACTGTGCTGAGCAAAGCTTAGAGCTTAGAGACATTCATGATGCATATGGGTTTGTGGCAGCCTTGGATTTCTGGAGCCACCATTGCTGAGGACACAGCACTGTGGCCCCAAAGAAGGCTGCTCCATGTGAAGACTGAATTAAATGGGAAGCTCTTGGCTGGAAGGAAAATATTCTCAGGAGATTTCCCTGAGGAAGTGTGAGGTATTTGTGGGTGATTTCCTCAGTACCACACTTGCTGACACTAGAACATGAAATAAATATGGTACCAAGCAAGAGCCCTCAGCTAGCAGTGGTTTCCTAGGATGCTATTTTTCTCAATCACGGAGCTGAGCAGATTACTGTGGCTGCTAATGCCTTGTTTCTGCAGCATCCTTCTCTGGATTTCACAGTGACGGAGCACAGCCTATTTTCTGCCCCAGGAGTGGGTTGGCCTAGGCGGGCCTTGGTGTAGAATACTTGCCTTGGGCTGCTAGAACAAGAACTGTAAGAACTTATCAGTTTTACTACATGCCTGGGACTTTCTTTCACACATCACCATCATCTTAGGTAACCTCTCACCACCCTGTAAGGCAGGGGTTCTTCCGATCCCTGTTTTACAGATGAGGAAACTAAGACTGCAAGAGGCTAAGAAATGAGTCCAAGGGCCCAGAGTTTGTGAGTGGCAGAAGCACCATGCCAACCCAGGTCTTTCTAAAGCCAGAGCTGTGGTTTCCATGTTTTACCTACCCCAAAGCACAAGGATGCATCAATTGAGACAAAATCAGAATCACAAAATTAGGTTCTGTGGCAGGAATCGGTCTGTAACTCAGGAGGGAATGAAGTAGCATGTGAGCATAGGTTCCCAGGAATCAAGGGCTGCACTTCCACCCTCTGCTTATGCTGCCCAGGTGACCCAAAGCGGATCAGGTGGCCTCCAGAACCCCGTTTCCTCACTGATAAGGAAGGTCTCTCACACTTCTTCCAGCTCCAGCATCATATCACACTGGAATGTGTCAATATGGAGGATACAAATAAGGTATATTACAGGAAAAGGGAAAGAGCCAGATGCTAACTTTGGCAGCTGTCAGTTTTGTGAATCTTCCAATGAAAAAAAAATGGTTCTTGTAAAACTGAGACTTAAAAAAAACAAATTTAGCTATTACAAATTGTGCTGCTATGAACATGGGTGCACATATATCACTGTGGTATGATGCTTTTAATTCTTTGGGAAAGATACCCAGCAGGGAAATAGCTGGGTCAAATGGGACTTTCAGTCCTAGTTCTTTGAGGTATCTCCATACTGATTTCCACAGTGGTTGCACCAGTCTGCACTCCCACCGACAATGGAGAAGGGTTCCTTTCTCCCCACAGCCCCGTCAGCATTTGTTATTGGTTGATTTCTTGATAGCAGCCATTCTTTCTGGGGTGAGGTGGAATCTCAGCGTTGTTTTCATCTGCATCTCTCGAATGACCAGCAATGTTCAACATTTTTTTATGTTTATTTGCTATTTCTACTTCTTTGTGTGAGAAATGTCTGTTCATTTCAGATGCCCATTTTTGAATTGGGTCTTTAAATTTGGGAGGTCTGATTTTTTTTAAGTTCTTCATAGATTCTAGATAGTAGACCTTTGTCTGAGGGACAGCTGGTGAAAATTTTTTTCCCACATTGTGGGTTGTCTCTTCACACTGTTGGTGGTTTCTCTTGCTGTCCAGGAGCTTTTTAGTAAGAAGAGATCCCACTTGTTGATTGTTTGTGCTAGTTTATGGGCAACTGAGGTTTTGTTCATAAAATCTTTTCCTACACCAATGTCTTCAAGAGTTCTACCTAACCTCTCTTCCAGCCAGTTTAGTGTTTCTGTTTTAATATTTAGATCCTTAATCCATTTCAATTTTAGTTTAATGAATGGAGGCTGGATAAAGAAAATGTGGGGTTTTTTTTATAAAATGGAGTATTACTCAGCCATAAAAACAAGAAACTAGAGACACATAGCTAAATGGATGCACATTGAGGCAATACTCTTAGGTAAAATAAATAGAACACATGTGTAAATACTGAAGTTTCTCTAGTGTGAGAAACTGAAAGTGTAAATAAGGACTAAAAGGTATAATAGACAATGTGAAATAGGAAGAAAAGGTGCAAAGAGAAAGGAGAAGTGCCAGAGGTAGGAGAAAAGAAAGAAGGGAATGGAATTAATATAAGAAAAAGAAAAAATGGAAGCAAAGTCTTTGTAGATAGGGAGGAGTGGAGGAGTTGAAGGGAGGGCAGGGGAAGGGGGAAAAATAAGAACCAAGAGAGATTATGTAAAGGTGCAAATTTCCAATGATGAATGTCATTATATTGTATATCTTAAATGTACCAATATAATTAATAAAAAAGACAAATTTATATTCTCTCCTCTTTGAAGGCGTTCTAAATTAGCACAGTAGAATGAGGATTCCAATTCTGTGTTGAACCATTGGAATAATTAGTTTCATTGTGTTGAACAATGAAAGAAGTTCTTCAGGGGAAATTTGTATCGATGAATTCCCATATCAAAAAAATAGAGCAAGCTCAATAACCTAATGTCAAGCCTCGAGCTTTTAGAAGAAAAAGACCAAGGCAACCCCAAAGCTTGTACAAAGGAGGAAATTATAAAAATCAGAGCAGAAATTAATGCAATTGAGACAAGAAAACCATACAAAGAATCAATGAATTGAAGAGTTGGTCCTTTGAAAGACTGAATAAATTTACAAACCCTTAGCCAACGTTATCAAGAAAAGGAAAGGCTTAAATGTATGCAATTAGTAATGAAAAGGGTGAAATCCCAACACCTGCAGAAATCCAGAATATTATCAATACCTACTTCAAGAAACTGTATGCTAACATGGAAAACACAGAAGAAATGGACAGATTCCTGGATACATAGGAACTACCAAAGCTGAATCAAGAAGATATAAAAATTCTAAATAAATTAATATCAGTCAATGAAATTGAAGATGTAATTAAAAAACCCAGAGAAAAACCCAGGCCCTGATGAATTTACTGCTGAATTCTACAAGAAATGTAGAGAAGACCTTAGGCCAATACTTCTCAAACTCTTTAATGAAACTGAAAGTGAACCATACTCCCAAATTCATTCCTGGAAGCAAGCATTACCTGGAGACTAAAACCAAAGAAGGATCCAACCAAAAAAGAGAGCTATAGGCCAATCTCCCAAATGAATACAGATACGAAAATCCTCAATAAGATACTGGCAAACAGAATGCAGCAGACCATCAAGAAGGTTATACACCATGATTAAGCAGGATTCATCCCAGAGATGCAGGAATAGTTCAACATATGAAATCAATAAATGCAATACACCATATCAACAGAGCCAAGGATAAAAACCACATGATCATCTCAATAGATGCAGAAAAATCATTCGTGACAAAGTCCAACATCCATTCATAAATAAAACCCTGCAGAAAAATGGAATAGATGGTCTTTACCTCAATCTGATAAAAGCTACTCTGTCACAAGCCGACAGCCAACATCATACTAAATGAACAAAAAAATGAGCTTTCACTCTAAAATCAGGAACAAGACAAGAATGTCCACCACTCTTATCCAATATAGTTCTGTAAACATCAGCCAGGGCAACTAGACAAGAGAAAGAAATAAAAGGAATAAGGATAGGAAAAGAAGAAGTTAAATTATCATTTTTTTTTTTTTGCAGATGACATGGTACTCTACATAGAAGACCCCAAAAACTCCATCAAAAGACTTCTAGATTAAATAACCGAATTCAGTAGCATATCTGGATAGAGTCAATGCTCAAAAAGCATTCCTGTACACAAATAACAAACTCACTGAGAAAGAAATTAAGGAAGCAGTATCTTTCACAATAACATAAAAAAAATGAAATACTTACGAACCAATCTAATAAAAGAATTAAAGACCTTTACATTGAAAACTATAGTGCTCTGAAAAAGGAGATCTAAGAGGATATCACAGAATGGAATGATATCCCTTGTTCTTTGGTAGGAAGAACCAATGTAGTGAAATGGCCATACTTATAAAATTGTTATACAGATTTAATGCAATCTTGATCAAAATATCACTACTATATCTCACAGAACTAGAAAAAACAATCCTAAAATTCATTTGGAACCAAGAGAGGACTAGAATAGAAAAAGCAAGTCTGGGCAACAATGACAAGGCCAAAGGCATCACAATCCCTGACTTGAAACTATACTACAAAGCTACTGTGATAAAAACAACATGGATCAATGGAACAAATTAGAAGATGCAGAAACAACTCCAAACATACTCAGCCACCTCATCTTGGACAAAGGAGCCAAACACCCTCACTGGAGGAAAGACAGCCTCTTTAATAAATGGTGCTGGAAAAATTGGCTTTTTATATGCTAAAGTTTAAAACTAGATCCACATCTCTCACCATGCACTAAACTAAAATTGAAATGGATCAAAGATCTAAATTTTAAAACAGAAACACTAAATCTTCTGGAAGATAAAATAGTCAGAACTCTTGAAGACATTGGTGTAGGCAAAGACTTTATGAACAAAACCCCGATTGCATAGAAAATATCAAAGAATCAACTGAGAGCTCATCTTATTAAAAAGCTGTTTCACAGAAAGAAACAGAGCAAAAGAAACCACCAACAGAGTGAAGAGACAACCCACAATGTGGGGAAAAAATGCTAGCTGTGCCTCAGACAAAAGACAACTATCTAGAATATATAAAGAACTTTTTAAAAATCAGACCACCCAAATTTAAAGACCCAATTCAAAAATGGGAATCTGAAATGAATAGACACTTCTCAGATGAAGAATGAGAAACAGCACATAAATATATGAAAAAATGTTCAACATCACTGGTCATTTGAAAATTCAAAATTAAAACAATGCTAAGATTCCATCTCACTCCAGAAAGAATGGCTATTATTGAGAAAACAACCAATAACAAATGTTGGAGGAGCTGTGGAGGAAAAAGAAACCTTCTCCACTGTTGGTGGGAGTGTAGACTGGTGCAACCACTGTGGAAATCAGTGGCGACATTCCTCAAAAAATAAAACTAAAGGTTGCATTCAACCCAGCTATTCCCTTTCTTGGTATCTTCCCGAAAGAAGTAACAGCATCATACCACAACGATATATGCACACCCATGTTTATACCACAGTTTGTAATACCTAAATTTTGGAAACAACACAAATGCCCATCAACAGATGAATGGATAAAGAAAATGTGGTTTTCTTATACAATAGAGTACTACTCTTCCATAGAGAAGGATAAGCTTGAGACACTTATAGCTAAATAGATGTACCTTGAGACCATATTCTTTTTTGTTTGCTTGTTTTGTTTTGTTTTTTAATACTGGGGATCAAACTCAGGACCTGATTCTTGCGAGGCAGGCATGGCACCACTGAGCTAAATCCCTGGCCCTTGAGACCATATTCTTAAGTGAAATAAATCAGACACATGTGTTCCAAATAAATACACATTTATTTGGTGTAAATGAGGACCAAAATGTATAGTAGATATTGGGAAATGAAAAGAAAATGTCCAGATGAGATGGAGAACAAGGGAGGGGGAAGGGGAAAGGAAAGAAGGGACAAGAAAAAAAAAGAATAGAAGGAAAAATGGAAACAAAGCTTTTATAAATAAAGAAGGGAAGAGGAGTTGAAGGGCGGAGAATGGGAAAAAAAGAAGCAAGATATATTATGCACAGGTACAAATTCCCTATGTTGAATGTTATCATTATGAATATCTAAAATGTACCGAGAAAAAGTAATCCTGTGTTAACAATCGAATGAACTGGTGCTCAGAGAGGATTCTTACTTAGGATCCAAAAGCAACTCAATAGCAGGGGACAATTTGATAGCAGGGGAGCTGTGTCTCATTTCAAAGAGTAGTGTGGACTGACTTCTGCCATCAGCCTTTTTACAACCACACCCAGTAAACACCCACACAGGCCCTCCAACGATGGTTCCCACAGGGGTGAAAACGGTACTTGCTGAGAGCTGGTGCTTCACTCTCAACGGGGGATCCACTTTCAACTCCCGGCATGGCCCCACCCGTGGCCCATGGGTGAGACACACCTGATCGTTATTGAAAACCAAAAGGTCATTTCCCTCCTCTCAGGCCTCTTGGAGATCCAGGAATCTCAGGTGGAGAAACTCTGATCTGCTATCTAGACCAGGCATCAGACTTCTCCATTGCACTCTGCCAGTGGGTGTTGGGAGATGAAAAGCCCTGTGGACACGTGAGTAGGCCCAGAAGGGTCACAACACCTGGGCCGAGGACATAGCTCAGTGGTAGAGCTCAGTGTATGAGGCTCCAGGTTCAATTCCCAGCAATGAGGAAAAGACATGGAAGGGTCATACAGCTTCGCGGGCAGCCAGTACTAAAAGGCAGGGCTCTGCCAATCCACTGTAGAAGGTAGAGGGGCCCCTGTATAAACTGCAACTGTGGGCTAAGAAAGAGGGGAGACTGCATGGCAGCAAGCCCCTTTCTCACACTGCACAGGCAGGATTGGAACCCTGAGTTTCAGGCAACCAGCGGGTGTTTATTCCACCAATCCAAGCTATCTTCAGCAACTTTGACTTTTTGTGCTGTGAGGGCTTTTCCTGTGTAGCACAGGATGCTCAGCAGCTTCCCTGGCCTTACTCATTAGATGCCCAGCACCCCCAGAAACACCCACAGGCACTGCTCCATGTCACAGCCATGTGTCACAAATGAGCAGGAGTGGGAATGGAGTTGTCCCTGGTGGAGAACCAAGCTTATGATCTCAAGCTTTATCTCCTTGTTGGAATGGGTGTGCAGAATGCTGTCTCAGAAAAAAGTCCAACAACTGACCTTGATCATCATCCAGACATTACTTAAGCTCATTTCCACAGAACAAGAGCCCCAGAGAGAAACCTAGTCCAAGAGGAGTTTAGGGAAGGAAGTTTCTCTTTCATGGTTATGTGTTTTAGCAAATGTAGTTTAAATACAATGAAGCAGGTTTCCTTTAATGCAAATGCACTTCTTTCCAAGCAGGTGACATAACACCTCTCACACATCCCTTTTCCCATGAGTAACTCCAGGGATTCATGTGCTCCCCAAACACATTTTATACGAAATGCTTCTGAATCCTGTCCAGGTCTCCGTTTTTACACACTCAAGATGGGGCAGGAATATCTGCCTTGCCCTCCTCCAGAAGCATTGGGAGAAGAAATGAGAAAACACTTGGGAAAGTGCTTTGTAAACTCTGAAGAGTTATAAAAGTTTAAGAGGGCATTATTCATGCATACTGATTAATAATTTACTGGTAATAAAATTTTCCCTGCCTCGCTTAGATGTTGAGTTGATGAATGTGATATTTGAAGGAACCCAGGTCCCAGGAAGTTAAGGGCTTCCCCAAGGTCAGCGGCTAGAGCTGGAATCGCAGCACGGGTTCATGCAGTTGCCAAGAGGGTAACACCCCTATAATGTCCACTGGGATGCATGTGGCTCTGATAGTGATGACAAGCAAGACTATAGGAAGCCAGTAGTGACACAAGCCACCCAAAGGTGGAGATGCCCAGAGGAACAAGCATGAGATGTGGAGACAGAACTAGTCTGGAGCCCTTCGGTGAGCTACTTGGCATCGGGGGCTTCTATTTTCCAGTCTACCAAGTGGGAATGGTACGTGACACTCTGCTTCCAATGCTGGAAGCATCTGTATATTCTCTGAAGCATCATGGTTGGGATTGCAGGACCATAGTGTGGGAGTGGAAGCAGCCATGCAGAGGGAAACTACCATTGCACACAGCTTTGCAGAGAATCCATGAGGGCTGCAGCTCTGTGGTGGGCTGGTCTCTTCGTGGAGGCAAGACAAACAGGTGGGATGATCCTAATCCTCCAGGTGAGACACACAAGTGATCATGTGAAATAACTAAGCTGAAGCTGACCTCAGGAGTGGAGAGGAAATGGGGAGGCAGGTGAGGTGCACTGACTGCCCCTCACTCT
The DNA here is from genome assembly GCF_000247695.1 of Heterocephalus glaber. The sequence continues at coordinate 7,456,346 of NW_004624795.1, read as the reverse complement.
GCCTGTTAATGCAGGCGCAGCCCCTCCCACACCTCCAGCCCTCACCATGGCAGCCCAGGGCCTGATGGAAACCAGTGGATTAACGCCAAGACTCAGCAAATGTCTCCCATTTAAGAATCCCCACTGCAAGCGTGTGTAATGAAGCGCCGTGTCCTGCTATAATGGCACAATTATGTCTCAGCACTGATGCAGCACTTGATGCTTTTGAAATATTTTACAACCATTAATTACCTGGCCCATGAATGTGCCAGATACTGTCACTGGAGGATGCTGTTTCCTCCGGAGCATGGTGCTGCTGTTCTTCTCCCAGGGGTGCAGTTGTTAGTGTGTGACTCTCGTTTTCTGTCTCCCTGTGCTTTTCCACTATCTGGTTTAATCTAAATGATATTTGAAAGCTGCCAGGAAATTTCAAGAAGTAAATAAGTAACTTTATGCATCTTTATTTCTAAACAGACCCTGAAGGTAATTTAAGACACACCAACTGTGATTATTCTCTTAGTTGAGAACAGGGAGCTATTCGGGAGCTGGCTGATCGAGGTCCCTTTTCTGGTGGCTCTCACAGTCTCCAGAAGTACAGTCAGAACTCCTCTGAGCTGTTTCTTGCCTCTCTTTGTACTCAAGCGATGGACCGGCAGTCAGCCTTGGAACAGACAGGGCCCAGGGTGGGGCAAGGAGCGGCAGGAAGGGCTGATGTCTCAGCACCTTGTGTAACCCGTGCTGCGCTAGTCAATATTTGCAAACCAGCTAGGAGGAGGGAGAGGACTTGATTCCTAGTGTCTGCTGATTTCCCCGATGTAACTGCTTCCGGCGTGGCATCGTTCAAGGTCACAACACCAGCACACTGAGCGTGGAGTTGCACATGGGGAGAGACACACTGCAGCACACTATCTTACACTAGTGCCATTGTAAGTTTATGTGATGTAAGTTTTAACAGCAGTGTGCTGAAAAACTGGCTTGCAAAATTTACCAAAAGTTTAGCAATCGGCTCTCCTGGGCTGGCACAAGTGGACTCCAGAGTGCCCTGGACCACACTGGCAGTGCCATTGTCTTCCAGACAGAGGCCACCGGGAACACATCTGCTGTGGAACAATTTGAGCTAGGGCTCATTCCAAGGAGGGCTCAGAAAGACTCACAAAGTTGGCTGTGGAGGCCCTAGCCGATAATCCCAGCACTCTGAGAGGCTGAGGCAGCAGGATGGCAGTTTAAGCCCAGTCAGAGCAATTTAGTGACCTGTTTCACCTCAAAAGAAAAGGGAAAAAGGGCTGAGGATGTAGCTCAATGAGAAGGCCCTGGGTTTCATGCCCAGGGCCCCCTCATGGACATAAAAAAAGGACTGAGACTCCGAAGGCCGGGAGAAGGCCAGGCGGTGTGCTGTCAGGAAATGGGGCACATCCTGAGTATCTTACCTGGGCAGTTGGGCGAAAGGAGCATGGCTAATACTTTAATTGGTAGAGAAACGGCAGCCACTCAGTCATGACTGACAGGCAAGGAGTCGTGTCATGGGGACGGTGTCCACACTTTTCCTTTGGGTCCAGGCATGAACACCGAGAGGCTGGACTTTGGCTGATCAGGATTGCAGGGTGTCCTTGTCTGGTACGGTCTGAGCATCCACCAAGGCCGGGCCCAGCTCCTGGGCTCACAGGTCTTTTCCGTCTTTCTCGATAGGGATCTCCACCCCCGGTCTCTGTCACCCAAGTGTTTCTTTCTCTGCTGCCGAACTTTCCAAAGCCCAGATGGGATCATGCCCCCGCTCCATGTAGAACCTGCATGCCTCTCCTTTTCCCTCAAGTGAGATAGAAGCCTTCACAGCCTACTGGGGTCCAGTCCCTGCAGCATCTTGAGCCTCGCCTTTAGGCCAGTCCTGCGTGACATCATCCAGCTCCTCCGCAACCTGCCCCTGACCACCCTGGCTTTGCCTGTGCTGTCCCCCAGCCCTACAGTGCCCTTCCTCATTCCCTCAATCCTCCCCTGCCTGCCTATCATTTGAGACCCCTCTCAACAGCTGCCTCCTGCAGGAAACCTTCCCTCGAACCCTCGCCATTGCTGTCCTGGCTAGGAACCCTTCTCAGGGATCCCATAAAATCAATCGATTTTTATTTTGTATTTGAGGTTTCTCATATAAGAGAAACCATGTAATATTTAAGCTTGTGCATCTTATTTATTTCACTTAACATTATGGTCTCAAGGTGCATCCATTGTCCTACAAACAACTAAAGTTTATCCTTCTTTATGGCAGTATAGTACTCCACCATGTACATGTACTACATTTTCTTTATTCATTTGTTCATCTATTGGTGAACCAATAGGCCGCTTCCAAGATTTAGCTGTTATAGGTTGTGTTACTATAAACAGGGATGTGCATGGATCACTGTAATATAATGACTTTTTAATCACTTCTCGGCCTTTTGGCTAAGATCAAGTGTAGTATATAACAACTTTTAACTCTTTAGGAAACAGGGAGATAGATCTTTTGCAGAAGGGAAGAGGAACTAAGGAATGGAAGGGAAGGAGGGAAAGACAATGAAAAAAACAGAAGATGAGCTGTGTACATGTACCAACTCCCCACAATGAGTGCAGTCTTCATGTCCTGAAAACATGTACTAACAAAATACTTTTAAGTCACTCAATTAACTCAACATTTAATGGCTGTTTTCTTTTCCAAGTTCTGCTGTAGATGCTAAGAATTAAACTAGAAATAGGACAGCATTTGTTTCTGCCTGTTGAATTGTATGTTTTAATGAAAGGAAATAAGCGATACTTGTTGTTTAAAAGTCACAAAACAAGAAATGTAACCAATATAGATAAATATCCTGCATACTTTCAGATTCCATTCTATGGAAATGATAGGATGGCTGCAGCAGACATGTGAATGACAAGATACCCTGCCTCATGCTATGGCCTCACTGTCTGATCATGGACCCATTTTCTTTATTGAGTTATAAGATTAGAGGAAGTTGGACAGTGGCTCCTCTATCGCTTCAACCCTAGCACCTAATCAGACATCAATGTTTAATAAATAGTGGAGGAATCAATAGCTAACTCTTGATTAATCTTTACAGCAGCCAATACCTGAAATAACTCACCTGATTACCATTGTGATTACCAGTTCCTCAAGCCCCTGTCCCTCCCCACTGCCAAACCCAGCACTTGGGTCATAGGGTCATTCTGCCTCCATGCGTTTCTGCCCCACTGTCCCCTTATACCCAAACCTTGCCCACTGAAAGCCGCTTGTCTGTGAAACTTTGCCAGCTACCTCATGTGTCAGTCCTGCAGTACCCACTGCCAGTATCACATCGATGGCCTCAGTACCAGAAGGCCACAGAGAAACAACTGGATGTGGAGCAGAGAGCGTGTTAGCAAAGCCTCCAAAGACTTGATTTAAATTCTGGCTCTGGCACTGTCTTTCTGCAGGACATTCAACAAATCATTTAACCTTTCTGAATCTGTTTTTCACATCTGTTCAGTGGGCAAGCTTCCTTGAGATAAAAGGCTATATTTTTTAGGTGTGATTTACATACACCCATAAAAACTGTAGTGTATATAGTTTATCTCTCTAACCCTGACATCAAACAAAATGCCTGGCACACAATAGGTATTTATGAACATTTGTGGAATAAATGGATGGGAATGATAATATCCACCTTCATCAAAGAGTGCTTATGGGATAATGGATTTCTGGTAGCTAATGGGTAATATGTCAAAATAAACTGTTAGTTTTCATTCTTCCATTAGACTCTGTTTTTCCTCTATTGCTTTTGCCCCTTTCCTTTATACTGTTTTATTTTTATTTTCCCCACATTGTGCTACAGGAAATCCTGAATATCAACTTGGAATTTAATACAATTGTTTACTGGCTTAAAAATACAATGATGTTAGTAGTAGGGGGAACGCAATAGCTTTGAAAAATAGAAGACATTTAGAAAGGACACCTTTAAAATATTGAAAAAAATGTGTTTTGCCTTCAAAGATGTCAATTTTGAAATTATAAATATAGTGCATACTCATTAAAGAAAATTTGGGAAATATAGAAAAGTAAAAAGAACAACAAACCCTAATTCTCCTACCTAAATATAATCACTGTTGTTGTCTGAGTATATTTTATTTTATGATGTGTAATTTTACTTAGTTGAGACATAGTATATGTGCAGTTTTGTTCACTTTTCCCACTTAACATATCATAAGCACCTTCCAAGCTATTTTCTCACTAATGGCTACATTCTATTTCATCCAGTGGATCCACCATAGTTCACTTAGGCATTCCCTAACATTGGACCTTTATTTGCTTTCTGTTAGTTTATATTTTCAAAAACCCAAAGTTTAGAAAACAGAGATGTAGTTGTAAATCTGAAATTGCCTCCAGAATTTTTAGCTGGTAAAGTTATGCATGGTATTGGGAGGGGGGGCTTTCTTTCATCCAAACTGTATTGGTACAGGTTGAAAAGTCGGGGAAGGGGGAGAATGAAAAGAATCATACCATAGTGATATATGCACAGCCATGTTTATAGTGGCACAGTTTATAATAGCTAAAGCTTGCAAACAGCCCAAGTGCCCAGCAACTGGAAACTGGATAAAGATGTGCATATATATATATATACACATACAATGGAGTACTACTCAGCCATAAAGAATGAGAAACTAGGGACATTTAGAGCTAAATGGATGCATATTGAGGCCATACTCTTAAGTGAAATGAATAGGAGACACATGTGTAAATACCAAATAGTTTCTCTGGTGTGAGAAATTAAAAGTGTAAATAAGGATCAAAATGTATAATTGATAATGTGAAATAGGAAGAAAAGGTCCAAAGGGGTAGGGGAAGTGGGAGGGGCGGGGAAAGAAAAGAAGGGAAAGGGAAAAATATTAGAAAAGGAAAAAATGGAAACAAAGTCTTTGTTAATAGGGAGGGCAAGGGAATGGGGAAAAATAAGAACCAAGATGCATCATGTAAAGGTACAAGGTCCCAATGATGAATGCAACTGTATTGTATACCTAAAATGTACCAATAAACTTAATGAAAAAAAAAAGAAAGAAAAGTCAGGGAAAGAAGATTTCAGAAGTTAATTGGGAAATAACAAGCAAGTTGAGCAAATTGCCTAATCTCAACCCATTAGATAAGCATTTGCTGCAATACAAAATCTTGATGAATGCAATTAACACATTTATAAACTCTCTAAGAAACTTCAAGCGTTCCCTTTATTGACTGAAAATCAGCAGCTTTTTCAAGCAAAACTTATGACTGGGCCAACCTGTTCCCTGGGCTGTAGGGTTGCTCAGAAAATTCCCCAAACCTCACACTCCTGAGTCTAGTCTTACCTCTAAGACCTGTTGTGAATTGAAGGGAGCAGTCGATAGGGTATGGAAACGTTCTTTTTTTATTCAATCTACCGAACTATAAATTGCATTCAGAAATGTGCAAGATCATGAGAAGACAGCCTGTGGAAATTTTAAAGGTGTTTATACACCACCTCCTCCACTTACCTCCTCCCAAACCAAGACCTACAACATTTCCAGAACCCTGGACAGCTCCCGCTTGTCTTCCCTACCTGATCACCCTGTGGGCAGCCCCTTCATCTAACCACTACTCTATTCAGATCTCTATGGCTGTCCTCCTGTTCTTCAACTTCATGTACGTGAAACCCTTCCACATAGACTCTTCTCTTTACTTTTGGTCCGACTTTTTTTGCTCAATATTATGTAAGTTAAGCTTTACCAGTGCTGTTTTGTGAAACAAAATCTCATTCTTTTTCATTCTTGTGTACTATTTCATGTTTTTATTCTACCATGATTCCCTGAACCACAGATGGATATTTTTGTTATCTCTACTTTGTGGCTATTGTGAACAAAGTTGCTACGGACATTTTTTAAAGATGCCTTTTGGTAAACAGCAAATTAAGTTAATAAGTGTTTTTACAAGATAGTGATGAGAACAATGACCCAAGAGCTAGGGTGCTTGAGGTCTCTTTGGAGCTCTGCTCTTGACTATTGTGTGGCTTTGTGCAAATCATTTCTCATCTCTAATTCTAAATTCTCTCAACAATAAAATGAAGCCTTTTTGCTTGCTTTGTGCATTGCTTTCTGATTAGATATCTGTGCCATCTAAAGGAAAGTAATTCCATTTCTCTCCTTACTTGTAAAATAAAACAGTTGAGCCAAATACTCCACAAGGTCCCTTCTAGCTGCAAATTCCATGTTTTAAAAGAGCTTAGCATGGTGTGCATCCTAGAGTCAGTTGTGGCTTTCCATAGGAAAGGTCCAGATGTTCTAAATGTGACACTGTTTTCCAAAAGCCACTATCCAACAAAGGGATCTAGAAACAGAAGACATGGGTCTAAATCTCAGCCTTCACCTCCCACATGTGCCTTTGTTCCCTTATCTGTGAAAGGAGAATAATGAGATTTAACTCACCCCCCCGCAAGTCTTGTTCCTCAGCTTCCTCCAAAGCTCACAGCCCCACCCCCAAGAGACTCCTCCTGAATTGTACAACCTGGTGCCACCCACCAGCACCCAAGCCAGCACCCAGTATCTGACAGAGGCTCTGAAACTCTTTCCTGAACAAACGAAGGTACTTTGGAAACTAGGCACTGTTCTGGGAGTATTCGCTTCCACAATTATCACACATGTGGTAATGGAATGAAATCCCCAGGGAGGTTCATTTGTGCAACATGAAATTCTGCACTGCTTACCTGTACACTCCATCCTGCTGCTGCTAAAGGGATTCAAACATGCAGCCTGGCCTCAGCCCTGGAACAGATACATCATTCAATTCCTCCAGCATTTATTTCCTGAGCACCTGTTATTGCACCAGGTGTGGTGCCAGGTACTAAGTCTAGGAAAATAAATAGCACTTAATTGGGTTTTTTCTTTTTTCATTTTTATTTGTTTCCTGTGTTTTCCATTAATTTATTTATTCAGTGAGATTCCCCCCCCCTCCATGTGAGCCACCAAAGCTGTTGATAGCCTATAGGGGAGACAGACAAGCAAACAGATTATTAACAACTCCATCTAATTGGTTGTCTAATGGGAGTGTGAGTGAAGCCCTGTGAGATCTAAAGCTGGGATGTGGAGAAAAGCTCCCAGTGGAGTCCTTTATTCAGGACATAAGGAATGAGTAGATTCTGACCACTTAGAAGTAACTGCTTCTCTGCTTTGCCCCCTATAACTTCATGTCTACACAGTTGCTGAGAATATTTTTTAAATGAGCGTCAAAGCATAGCAAATTCCTGTGGAACAGTGACATTGGGAGCACAATCCTGCAATTGACTAAAATTCATTGATTTGTGCATTTCCCATGAGCGAAGACCTTTGTGATATGTAAATTATACTTCTGCAAAACTATTTTTAAATGTTTCTGTGAAACTTTTGAAAAATATTAGTGCTTGGACCCTACCTACCCTGGAGCATCTGATTAAATAGAGCTGGGGAGGAGCCCAGGACCCCCTAAGTTGTAAATCTTTCCAGTCAATTCTGATGTACAGCCTCAACTCAGAACCACTGCTCTGCCTCATCACCCTGCTTATTGCCTTGGCAACGTAATTAAATAAGTAATTATCTTATTTACTCAATTGTGTACTTGGTTATTGCCCTTCACATGCATTTTGCAGCAGAAGCTACCTAAGGGGAAAGTCTTTTACAGGATCTCCTTTGACACTCCAGTACCTAGCACAAAGTAGCTGCTTCATATATGCTTTATGGAAATAGGAGGCCACGTGGAGGATGGAGGAGAAGTCCCCACTGAGGCACAGAGAGGATAGGGCATATTAACACAGTATGTTTGCCGCAGTGCTGTCTAGACTGGCAAACACAGCTGGAACTAAGATGTTTCTGAAAAATGAATCCTCAGCCAGTGCTAGAAGAAACTACTGTGGCCCTGGCTCCAAGGAGGTGGTCACACAGCTCAGAAAAGCAAGGTGGAAAGATCCCAGACACAAGAAATATAAGTGTATAGAACAGGAATGGAGAGTTAGAGAAAGTGATGTCTCTCCCTTCCCTAGCTCTTCACCCTCAGAGTGGAAAAATTTGCAATTGAGGAATTTAAGATTATATGGCAATACAAAGGTTGCAGAACATGCTATAAAAGCCTGTATGAATGTTTTTTCCACTTGCTATGATAGAACAACAAAAATACATTTCTAAATAATAAAAATAAGAAGACCACATCTGTGTGAAAACTGGAGTGCAATTAGAAACAGGCTTAATTCAATGAGGAAAAAACAAAATATTCAACTTGAGGTCCAGAACTGGCCATGAATGAGAGCAAAGGGGAAGATCCAGTAGACACAAATAGGAGTCCAGGATTGGGAAGGGGGAAAGCACAAGGTACATAAGATGGAGTGGGACTTTTCCATAGCTGAGCAGAGGGTAACTGCCTTTCTTTTCTGCACATGTGACTGCAATGTGTCTTGCCACACCCTAGTCCCCTGCCTTGGAGAAGCTGTTTGTGATGGTCCATGCTGCTGAAGACTGCTTGGACTGAACCTTCAGAACCAGGAATGTAAGAAGGGTAGCTAATGACCAGCTGATCTCCCGAACAGAGTTAATGAATACAGTCCCATGTGTTATGCTTTGGAGCCTGTCAGCAACACATAGTGATATTAGTATAGTTGACAGTCAATCACCTATGCTAAGAGTTAAATAACAGAACTGCTGGCTATTTCCAGCAACTGTGATATCACAGAAAACACTTCTATTTTCTATGCCTGGGAAGTCTGCATGCAGACCAGCACAAAGATGTGTAGGATTATAGATATATCAGCTAAGAACAATAAGTTTCCAATACAGCTGTTTGTTGTAAAGTATAATTATCTGATTTCTCAAAAAAGCATGCCCACTCACCTTAGGTTTCCCGGTGGAATTGCAGTGTAGACTTTCAGTGTCCATAAACTAAAAGCATGCAATTTAAATACATAGCAGGCTAAATTTAAGTCCAAGAAGAGGTCAATGAACACTACAAAGATTTTATGTTATTCTTAAAAATTACTCACAAATTATAACAAGTATAACAGCAGTCAGTGAAAGAGTAGCCTGCCTACACAAAGTCCATTTGCTCCTCAAAAGAAATATAAACAGGAGAATCCCTTACGCTTTGTTAAGGAGAATCTGACAATGTTTTTCTGTTTTATAAATCTGATTTCATGGACATGTGACATTCAACCAATTTGTTGTGAGGATAAAAACATACTTTCTCTGAGGACAGGTAAACTAAATACTGAATCCATTCAAGTGTGATTATGCCATCATATTCATCAGGGTAAACTGTTTAGCAAAGATTCTCTGCCAGGCAGAAAGGAGTTAAACTGTACTGGACACCAAAGACAGTGTTTTCTCTGCCTCCCACCAAACTTCATGTCTCTCCATATTTTTATGATATATCTCTTTATTTAAATTTTTTTTCTCAGTGATGTCTTTTTAATTTTCAGTTTCAGGTCCTGCTTATACTTTTTAATTTTTTATTTTAATGTAATACAAGTAGATATTAATAAAGAAAATATAAAAGCTGTTCTATGAAAACAATTTTTCATAACAAAAATTATTAGAGACTAACAACGGTAAATACACCATGTATCATGATCTGAAAAGAATATATTTTCAGTTGCTAATCTATCTCTCAGCTCATTTCCTAATAATACTATACTGTTTTTTTGCATAAAACATTTTAATTATTAACAAAGTATCTCACACTCAAGATAATTTTGAACAATTTCTTCCTACTTCACAATATCTATTATGTTTTTGGTCCTTATTTACACCCTCCATATTTGAAGCACATGAAAGAAATGTGTCTTTTGTGGAATACCTTGAGATTTTAATGCTTCTACTTTTCATGACCACTATAACTGTTCCCAAGAAGGTCCTGGCTCACCCTAATACAGAGATGCACCAGCCAGTTCAGATATCTGCCAAGGTTCTGTTGTCAGAATCTGCAAAGGAGACAAAGAGAACCATTGGAAACAGAAATGTAGACAGAGCTAGGTCAAACGGAAGAACAACTGTCGAGTCTTGAGAGGCAAAAATGTCCTGATCGGGGAGCTGTGGTTCTGGTTCTTTTATCTCCTCATTTATAGAAATTTGTACTTAGGAATATGCTTGACATTGGAGGAGATAATCTCAGAAAGCACATGGAATTTTTAAAAGTCACTATTGAGAAGACTAATCTAGCATTCAGTATGTACCAAGCACCATTCTAAAAATTTTATAAGAACCACAACTCACAACAACTCTGTAAGATAGGCATTGATTAATATGAAGAGACTGAAACATAGAGAGGTTTAATCACTCTGTCAAGATCACACAGCCAGTAAGTATCCAAGCTAAGCTTTGAACCAAACAACCCAGTGCCTGGACCGTCACAGGAGATTCAACCACTACTGTACAATTCACATAAAATACAATGTGGGAAGAAAGTTTCTTTCCTTGTCTTTGTTTTGCCTGCTTTTTATTCTCTGACAAAAGGAAATGGTAGATTGCAGTTTAGTGACTTACAGCTCCATTTGTGGCAAAAGTTAATAAAAAAAAACAAGAGAAAAGTAAATTTAATTAGTTCACTGGTAATTATTGTCTGACTAAATTATACTTTAAAATTTAATATACCAATCACTACTTAATTAGCAAACCAAGTAGAGGATAGTCTTATGTTCCTCACTAGATAAAAATTGGCTAATAAGCATTGTGTAGATTTTGACTTCTCCAAAACGGGGTTTTTCTTTGCTTCTTCCTCCACACACACCATCCTTTCCTGCAACATCACCATCAAAATGAAAGGAGAAATAAACCAAAGATGATCCAGGACTTCAAAATCCCAGAAACCTTCCACTGTAGGACTGGATAGGAGAGAGCAAGTGGGAACGGAGATCTGGAATCCAGAGCTTGGAGAGAAGAGACAGTAAGGACCGGGCTCCATCTCCAGCTGAGCCCTGGATACAGCAGGCTGGGCAGGACAGAGGCAGGGGCCAGTGAGGTCCAGTCCAGCTGCCATTGTGGAGCAGTGATGCTTAGAGAAGGAGGATGCATCCCAGGCAGATGAAGGCAGAGCTGTTTCTGCTGCAGGGCAGAAAACCTAGCCTCACCAGCTTCTCAGGCCCCAAACTGGCCCACCTTCCTGAACAGCTTCCAGCCACACTGCCAACTGCCTATAATCCAGAGAGGTGAGCATTGTCTATCTTCTAGGGGTCTCAAGGGATGTCAGGGAAGGAACGAGAAACAGGACTTGTATCACATGAGGCTAACTCCCCATTGAAACCAGGGGTAGCATGTTAAGCCTGTGACCAGAGCATGACTGGACACAACTGACAGGATCCTGAGATCTTTGCGTATGAGTCTTCCTGTCTGCTGTCTTCACTGAATATGAAGAAGGCTGTTTTATTGCTCATGGTGCAGGGATGGGTCATCTAAATATGAGCAGAGGCAGGACACAGAGGTGACTCAGTTCCGTGGCAGCAGGAGTAGCTTGCAGAGCTGACTGTTGACTGTTAGATATCATGTCCTACTGAGCAAAAAACGAATGTGCCAAGGTCCTTCTTCACCACAACTGTCAGCATCAATCTGCCCATCAACTGGAGGTGTGGACGCTGCTGAATCTAGGATCTGCAACTTCCTCTGACTTTAGCTTTAATCCCCAGACGCTCTTTGGCACACATGTAGGAAGCACTTTTTCCCCCTCAGGTCCTAGGAATGAAATCCTCCAAGCAGAGCCAGCAGTGCTCAGTCAGGTCGGTGTGGAAGCACTGGCCTGAGAAAGAGTTTTCTCACATGGAAAGCATCTTGCTTCTGCAATATCAGACACTGATTCTGCTGAGCATTTATGAGGATCACATGAGTTAAAATATGCAAAACCCTTGGGAACAGTGCACCATACAAAGTGAGCACTGTTTAGGGAATCACTTGATATCATCATTCCTATTTTGAGAAAATGAGATTCAGAGAAGTTTAGTAAATTGGCCCACTGTCATGTGGTGAGAAACAGAACCAAGACTGATACCAGATGTGCCTCGCTCCAAATCCTTCCCTTTTAGGAGTCTGTCTCCCTGCAATGAGATTAATGAGAAGTTTTAGAACAAGCATAACTCAACCCTACTCCTAGCCCCAGTTAAGACCATGGAGAGATGCAACCAATAATGGCACACTTTCCATCTGAAGTGCTGAAGTAGCCTCAGAATTCTCCCAACACTGTATGCCAAGAAGTCACTTCCAGTGTTCGGCACCCAGATGAGTAATGGAGCTCTTGGGAATTGTTCTCTGAGCAGTGTCTTCAGTAGGGCTGTAATTGAGACTTCACAAAGACGATCTCACACATTTTAAATCCAAGCACTGCTATGAGAATCACCCACCTCGCACACCATAATCAGAGATTTCAAGGTGTCCCTGCGTCAGATACCTTTCATAAAGCAAGTGTTGCCTTGCATGCAAATGATTTCCTAGTTCACTATAATTTTTGTGAGGTTATACTGTAAGCTGGGAACCATCCAAACCCAAATAGCAACCCCAGGAGAACTGTAGTAATGTTGACATGGCCTCCACAATGCTTTTCACAGCTCTGTGTCTAGACATTGTTTCTGAGGAACAGTGCTTGCAATCACTCTTTTAATTCCCTTGGCCCACAAGAACAATGCTACACCTCCTGTGAGGCTCATGTATATGGAACGTAGGACTGAAGAGCTTGGCTTCATTTCTTTCCTTTCGTGTGAAAATTAGAAAGCATACTCATCCTGTTCAGACAGTGCATGAGAGCCTGCCGACAATGAAGCTCTTCTATCTTTCCTAGATGAGGCTGGTAAATTGCAAGAGGGAGAAGAGAACTCTCTGAGGCCCCCAGAGGACCTGCAGACTCACAGACAGCCCAGAGACAGACGGGCAGTGCTTTGTTTCATTCCACTATCTGTCAGTCAACAGCTCCAACTGCTTGTCACCCATACAAAAGTGGACACGTGTCTGGTTTTTCCACTCTCTCATCTGTGCAAGCTGCCATCACCAGGGGCCAGATGTCTCGTGCCACAACAAAGTGCTCTCCTTGTTTATCCCAGTCGCATCCTGTCGTGGGAGAGAAAAAGATGCCTGATGAAGTCTGGGAACAAAAATGACCTCAAATGTCTGAGGAAAAGGCAGGAACATTGCCTGCTCAGGCTTCTGTTCCGACAAACAGACATGAGATGTTCAGGTGTTCAGGGACCCCTGGGAGAGGGTAGAAGGGGTGTGCTGGGGCAGATCGGACCAGGGAGAATAAGCACTTCTCCTGGGCATACCTGTTGAGTTAGGTGGAGGCCGAGAATTAAGAATGGGTGCCCAAAAACCTATTAATCTAAGAAAAATGTGTGAACCTAAAAATTGAATCTGAAGACAAAGATTTACTCAGTTGAATAGATTCAACTTCAGATGCTACTAAGATTTTTTTCATACATGCCATATTTCATTGATTCCAAGATGTTTTTCTACATTTTAACATCTCTGAAATTAGGATACATATTATAATTGATGGCCTGTCATGGCTTGCTTGGTAATGCTTCTTACTTTCTTGGTGGTGTATTAAATAATGGTGCCTCTTGCAATCCATAGCATCATAAATTTTATAAAGTATGCTTAGCATAGCCAAGTACTATGCTGGGGACCTTTATGGAAATTATATCATTTAATCCTTTCCTTTTGTAGAAGGAGTACTGAGATGCCACAAAATGTATCCATTTAAGTGTATACTTCAATGCTTTTTGTCTGTTTACAGATTTGTGTAACCGTCACCACAATTATACATTTTGTCTCTTCATAGAGATCCTATATTCATTGAAAGTCAGCCCCATTTCACTCCAACCCACGTAGCCATAGATAACCATTAATTTACTTTCTAGTTCTATAGCTTTGTCCATTCTGGACATTTCATATAACCGGAATTGTAGCCTTCGTGGCCCATCTGTTTTCTTTCACTTAACATAATGTTTTAAAAGTTTGTCTGTATAAACATAAATATTTCATTCCTTTCATGGTTAAATATTCTATTTCATGGGTATGCTACATTTTATTTATCATTCACCAGCCGATGGACATTTGGGGTACTCCCGTTCTGGCTATTATGGATAATTATGCTGTAAACATTTAAGTCTTTGTGTTGGATGTATTTTTATTTCTCTTTGATGGATATGTAGGAATAGAATTTCTGAACCAAATGGTAACTCTACAGCTGGGGTGTAATTCAGTGGTAGAGCAATTGCTTAGCACATACAAAGCCCTATGTTTGGTCCCAAGGCTTCAGGAAAAAAATAGTAATACTCCATTTAACACTTGGAGAGACTACCAAAATGTTGTCCAAAGTAGCTGGACCAGTTCACATCCCTATCAGCAGAATACAAGGGTTCTAGTTTCTCCACATCCTCATCAACACTTGTAATTATCTGACTTTTTTATATTAGCCATTCTAGTGGATATGAAAAGACAGCTCATTGTGGTGTTAATTTGCATTCCCCAATGACTAATGACATTGAGCATCTTTTCATGTTTATCAGCCACCTGTATATCTTCTTTGGAGAACATTTGTTTTTTACAAGACTGAGCCTTTATCATAGTCTAATCATGTGTGAGACTGATTGGATTACTGGCTCCAATTCTTCACTCTGCTACATATCCATATCTTCACCAAGTAATTTGATAGTACTCTCTCGCTCTGACTTTGAACTTGGTCACATAACTTGCTTTGGCCAAGAAGATGTTAAAAGATTTTGTCCAAGGGATGCTAGTGACAGATGAGACTTGTGGAGCAAAGCCAAGTTTCCCTGTCTTCTCAGCCAAAGCTATGCTAGATCAGCCAATAGCCAGTCAACCCCAGGCAGGGAAGCAAACCCAGAAAGTCTAGCAGAGCTGTCTAGATGACTTACAGCTCACCACAGACACATCGGCAAACCTAGACCAGATCACCAGAGCCCAAAAGACTCATGAGCTCAATGTTTATTGTTACCTGCCAACTGAAGATTCATGGTTGTTTATTTTCCAGCATTGTTATGGGACTAGATAACTGGTAATGAAACAGTATTTTAAGAACTGAGGAAAGAAATATGAAAAACACAGTTCCTGCCTTCAAGGGACCATAATGCATTAGGGAAGGAAGAAAAGTACCAGAAAGTCACAGTCTAATTCAGTCTGTGCTATGACAGATATCTGAGCAAGTCTTTGACCAGGTGGCTATAACCACCCATTTTTCAAACAGAAACTTTCAGAGTTTGAATGACAAAGCTTCCTAGCTCCTCCCCTGGTTTCCCCACCTTGCATATTTGACAGTCTCCTTTGCTGCTCACTGAAATGTATCTTGTACCCACATCATGTTCTTCCTGGAGCCATTAAAAATGTTTGGTGATGCGCAGACTTGGCATAAATTTTTAATTATGAATCTTCGTTGTCCAAATTAGTGTACTAGCAGAACTTTAATTAAAAGTTTGCTGTTTCATATTCCTCCCAAGTTCTGCCTTAATAAAATGGTTTCCTTTCCTTCCAAGTCTGTGCCTTTAGCCTCCTCTGGCCCCTCTTGCCTTTTCCTTGAAGAAGCATTGTGGGTTGGCCATACTTTGGCTTCACATTAGTGACAATGCATCTTAAAGCCAATTTTTAAAAAATACTTCTCACACTGCATAAATTTTTACGTTCAAGACTTCTATGTTGACACTTTATCAAACTTTTTATTTTCACTATGATTGGCACAAGCCTAAAAAATAACTTAAGCTAAATCTCTAAAATAGATTTATTTTCTCTCTTTCTTTTCTGAAGTTCTAAAACAGCCCCTTCAAAATAGTCACAAATAACTCTTAGCAGGGATATTACAACCCCGGGACTTTATCTATTTTAGTGATAGAAATAGACGCTTTTGAGCATTTGAGGAACGCTATGAATCTTCGTGTCAAAAACATGTACAGACACCTATATACCACAATATTCATATATTCTCAGAGGCTGGTCCCCAAAATCTTAGGATTTTTCAAAAACTTTGAGATATCAGGACTAACAGATTTATGTTACAAAGGGAACATATGCCTCCAATGGAAAACAGAGTTAGATGAAATATTTTTGATCAATAACATGCTTGCCTAGCCAAGTGTACATGTGTTAGAGAAAAATAGGAAGGGAATTTTGCTCATCAGTAAGGGACAAAACAGTGTGCATTGTGAGAAAGCATAAGAAGTCAAGGGATTTGCTTCTTTTCTGATAGTCCTACCTCTTCAGGAGGCTTTTTCCTGACTCAAAGTAAGTCATTCCTCTCCCAGGGCCATTGTGTCTTCTTTGATAAAAATTTCAGGAAGGCATGTATATTTGAACTGTGATCATCGGCTACTACATGCTACTCTGTGGATGCATGCTAAGCTAGTATAATCAAGTCATTTGGAAAATTGTCAAATATAGATGTTTACCATTTTCCTTTTTTATTTTTATGTGAGGAAAGAGGAAGGTTTACCTCTAGATATTCTGATTCTGTAGGTCCAGGTTGGATCCCAGGAGACTGTGTTTTCTAAAAGTGCCCCAGGTGGTCAGTAGGCATGGTCAAGTTTAGAATCCACTGGATTAAATGATCCTTGAGTCAGGTCCCATCCACGCCACCACTTCATGAGGCAGGGCTTGTGTATGTATATGGGTATGCGTGCCATCATTTGGAATGGGTGAGAGAGTTTGGTCCTGGGAAATCCACAGAAACTGTAAGACTTTGCATACAGCGGTCAGCTGCATATCCACTTTTACGATGCCTGTATGCTTTCAGTATCTACCCTATTCCTGAGTTGCCTGTGCCAACCACCAATAGCTGGCACTACCCATGCCAAACCTACCTGCCTCTCTGATGCTGGAGATGCAACCTAGAGCTGTACACATGCTCTCTGGGGCTGGCTTCCTTCTGAAGGGCAGCTGTTCTGGCAGAAACAGTTGGCAGATGGTCTATGGCTAGAAATTTTAGTGTACCTGAGAAACTTTTGGGGAAGAAAACAGAATAGCTTCAAAGATGAGGCTAATGATTGAATCAGTGTTAGCAATATCACCATACTCATCTTTACAGATGTCCATGCCATGTTTTATATTAAAAAAATGTGCCAACGTCAAGCTGTGGGAGTTGACCTTGCAGTGACCTCCCTGTGCCTTGGTGGCTTTTGTGAAAGTAGCAGTGTTTTTGGCGTGAATGCTGGACCCTTGGCTATGGACACATCTTCAGGTGGGTGGATGGGGAAGGGGGTGAAATGAGAGGTGCTACATTGTAATTAGGAGAATGGCTTCCCTGATGTGAAGAGGGGCCCAGAAAAAACCCAAAGCAACACAGCTTTATGGCTATTGCAGTAAACTTAGTTTTAACCCCAATCTAGAGGGATCTGAGATTCATAAATTTTGCTTGAATCACCCATAAAAGATTAAGATTAGAGAACACTAAGTCTTTTCATTTATTTGTTGCTTCAACTCCTTCTCATCTTCCTCACCCCACAGGATATAGGCTTTTTCTACATAGTGCCCTAGAATGACTCTAGACAATGCAGACATGAATCTGCATTCCCCGGGATTGAGGGGATCACACTGGTCCTCTTTGATGTCTGTCTCCGCGTGGTCTCTGCATCCTCTATGGAGATAGCATTGGCCTGTGAGAGGGGAGGAGAGTGAACTCTGGTCAGGCTCTCTCTCTAACTTCTGTGGGATCTGGGTTAGGCACCTCCCATTTGAGGGATTTGAGTGGATTCTTCTAGGAGGAAAATGGGATTGAAACAAGTTGTATGATGCCTTCCATCTGAAACGTCTTCCATCTGTAACTCCATGTTCATGATCCAACGGATGATGGCCTTAGGAAAGAAGGTCAAGAACAAAGCCATCTGATGATACGAAGAACAGTGACTGAAAATTCAGCACCCCTAACTTCTCGTCCCACTGCTGCCATGGACTAGAAACTTCTGTCCATTTCCAGACTGTAGGTTCCCACTTTGTAAGATAAATAGGCCTGGCTTCTAGGAGACTGTTTTGCCTAGATTTTCTTCTGCTTTGTATTCTCCTCCACTCCTATCTACTGCCAAAGCAGGGAAGGCCCAACTTGACACATTCAGAGCATTAGCACAAGTCCACACTTGCTCCTTCCTACAACCATCCAGGGTGGCGCTGCCCTGGGACCATGAGTGTGGATGAGAGCCACACATAGGTCACCTTGTGCTTCCCAGGGGTCAGCCCTGACCTCTGTCAGCACTGGACAGATCCAGAAGAAGCTAATTTTACTGAGGGCACTGGGGTCCTCTACCTCATAGGGGAAGCTGATGCCAAGAAACAGACCTGCACCAAAGGCACCTTTGTTTTGTTAACAAAAAACAAAACCTCAGCCACCCACTATCCTTACAGCAACTGTGTTCCAGTCCTGTAACTGTTCTGGCTGAGTAGGTGGGAAAAGCTTTTTGGTTTTTTTCTCTTTGGCAAAAAAAAAAGTCTTTCCAACACATGTAACTCTATTGTTCGGCTTGGCAGTTGGAACACACTGGTGACAATGGAGTTGATTTTAGATGGCTATGGCTCTCCCCTTGCCTCACCATCACCATTCTGGGTTGTTGGTCCTCACTGATCCATGGTATGATGCCAGAGACAGCTCTGAGTATGGAGCCAGCCCAAGAAATCTCCCAGAAGTGCATTTATGGAAAGAAGAAAGAAAATGAGCATTTCCTGAGCAGCTGCTGTCTGTGAGACTGTGGGCAGGGTCCTCTGTACATATTCTACCTTCCCACCCACACAGTGAAGCCTTGTGCTGTCCTTTTACACAAAATGAAACTGAGCTAGATAGAGGTGAAGACTTTAGGAAAATCTGGTAGCTGAACACAGGTCTTTCTAGATACTATCCTGCATAATTGCCCTATGTTCTCCATTATTTACTTCTTGCCCAAAAAAGAACTAGCAAAACCAGTTCTGGTCAACTGAAACAATTTCCTTCCAGCTAGATTCAGAATCCTATTATGAGTTATAATATCTAAAGGAAATAAATTAGTGCATCCACACAACTCTGCACTCCCATGTTTATCCCACCACCACTCACAATAGCCAAGAAATGGAATCATCCCAAGTGTTCCTCAATGGGTGAACTGAAAAAGAAAATGTGGTCCATGTACACCATGGAATGCTCTTCAGCCTTTTAAAAGAATAGAATTTCCTGTAATTTGCAGCAACTTGGCTGAACCTGAAGGATGTGTTACATGAAATAAGCATGGACATACAAGTACCACATGATCTCACTCATATGTAGAATTTGAAAGTTAACTCATAGAAGTAGAATGTAGAAGAGTGCTTACCCAAGGCTAGGGAGGTAGAGGGAGGAAGGATGGGGAGAAACTGACGAAGGGGTACAGTTAGATAGAAGGAATTGGTTCTGGGGTTCTTTTGCATAGTAAGAAGGCTAGGGTTAACAATAATCCATTGTATATTTCAAAATAGCTAGAAGAGAAGTTTTTGAATGTTCTCATCACAGCAAAATGATAAGCGTTTAAGATGATAGATTTATTAACTACCCTGATATGATCATTGTGCAACGCATATATGTAGAAAACATCACACTGTTCCCCTAAATTATTGACAATTATAATGTGCCAACCCTAAACGCATTTTTTTCAAATAACTACATAAGTAAGTAAACAAATCCTATTTAAAATGAAGAGTTTTGATGTTTTAAAAACTCTCTCAAGTATTTTGCCTTATTGATGTGGAGGGACACTTGGTTAGGCTGTGATCAATAAAATTACTTCTATATTTTTCTCTTTGCTTTTCCACTCTATTGTAAATTTCTCATGTTTATCTTTGAAACTCCAACAACCTCCATTCTAGTGCCTTTCTCAGAGGTCCTAAACAAATATTTGTTGAAAGAATGAGAAAATTTATGACATTGCATATTATATTTAGTGTGTGTATACATTTAATATATATAATATGGGATACTTGGTTTTATTTATTTAATATCAATTATTAAATACTATGCAATTAAATTTAAGAACCCTGCTTTAATAGGAGGGGGTTTCTTAGAGATATAAATTAAAGTTAATAAAGTATAGTGAGATAACATCTACCAACCCAGGAGTGAAATGACCTAGTCTCCATTTTCATCTTTGCCATCAATTATTGATATGATCTTGAGCCAAGTGTGTAACATCTCTGAACTCCATCTTCTAAAGGGGCTTTTCTGGTCACTTTCCTTACAGCTTTGGCACCTGTGTCTATATTTGCAGATGCCCAAGCTGCATTATGCCCTATTTACAGGCTCAGTTTTCTTTTCTTAACAATGGAACCAGAAACAAACTAAGAACATACATTTTCCTCTCATGATTCTCAAGAAATTCAAGGCAACTGGTGTAATTAACTTCTCTCCGTGGGCCTCGTGAGCCTTAACAAAACCCTAGCAGAACAGCAGTTGTTTTAATTTGCAAATATCAGTCCTGTCTAGTTCAATTCAGCCTCCTTCCAACCAAGTACCTGGCATCTGTTGACTTCACAGAGGTGGGTTCCACAGTCACTGTTTGCTGCTTGATATATTGTGTACAAAGAGAAAAAAACTCTGGAAAGCAAATCCCCATCAGATTGCCTTGGATGTGCAGAGTCTGAGAGGGCCCGGGCATTCAAAGGCAGATGGAGGCACAGCAGGTAGATAAATGATCTCCCCTCACTGAATGAATGGTTGACAAAGAAAGGTCAGAAATGAGATCCTCAGGAAAGAAAGCACAAGGAACACCAAACATCTGTCTAAACAACACAAAGGGAAAAGAAATTGTCTTTCCTCCACAGATACCATGTGAATCTGTGCACTAATTTACCAGTCACCAGCTGCTCACTATTTCTACTGTCCATTGTGCACAAGACAAGTTCATTACCATGCCACAGCAAATTTCTCCGCATTCCACCTGAGTCAAATGACACTTATCCATCTATCATAGCCAGTAGTTTTGACACAGGGGAAAAACCTGGTTTCTGTAGGGTCCCCAGTCTTCCAGGTGATCGTATGGTAAATTTGCAGCAGATTAAAGAAGACTGGGGATTATGGTTCTAGCCTTGGCCCATTATTCAGTTTTGTTGCAATCTGTAATCTTTCTTTGCAACCAACAGTGGTTTCTGGACTTTAACATGTATAGTTCCTGTGGCTAACCCACGGGGGCAGACAAATAATCCAAGACCCAGTGCCACCACAAGAAACCACAACCACATGGTTTCCATAACAGGTATCTTGTTTTTGTTTGGTTGACTATTTCCCACTAATCCAATAGAAGTTATCAGGAAATCTAGGCACTGTAAGAAGTTCATGGCACTGCATCCTCTCCACTGCCTTTTACCCCAAGTTAATTTAAACCATGATGAAACAATTCCTATTGCTTCCATTTAGATGTAAGGCATGCTAGGTTCTCAGGATGGGCCACAGAAAGAGAAAAAAGATGAAACAGCATAGAAAAGCAGTAAAGTGACTGGAGTAATCAATTTCTCTCCATGGATAGCACTAAAATCCTTAGAAGGAAAGCATTTCCTTGAAGACCTCTTCCATTAACAATGGGCAAACTTGTGCGGGTTATTTGAACTCCTGAACTTCTTTTTCCTCTTGAGTAAAATGAAGGGGATGGTAATGTGCACCTTATAGTGTTGCTTTGAGGATTAAAATTCCATACGAGTTGGAGATTATGGGCCAGGGATTTAGCTCAGTGGTTCCGCCGCCTCCTTCGCAAGCACAAGGACCCGAGTTCGATCCCTGCTACCAAAAAAAAAAAAAAAAAAGAGTTGGAGATTATATTCAAACTACAAAGAGCTATATAAAAATATTATATTGCTACAGACATAATAATAACAGTTGGACAAGTCATTGCTCGTTGCTAAAGTTCACTCACATGTGATTTATGACTCCTTGCTGCATAATACAGAGCAGCCTTTCCATTGGATCTGTGGTGCTTGATGCTTATTTTCCTATTTTTTCCTTTCTCAAACAGATGAAAACATAACAGCAACCAGTCAATTTACTTTTGATTTGAAAATAACAGCATGTCACAATGATAGTTTTACACAAATCCAGCATCAGAGACTGGATTTCTACACTAAGCTTAATTCATTAATTTAGTCTTTGCTTCCTGTTTAAGTGAATTGCCTTCTCATAATGTAGTTATTCTGACAAACATATGCTGTCAGCAATCTTCTATTACTCAAGTAATTGGAAGCTGTTAAGTGAGATTTGATTATAACCAGCTATCATCACAGGCCCTCTGCTTGTTATTAGGTTTGTCAGGTCCTGTCTCAGCAATTACTGAGCTTCTGTTTTGTGCACAGGAAAGGAGACTGTAAAGGAGAAAAGCTTTTGAAAACAAACAGAATCGGCTCTGTTCCTGGCTCCGTTCTTTGCTATATTCATCATTTGGAGCAAATTCCTTAATCTCTCTAGATCTGTTTTCTCTTTAGTAAAATTGGGAAAATACCCATCTCAGGAGAGAATTACCTGTGATGTCTATAATACACCTGGCATAGTACCTGAGACCCAGGTAGGTGCAATCATGAGTTCGAAGCATCCCAGTGCTGGATTCCCCAGACATGTGGCTCCGTCTCCTCATAGCCCCTGCCTGAGTGTCCTTAGATTCTTGATCACAGACCATTAACTCTGTGGGCCCAGGAGTATGGGATTGGATCTGACAATGCCCCAGGTCATGTCGATATCCACCTCTCATGAGTTCTTAGCACCGGTAGCACCTGCAACAAGAGGAACTAAGAATTCTTAATGCCTTTCATGTCACAGACATTCGATACCTACTATGCACAGGGACCACATATTCCAATCAAGTGAATATACAGGTGGAACATTAATTGGATCTTTATAGCAATATCAGAATTCTTATATGGTCCTGTTATCATTTGATACGTGAATTGGTTTACAGTAGAAATTCAAGGTGGGAAACAATTCTAGTAGGCAATATTTGGTTAGTACAGTAGACACAAATCATGAAATTTGAAAACTATAGAACTTAGTCTAGCTCTACTGTTTAGTGAATATGTGATAAGATTACTATTATTACTGTGCACATGTAGCAAACTATATCTAGGTACTTACACTTATTCTTCCTAACACTCTCTGGGGTACATATCTTGGTTCCTATTATATAGATGCAGAGACAGAAACTTAAAAAGTCAAGTAACTTGCCCAACGCTGCATGTCAAGTAGCACCTTGATTTCAATCCCAGTCTGTTTCACTTTGAAATGTGTGCTCTTCGATGGAGTACTACTCAGCCATAAATAAGAATAAATATAAATCATTTCTAAGAAAAACGGATGCACCTTGAGATCATACTGCTAAGTTAAGGGCTGGGGATTTAGCTCAGTAGCACCACACCTGCCTCCCAAGTGCAAGGTCTTGAGTTCAATCCTGGTAATGGAAAAAAAAAAAGTTTCCCTACTCATAATGCTAAGTTAAATAAATTAGACACAGAAAGATAAACATTGCATGGTTTCTGTTGTATGAGAAACCCTACATATAACTAAAACCAAATACATTATTAATAAAAATACATTCTTGATCAATAATGTATGCTGCTTCCATGCAGATTGGTTCCTGAATAAGTTTCCTTGCCCCTAAAATGGGGATAATGTCTGTGAAAGTGATGGTGTGTTGAAAAACACTATGCAGATGTTAGTTATTACTTTAAAGTGGCATTTAGTGTACTGTTAACAAACATTAATGTAGCTGAGAAGCACAGATGGTGCAACCTTTAAAACTGATCCTCCTACTCATCTTTTCTCTTCATGGTAACAAAATGAATTTGGGCTGAGTTTATCAGGACACGCATTTAAGGCAACAAACATTTGTTGAGCCTCCTATGTTCCCAGAGCAAAGATGAATAGACAGAATCCCTGCCCTTGAGGTACTCTTAGCTTAGTAGGGAAGACACACTTGCAAGCAAATAAATTGCACTCTGTTTGGGGTGAATTCAGGAAGAGAAATGTGTTCAGGGCAGAGAAATAGCCAAGAGTAAAGAATGCTCACCCAAGCTAGGAAAGTGGCAGGGGAGGACAGTGAATCATTACAAGTTTGCCAAATGCAAGAGGTTCAGTCCCAGCCACCTGTCACTTAACCCAGAAATTTATTACTTGGGACTGAGAGAACAGTTGTTAGGACCACACACCATTCTGCTCCAGGCAGGAGCTGGGTTCTAGCTGCAGGCACTTTAGACTGCCCTGCTCCTGCTGTGCTCCCCTCTCTTTGTCAATGAGATGCAGTCATCTTGGGCCCAGCTGAGCGAGGGACTTTGGAGGCCAGGGCTCCAGTGCAGCAGCACATTAAAACAAGATCCTTGGCTTTGGCAACTCCACCCAGTCTTACAGCATTTGCCAATCCACCTAGAAGGAGCCTTGGCTCCCGACTCGTCAATTAGCCAAGTACTCTGTCCCAGTGGTTCCTCCCATTGTCATCAGCCAAGGTGACCACTGAGAAAGCAGCTGCTGGCCAAGCTTCCCCCAGAAGAGCAGAGCTGGAGCGGGCTGGTGGTGACATGCCACATGGACTCACAGGAGCACCCAGAGGCCATGGGGATTTGAGACACATGGCCCATTCAGAGCCAAGCCAGGGCTAGGTTATCACTGATCTTCATCCTTTGTTGAGCTACCTCCCCGGGATCTCCTAAGGCTAAGAACCAGAGTTATTTGCCAGGTTTCCCATGACAAGGATAGCAGGTGAGGGAGACCTGCTCTCCTAGGCACTGAAATGGAAAACAGGTCCCTGTGTCTCTGTGTGTGGGCACCTGGCATGTCAAACAGATTTGAGCCATCCTAGGATGAGGACAGGAAAGGTTTTCTCAAGGGAGTGGAGAAACATTATCCAGGTAGAAGGTGGCAAGAGTGGACAAAGGAGCTTGTTTCCAAGCAGAGAAAATACCTGGAGCTCACAGTCCAAGGCAGACTGGGCAAGCTCAGGGAGGCACAGACTATGGAACTCGTGCTGGAGCGTGGCCAGCCAGGGCAGAATCATGGAGAGGGCCTTGGAAGAGTTACACACCAGGGTTTGTCAGTGACACATGAAAGAAACTATGATAAATACACTGAACTTGTTTCTTTAATCTGTAAATTGTGATCGGTTCTTGCGGAGTGAATTACAAATAAATACGGCATTGTAGCATTCACATAATGCAAATGTCTCTTATGAGAAAACTGTAATTGAAAATTAAATTGTAAGATAAGCGCTATAAGTGCCAATGAATTTCAGAGGAAAGGGGGAAAAGAAGAGAGAATTAGATTTATTCAGTTATTTAGAGTTGTACGTTCTGTCTGGGAGTGTAGCATGCGAGGTAGGTGGTGGTGGCAATGATGGCTGTTTTTGTTGCCGACGCTGCTGCTGCTGCTGCTGCTGTTGTTGTTTAGTCTTTGAGCCTCCAAAACTGTCTCGTGTTTGTGCTCAGGAAATGACAGCCTCAAGAAAGCCTTGTGATCCAAGGAAGGGAACCATCCCTAAACCAACCTCCTCTTTACTTCACCAACCTCTCTTTCCTTCTCTTTTCTCTCCTTTTCTTTGCTTTCCCTATTTCTTTACAGTCCTTTCTCCCTTTTCCTCTTCTTCTTGCCTGCCTCACTGGAGAGACTGGAAAAAGGATGGGTTGGAATTGGATGGTCCACACTGGGAAGTTCAACTCCACTGTTAATAATGAGCTGTCGGCTCTGGGAAAGACAATTTGGCCTTACTGAGTTTTGCCTTCTTCACCTGTATAATGTGGGTAACAGTAGGCAGTTTGCACTCAGGGTGAGTAGCCTTTGTCCAAAATGCCTGAAAGCAGAAGTGTTTCAGGTAACGGACTCGTTCAGAATATTTGCATAAACACATTGAGGTGTCTGGGGGATGAGATCTAAGCCTTATTTATGTTTCACATGTACTTATACACACAGCCTGAAGGTGGTTTTATATAATATTTTTATGCATTTACATTTTGACTGCCAACTATCACAAACTCCAGTGCAGAATTTTCTATTTGTGGTGTCGTGTCTATTTCAGAGAACAAATGCCCCATCCCTGTCCATTGTGGAGACTAAACGTGAAAAGACCTGAGTTTTCCTCCAGCCATAAATAGGTTCCATTTAATTAATTTGCTAATCGATCAGACTTCCAAGAGTATGTGAGGCACTCATCTACACTTCTGGGATACAGGAGTGAGCAAAAGAAACACTGGCTTGCATACTTATCTGATGGGCTATTCAATAAATATCCATTCCCAATTCAGTCCCTGTTTTAGAGGCATTTTCCTGCTTATTAGTGCCATGGAAATATGAGATGAAAGGAAATAACAGCTGTCCTTCAGCAGCGCTGGGTAAAAGAGGATAATATTTAGACAACAATTAGTTGGGAGATTGTTGATAAAATTCTGTGTTCCATACTATGTCACTCAGGATTCGTGAAGCAAAAAGGAGACTTATTGGAAGTATACCAATGAAAGGCTAGAACACCAGACTTTGAGCAATGAAAGCCAAGTGTCAGGCACAGCTGCCTGCTGACTGGGATGTCGTCAAAGACCTGAGATGTCTCTGCCGCTGTCACCACTCTACCACTGCCAGGCCGAGCTGAGCACCACCAAGCTGTCATTCACTATCACATACTCAAGACACAGCATTCTGCCTCTGAACTATATCAGAGAACATGGCCAGGGTCTGGACTCTAAACTTCCAGAGTAGAAGACAGGCCCTGGGAATTGCTCTCCTGCTAAGACCATTCACACTAAATGAGAGGGAGAAGATCCAGAGGATTAGATTCTGGACAATCAAAAACCAACACATGTCCATGATACTGTTCTTCCCTTTTTCCTGTTTCCATTGAAAGATAAAAAAAGCAAGGTTGGTCCTTCTTATTAGAAAAGAATAAACCATTGCTGGGTACCAGCCACCACTATTAAAAGAAAGATCCCAGGGGGCAGTGGATTTAGCTCAGTGGTGCCGCCACCTGCCTCACAAGCGCAAGGTCTTGAGTTCGATCCCCAGTACCCCCCCCCAAAAAAAAGAAGAAAGAAAAGGATTCCAGTCCAGTAGGCCTTGGTGTCAACTTGGCTGAGGAAGTGTTTTCTCCAGGAAGATCCCTAGGATCGTTGCTCTTCAGAGACTGCACTTCTGTCCTGACAACTCCAGCATCCAGGTGCCTGGGTGATGGACGGCAGGCCTATATTTTTAGGCAGCCGTTAGAATGTTGCTTAGAATATAAACAGAGAAAAATATTTCCATTCTTGCCATCTGTCTAAAGAGCAGTGATTCCCAAAGAGCAAGTTCAGAGTGCATTCTCTGGAACAATCTGGGTGACCAAAGGACAAAGGTACTTGGAAGTTAATTCTCCAAGTATTTAGTAAGTGTCAGCTTTTCCATTTCAGATTAGATATTGAGAGAGAGAATAAAAGTATGTTCAGATGCACAGACTAACTGTGCAGAATCATTTGGAATGTCAGATGACAGTGCACAATTCAGGCTTAAAAATCAAGCCAGGCATTGTGGCACACACTTGTGATCTTGGAATTCAGGAGGCTGAGGCAGGAGGATCACCACGAGTCAGAGGCCAGCCTAAACTACAGTGAGTCTCAGGTCAACCTGAGACAAAACCCTGTCTCAAAACAAAATAAAACAAACAAACAAAAAGAATCAGGTAAGCTTGTTTCAAAGGCCAGTTCTGCCATTTACTAACTGTTGGATATAGAGGAAAACTTCTGAGCCTGGTTTCCTCAAATATAAAGTAAGAGTAATAATAAAACCTATCTCACTGTGATGTATATTATTATTATTATTTAATATCTAACTCATTCTGTAAGATAAAAATGGTATACATCATTGTTAAGGATAATGCCCAGAACACACAATGTTTGTAAAAAGTTGTAGCTCATGATTGATATAAAAGCAAAGGTCTATGTGACTCAGGGATAAAAGTAGGATCTAAAGAGGAGAAGGAGAGGAATGAAAGATAGCACACACAGACTGACTGACAGTTACAAGGGCAGCTTCACCAACATCCACTGAGTCTACCGGTTGTGTGGCTGCAGAAATGAAGAGTCTGTTTTCAAAGCCTTCCCAGTCCAGTGCGGGAAATGAATAAGGAGGCTTCCATCAGGATTAAAGTAAATAAGGTCAGATAATGAGAAGCCACTGGATAAGAACCTCTGCGAAGGAGTCTCCTTGAAGATAGCCATGCTGAAGCTGTGACCAAATAGTATCTCCCCTTGTTTAACCTGCTGGAGAAACGAGGGATCTGACCCGTTGTAGAACCCACATTAAACCCATGACAACACCATGTCTCTATCTCTAAATGCACCCTGTTGTGGAGAAAGCGGCATTGCTAGCAGGCAACATTTTACAACACCTCTTAAATCCTGAGACTTCTGCCATTTTTCTCAGATAACATCCAAAACACACCTTCCAGGGCACTGCTTTTATTCCTATGGCACAGATGGGGAAACCGAGGCCCAGGGAAGATAAGTAACTTGTCCGAGCGTGTGTTTACCATAAAAGTCCTGTTTTGATCTGGTCTTCCCTGAGCTGACCAGATTCATCTTTTGCCACACTTTCCCCTACAGTTCTTCCTCACCAAACTCTTTACCAGCTATTCTGAACTGCTTTATGACATACATAGATGTGTGTTAGTCAGCTTTCCATTTCTGTGACAAAGTACCTGAAAGAAACAACTTATAAGGAGGAAAGGTTCATTTGAGCTCGAGTTTCAGTGGTTCTTGTCCATGCTCAGTTGGTTCTGTTGCTTCAGACCTGTAGCAAGGCCGTACGCCATGGTGGAAATATGCACTGGAAGAAACTGCTCACCTCACAGTAGCAGGGAGGGAAAGAGATTGAGGAAGGGGCTGGGTACAAGTGTTCCCTTCAAGGCCACACCCTCAGTGACCTAACTTCCTCCCACCAGGCCCTGCCTCTAAAAGGCTCCACCCCCTTTCAAGAGCATCTCAGGCTGGGGGCCCACATGGGCCTTTGAGGGCTATTGAAGACCCATATAGCAATACTTTAGAGCAAGGGTCAATAAACTGCAGCCTGCTGACCCAATCTGGCATGCTACCTAATTTTGTAAATAACGTTTTATTAGCACACTGTCATGCCCATTTGCTTACTTAGTATCTGTGACTGCTTTTATGCTACAATAGAGTTGAAACTATACAACCCACAATACCTAAAATCTTGACTTCCTTGGTCTTTGCAGAAAATATTTGGTTACATCTACTTTAGCATTAACTCTGGCCCTTGCTTATACTGCTCTCCCTGCCAGGCAGGCCATGATGGGCTTTGACTTTGGACTCTGAGAAGACTTCTCAGGAATTAGTCACTTCCTCTCTGAAGTTACACTGCTCTTTGCATACCACTACATTTGCATTTGTCACACGAAACTGCAGTTGTTCACTTCCATGTCTGTGTAACCTAAAGGATATGGGGCTTTATTTTATGCTCTTATATAGGATGCCTTGAACATTTTGAGTTCTCATTTCATATTTATTGAAGCAAGTTAAAGTCCTTACTGCTTTCCCTGCGTTGTAGCATGTTGCATCCATAAAATGAGAGGATCTCAGAAGCAGTGTGGCAGGAAGACAAAATTCAGGAAATACAGTTAGTATCTTGCAGCCTATTTTGGGGTCTCTCACCTCATCACCTGAGTGGCCTTGGGAAAAACCTTTCATCTCTGGGAGTCTTCCATGCCTTCATTCATACCCTGAAAGGTTGGGCCAGATTATCTCCCATGTTCCTTCCTTTTTTTTTTTTTTTTTGGTACCGGGGATCAAACTCAGGACCTTGAACTTTCAAGGCAGCCAGCGGCACCACTGAGCTAAATCCCTGGCTCCCTTCCTTTCCTAAATTTTCTGAGACTCTGATGTTTGTGGCTGATATTGAGCAGTTACCAATTCTACCCTCTTGTTATCAAGGGAAGTTTTGCCAGAAAGAATCTCTGTCATGTTCTAAAAGTCCAAATTGGGTGTCCACCATCACATTCTCAAAGCTATGTATATCAAAATTTCTCTCTTTTTATTAAAAAGAAATATTCATTGGCAAATTGTGATGTCTCCTTCCATTTTTCCTCCTTGTTGGATTAGACCTCTAATCACTCAGCAGCCACAGGGAGAAATGCAACCTCTGGAATTCTATTTATGGCAAAGCCAACCAGAAAGGGGTAGCAAATGTCACTCCGGGGTCCCACTCTCCTCCATCCCCACAGGTGGCATTTCACAGCCCTGCTCCCTCCAACCTTCAGCGGGAGCACCTTCCCCAAACTTACCTCAGGACAAGAGTAGTCTGTAC
Source organism: Heterocephalus glaber (assembly GCF_000247695.1). Next base: position 7,426,132 of record NW_004624795.1, on the reverse strand, counting down.
AGATTTCTGGGTTCCTCACCTGTACCTATTGAGTCTGGATCACCTTGAGCAGGTCCAAGGAATCTGTATGTTTCACAAGCATCCTTTGAGGTTTTCCAGGAGTTTGGGGATGCGAACCTGACTCCAAATATGAAGTTCTACTGGCTCCTGAGCCACTGAGTTTGATCATCACTGGTGAAATCACAACTCTATTTGTCCCCCAAACAAAAGGTGATTCCAAGAAAGCATCTGCAGGGTGGAAAATATCTTTCCATTCATGGAACTCCCATGGCTGCACCTTTAGGCTGGGCTCATCTGCACACCTGCATCTCTTCCCCCAATTTTCCAGCACAGCCCTCTGTGAATAATTGCAGTTTTGCTAATTGAATCTGAGAACACCTGTTTCTTAATCAATATTAATGCGTCCCATGGACACAGAATCCGTAATGAATCATTCTAGGGGAAAAAATGATAGATTTAACAACAGAAGAAGAAGAAAATGTGTTGCATTCACTGTTTTCTGCACCCTGACGACTTGTGTGTGCTCAGCCTTGTTTGGAGAGATTTGGGGCAGAACAGGGTGACTGAGCAGGCAGAGAGCACCAAGATGCCAAGTGAACCACTGCCGCCTTCTTGTCTCTCCCACTTTGGAAAAAGGGGAAAGATCGCCCTGTACCTCCCAGCCTTTAAATACCTGCACTTCTATCACCCTCTGTGACACTGCTGTCCATAAACGCACCCCATTCTGCCCCTGGCAGAGCAAGGGCCTGGGTTCCAGGACACCCAGGACCCCTCCCAAAGAACACAGTGCGTTGACCCAGGTGCATGAATCTTCAATGTTTCTGTTCCCTCAACAGTTTCGGCTCAGACACTGATTTTTCCAGGAAAGCTTGCCCATTTCCCACTCCCTGTGCAGCCTGAGCTGAAGGCCTCCTTCCTGCGATCCCCCTCACTGTGCTGTCTAGCACAGTTTGTACCCATTGTCTGTTTATGAAGAACAGTGTCCTGATCACCTCTGTGTCCCCATGCCTCACACAAAGGATGGAGAAATGGAGGGGATTTACAACTTTGAGTTGAACAAGTGACTGAGCACTGGACTCTTTCCTCCAAAGGTGTTTCATGTGATTTTACAGCTGCCGGAGCTACTGTCATGTGGTCAAGGTGTGCTTTCTGCAATCCCATCTAAATCAATGGAACAAACCTCCCTTACGAAGTGTGAAATCCCATAAGATCTCATCATCTGGATCACTTATCCAGTGGCCTTGTCCTTAAAACTCTGCCAGTGGGGTGTGCTACAATTTACACCCTTGAGCAAGCCCATAAGCAGGGCCACCTGCCAAGCGGACTTCCACCAAACGTGGGGTCAGGAGAGCTATAAGCTCTGCCCCTGGTCCTCCTCCATCAGCTGAGTCTGGGGAGAGTCTCCTGGTGCCTGGTACAGGGCCCATTCCACGGGGCAGCACATTCAGAACTGATGGCTCCCAATAAGACTAGCTCATGGTGAACCAACACGCAGGACAAGGTGCCATGAATCTGAAGGCCACTATTACCCCTTAGAATGGGAGCAGACTTTCCAAACCCATACCCTGTATCTGAGACAGCTCTTGCCTCTGTTATTTGCCAAGCAAAGGTACTGAGGACCCTGGATGATTCTCCAAAGATCTTTTCTCCTCCTGTGAAGAGGAACTCCATGAGCTGTGTCCAGTGACATTTGAGACCCCAGCAGCAACCATGTTCTTTCACTACAATGTTGATATCTGCAATTTGGCCACTGTTTTATTTTGTGCTCAGCCTGGGTGCTCCTCTATAGTATTTATGTTGACTTTGCCTATATCTAATTATTTCCAGTATATGTTATTTTTATTAACCAAACTCTAAACTATACTGAAATTTTTCCTGATCTCACCAGAGGTTACAGAGCACTTGAAATGGAGTTAGTACAAATGAATGACTGAAATTTTCATTTTATTTCATTTTAACTAATTCAAGATTAAAAACTGGCAGTTCAGCTATTAGAAACTTTTAAGTTTGTTACTTCACCTTAGATGTATAAATTTACTTTTCAAACTATAAATGCTATGAAATCTAAACATGGATCAAGTATTTCTAAGAATATTTGGTATTCAAATTGAGATGTGCTGTCAGTATAAAATACACACTGAATTTTGAAGACCTAGTTTAAGAATTACATGTAAAATGCCTCATTAATAAGTTTTATTTTGACTATGATTTACAATAATAATCTTTGGGAAATACTGAACTACATAGTATATATCCTTAGCCTAATGTCACCTGTTTTCTTTTGCTTTTATTAGCATGGCTACTATAAAAATTTTTAATTTCAATATTTAGCCCACATTCTATTTCTGCTGGTCAGTTCAGCTTGGACGCATGTGTTCCAGTGAGATGAAGGTCCAGTTACCCACTGTAGCTTGATTATTTGTCCTCTATTGACCTTCTTCCTGTTCCTGTCTCCTTTCCCTACTGGCGATTCCTGGGCTCACCTGGAAACTCTGGGCTGCTGGAGGGGCAACCCCACCGAAGGCACCTAAATCATCTCCATTGCAAGAAGTCCTTGTCTCTAATGCCATCTTTGGGCTGTGCCCATGTCCTCCTCACTGTGTTCTTCTTCCACTCTGATCCATTCTTACATACCAACATATCCCATTACTACTGCAAATTCACTCCATGCCTTCCTGCTGATCTTTTAGGAAGCTATAATATCCCCTCTCTGCCGTGTGAGATCCTGCATAGTTGCCCTGCCTTACCAACTTCATTTTAGCACATGTCCCATATTCCACCCACTTTTTTCAGGTTCCCAGGTCCCCACCGCAAGGATCACCCCCTCCCCTGTCTGCAGACATGCTTTGCCAGCCCCTTCCTGTTTATCCCTCAGAGCCTAATTGAAGTCTTGCTTAGAAAAAAACACCTTAAACTTCAGAAAGATTGTGTCAGCTCCCCGTTAGAGATCTTCCTAGCATCCTATAGATTACCATGTAATTGTATGTTTAACTGTTGAGAGCTGCTCTCCCCCATTAAAATGCATGCTTGATGAGGACCCTTTATTTAAAGTTTATGTCCTGAAACATAGTAGATACCTAAAAAATACATGCGTAATAAGTAAAAGAGCAGCCTTGCTATTTACTTTGCAATCTTGGATTTGATTCTTCTTATTTGTGATTCAGAGTGCTAATAAATAGCATTCCTTGCCCACCCCCTTACACCCTGCATGGTTTAAATTATGTAAGAGATAGAACTGGGAATTGTTTGGAAACCAAATGTCAGTGTTGTTAATGATGAACACTGTGTTGGAGGATATGGCTATTGAGTGACTTGAAAATATTGCCCACCCCATCTCCTCAAATTGTATTTGTCCCCCTAAATCATAGGCCTGACCTCAGAGAGAAGAAGCCTTCACCATCAAAGTCCCAACATGCCCAAAAGAAGACACTAAAGTGTGCCCTTCTGTGAACACGTTGCTCCAAGCAGGGCGCAAGATTCATAGACTTGATTCCTTCTCCCAAAAATGCCAACCAGGAAAGTGAGACACTCTTCCTTGAAGAATGAAGAGGGGACAGAAATCTTTCCCTGGAAAGAGTCTCTGCTCATGAGTCAGAAGTCATGAGACCAAACATTCCCCTACACACACACACACACACACACACACACACACACACACACCATCATCATCATCATCTGGAGGGAACATGTTTCCTTGACTGTCAGAGGATAGGATAATAATGTTGTGGCACATGAACTGGAATATATGTAAGTGCTCAGAAAAGTGCTAGGAAAGGTATATAGATTTGTTTTGCTTTTGTTTTTCCAGTACTAGGGATTGAATTCAGGGCCATTGCACTGAGCTACGCCTCCAGCCCTTTTTAATTATTGATTGATTCATTCATTCATTCATTCACTGAGAGGGTTTCATTAAGTCACTAAATTGTTCAGCCTAGGCTCAAACTTGCAGTTCCCCTGCATCCCAGAATCTCCTACCATGCTCAGCCCAGTGGAAAGATACACTGTATATTAAGAACTTTCATATGTTCCTTAGCTGGCTGGCACCCTGGTTTATTTTTCCCATTCTTTTTAAAATAAAAATTATCCACATCTGAGAAAACTGGGCTCTGGCCCAATGGACTTGAGCCTAGAAGGTGGCCTTGAAAAGCTAGGTTTCTGCTCATGTCCCCCACCAATCCAGCATCCTATTGCCACCCCACTCACAGAAAGCAATTACCAAGCAGACAGATCTGTGGGCTAGTGGGATGGGGCAAGGGACAGGTTTCCAATTAAAAATGTGCTAAAGCCCTTTGAAAACTCATAAGTAACCGCTAAAGACGTAGTGTAGTGTAGTGCTTCCATTCTGACAGCCTGACAGCTCTATTGGTTGAACTCTTTTGAAAAAGTAACTTTAAAATGTGCATGCATTGCATCTTTTGTATTTTAAGTCACATAGGCATGGCAACATGATTATTCATGACTTTGCAGACGGGCTGACAGCAGGAGGACATTAATGTCCCCGGTGCTATATCAATTTACTAAGAATCAAACAGAACAAGCAGAGCCCTTCTCCATAGGAGGGGAGAAGGGTATGTGCTTTGGAATGGGATGGGACCTACACAGTGTCACTTACGAAGAGACAGGTGTGTTATTCTGGAGAGCAGCTGATAAACATGCTCAGGCAGACACTGCTGAAGGCACACGGCAGTCCACCAGCAAGGGAGGGGTCTTTGATTTGCTTGGTGTTGCCAATAGCAACTGGGTCTCAGAGTCCTGAAATGAGGAAGGAGAGAAGTATCCCAGGACACCAACAGAACCGGTGGAAGCACAAGCTTCCAAAGGCAGCCCCAACCCACTGAGGCTGCAGCGTGTGCCACAGGACCCCGAGGAGGGCACTGTCATCTTCATTTTAGCAAGGAGGAAACTGAGACATGGGGCGATTAAACAGCCCATGATCACACTGTGTATGAGGAGAAGAATTAAGATTTTCACACAAGCAAGTGGCTGTAAAGATCCACTGAGCTCTTCCGTGATGTTCCACCCTGCAGAAATCTAGTGACTTGTCCACCAGCTGAGCTTGTCATCTCCTCTCTGAATGTCTGCTTCATTATTCTCTCTGCTTCTCAGAGAAAGAGGATCAGCACACTGCTCCTGAGTTGCATTCCAGAGACCAACTCAGACTGAACCTCCTGGTCCTAGCCCCGAATTAATAGGAAAATAATCTGAGCAGCTTTTGTGTATAGTAGTCCTCACCTTACCCGCAGGCTTGTGCAGAATCTCTCCTCGAACCAGGCCATTTAATGCTACGCACAAGACACTGTGTTGGCAAGGAGGAAATATAAAAGTGATTAAGGCACTGCCCCTACCTTCAAGAAACCTACACCATGGTGTCGGATATTGCTTAGACATGCAGATAATACAACGCTTTCCATGTGTGAGTGTTGTATGTGCAAACATGTGTGAAAATCACAGTCTAAAGTCCTCTAAGAGTTCAGAGAGGAAATTTCAGCTGCTCTCCTGAGATGCTCCTAAAATTATTCTCTCACTAGTAGGGAGGTAGAAAAAAGCATGGATCTAGAAGGAAAATGTGCTTTAAAATACCATTTTATTCTGTGACGTCAACTAGTTGCTTAAACTTCTTCGAGTCTCAATTTCCTCCATGTAAAAGGGGGATGATATCATTTATCTCACACGATGGTTTTGAGAATTAAATTACATGACAGCTGATCCAGTAAAAATAAAAATGGCTTCTCTCGCGTGCCATCTCCTCTTCTATGCTTCTACGGCAACTGTAACCCTTTGCTCATTTTGACCTGCTCACCTGTTTCATGTATCTATCTCTCCCTCTTTCCTTCCCAATTGTGAATTTCTGCAGGATTTCGTTCTCTGTATGGCCTTAATCACTGAAACAAGGATGTGTATCAAAAACAACCAACACTGGAAAACCTTTCATTACTTTTTTGCTGCATATCATTCGGCATTTGTCATTATAAAATGAACAAATTCTCATGTTCACCCACATGTACTTGTATCTTTATTTGTAGATATTTTTTATTGATTACATGGGCATCCTAGTAGTAGCAGTAAGCAATACTAGTAGTGGTTACTAATAGTAGCTGCTAGTACCCAATGTTTGTTAGGTCGTCATTATGCACCAGGCACTCTTCAAAGTATCTTTACAAGATGACCTTATTTACTCCTCACAGCAAAACAGTAGCCACTGTTGCTTCCCTTTTTGCAGATAAGGAAAGTGAGGCCAAAGGATAAATTGTGTCTGAGAATGAAAAATGGGAAAAGTGAGAGGCAGCCTGGGGCTTGAGCAGCAAGGCAGAGCACTTCCCATGGCAGCACCCGGATGGTCATCAACCCCTGATTCTGCAAGTGGTGTGGGCCACAGATGAGGCATGTCCATTGCTCCAAGGGGCTTTGTCCCTATTTGTGAGAATGTGGAGCCTGCTCTTGCTGCGGGGATGTTAGGAGGGAAGCATAGGGGAACAGGTATGTGCACATGCTCTGTAAGCGGCCAGGAGCCACACTGAGGTTCCCCAGCTCAGTACCATGCCAGTCTACCTCACTGGTAGGTCGTCTACCTCACCCCCTACTTGCCCTGCTCCAGGACCCAGGACCTAGAAATGCATTGCCACACAGTGTATGGTCAACCAGCACTTGCTAAGTGAAACCAGGAAACACCTAGGCCTGGCTAACATTCACTTTCTTCAATTAAAGAAAAATACATAAGAAGGTGGGGACATGTTGGGACAGCTGCTCACAACAACAAAATAAAATGATGAAAGAAGAAACTTCAAAGCCTTCCAATAGTGTGGTAATATATCAAGTTTTATGGGAAGTTAGAGAGTCGCGACAGTTGGTCCAGAGCGCAGGCGCTGCTGGGTACAGCATGGGAAAACTCCCTTTCCAGACTTCAGCAAGGTGATATGACAGAGAAGGCTTTGCAGTGAGCAGGCCTGGGTTGGTGTCCCATTTCATCCAAGCTCTGTGATAGTGGACAGCTCGGAAATCTTCCAGCCTCAGTTTTTACATCTGTAAAGAAAATGTACTCTTCCTAGGAGCCCACGGATTACTGTGATGATCCAAAGAGATACAGTCCTCAGTGCAGAGTCTGGCATCCAAGGAACACTCCGTGCAATTTAGCAAATGTTAGTATTAATGTTTTATTATTTTGTGACCTTCAGAGCTCTAGGGGTGCTTTGTGTCTTCCTTGTTTTGATTGTTTTAGGATTCTTTTTTCTTCTGTGGTATGTGGAGAGAAACTCAGAATATTGTATTGTACTTGGTAACTTGCTGTTCACCAAATAACTGAGACTGAGAGATTAACATGGAAATAATGCCTTGAAAGCTTTATACTTCAGGGGGAATGAATCTTACAAGCTACTGTGCATCCTTATGTATTAAAAACACCAAGGTGGGCCAGGGATTTAGCTCAGTGGCACCACGCCCGCCTCACAAGCTCAGGGTCTTGAGTTCGATCCCTGGTACTGGGAAAAAGAAAAAGAAAAACAAAACAGAGAGGTGCTCCCCAATATCTCTAGGAGAAAATAAAACTCAAAAATGACAGTGACTATTTTGAAAAGTCATTCTCATAGCAGAACAATGACATTCTGTTAGGTTTGGGAGGAAGCCTCCGAGACCCCTCGTCAAGTCTCCCAGCACCAGATCCTCCAGCAATTACCATAAAAAAGACCCTGAGTAATAACTTCATGGCCTCAGACTAACACTGGATACATACACCTCTTAAGCACAAATGGGCCCTCATAGTTTACTCTTCAGTCTATTCGATCATTGCCTGTGGGTGATTTGTGGCTGCCCTCCCTCTATGGACCACATTCTCTTCTCCTATGTCTCCACTTGTGGGGCTGAGCAATCCATTCTCAGGGATCAGCTGTTTTAGGATGCACAGTGACTACCCAGGGAATGGTGTTTGACATAGTAGCCATATTGAGTATTCCTTCTCTCTGCTCCAGGTGTTACAGAAGGATGACCGGATGTGTCTCCTTGACCCATCATGTATATCTCACAGAACACAAGTGGGCCTGCCCCTACTCTCCTGCTACACATCTGCTGCCCACCCATGCTGCTAGGCTGAGATCAGGTTTTATCTCCTTCCTGGAAACCCTCCTGAACACGCCTTTAACCCTCAAGATCCCCAAATATACACACACAGTGGGGAGTCGCAGAGTTCCTTTATGCATTCCACCGGCACCCTTTGCAAACTTCTGTCACAGCACTTACCATCTTGTGGATAATTATGGATCGACTGCTCAGCCCCCAGTCTGTGGACACTTGCTCTTTCTGCTTCTCATCTCCACATACTGCCTGGAACACTATACTGCTTAAGAAATGGCTGAGCCCAGAAATTACCGTGCCCAGTGGTGGCAAAACCATGCCTCCACCAGCTTGCTGTAGATCCGGGTTTTTACCTCAAGAGAAGCTTTCCATCCATTAAAAAAACCCTATGAACAGGCTAAATATTAGTCATTCCTGCACTATTTTCTCACTGAATTGCCTTAACACATGGCAGGAACAGATGGCATTCAAGCTATGTTGTCATGATAAAAGTATGAAAATGTTATGTGTTTTTAAAATTCTTTAAAAAGAGCCTGCACATCACTGCAGACTATTTCAAGATCAGCACTGGGAAAGAAATGTTTTGCTTTGCCTTTTGCCTTTTCATCCTTTCTGTGTGGTCAGCATTCATCACTAGACCTTCCCTTTCTGAAAAACTGGTGGACTCTCGAAACTTGAGTTCTCAGACAAGTTTGATTTTCCCCTTCCCCACACTCTTTCCCCTTACCAACTTTCCTAGGACTGATCTTAAAATAGTCTCCATTAGCACAAATCACACACCCACTGTGTGCCAAAGGCAAGGTTAAATAACTTGTGGTGTAGGCTCGTAGGGTTCTCTGTACATCCTGTAATTTTCTTTAATAAGCATAAAGGAAATTTTACTGTAAAATTAAGGCAGTAGCAATGGTGAGAGGGTCAGTATGACCGGTTTGGATTTGATGGAGTGCCATGAAATGAGATTTGGAGTCAGGGACCCTGGCTTCATAAACATCTTCCCTGAATAAGTGTACAACATCCTCCTTGCATAGAAGTTCCAGCCAGCAATTCTGGCTGGCTTGCCTTATTGAAAGTTAAGCACTAAGATCAATAGAGCAATATTTTATGAAATTCAATTTATCAGAAGATTTGACATCTTAAAGATGATGGAACGTTTTATTTATTGGCAATCATGGAAACTTCAAGAATGTTTGGTGCAGTGAATGCTAAAGCCCAAAGTTGATTTGAAATTTCCTGTCCTTGAAAGGAGACAATGATAGAGCATTGCTTTTGAAAACTGAATCTCGATCCCAAACCTTTGCAGCCATAGTATAAGCAAGCCAAGATTCTGAGCTGAAATGAAAATGTCATGTGCAATGAGTTTTAAGAACTGTTTCTACCAAAAGCAAAATCAAAAAACAAGAGCAAGCAAACAAACAAACAAAAACTAGCACATCTTCGTGTGGGTCCAGGCTACGAAACAAAAAATGGTCTTTAACTTTACCCCTACCTGAAATATTTTCACAAATAAAGTTGCAGCAGATAATCAGATTAAAGCACAGGGTCACTAAATGCAGTGTATTATTTGTACTGTGATCCTGAAATAGGAAAAAGATATAGGTGAAGAAAACCAGAGAAAACTAAATGAAGTCTACAGTTTAGTTGATAGGAATGTAACACTATGTTAGTTTCTTAGTTGTGACCAAAGATATCAATCTTAGAGGAAGGTGGGTGAGAGCTATCCCGGAACTCTCTGTACTGTCTTTATAACTTTTTTGCAAACCTAAAATTATTCCAAACTATAAAATTTATTTTAAAAGTATAACAGGATTAAACCCAGAAGTCCTTGAGGATGGGACATGAAGTACTGAAAAGGTTGTGAGATCTCGGCTCCACCCAAAGATGTAAGCACAGAGCACCCTTCTTCAACTTTAGCTGTGCCTGTGATTAAGGTGCTGGCCTCCCTGACCCTCAGCCTTCTCAACTCCAACCACAGGCATACTGAAACTCTCTTCTTGTGATTATTGTAAGGATTAAATGAGATAGCACATGAAATGAACTTGCAGTTAGTAAACATTCAGGGCACAATAGTCAAATTTAGTGAAAAGACAAAGAAGGGATTTTTTTTTTTAATGTAAAAGGAAAACTCTGCCAGGCACCTCCTATGACTTCTAGACAAGCAAGATTCTCATTTTAAGAAGGGGCAAGATGATGTGCATTAATGACCATTGCCCATCAGTAGCATTGGGCAGGCAGTTGGACTTGGCCCAAATCATTTCTCACCTCAAGGAAACACTTCCTCATTAATACATTATCATGGCAAACCCTCTGACTTATGGGAAATCTTCTTTTCACACATTTATGTCCAAGTTACTCAAATTAACTTACTTTCCTAGGTATGTTCTATTATAGATAAAATGTTCTTCAAAGGAAAGAATCCTGATTCTGTTTATAACTGACTTTTCTTATCTCCAATATAGGAGAAATACATTTAAAAAAAATAAGCAAAGGTAAGCAAACTGACATATTCACTTATCTACCTGCTTCCCTGCCAATTGATGGCCCAACAAATTAAATGTCACTGAAGGCAACTACAGTTCAGAGGAGTTCAGCAACCTATCAACACTACACAGCTAAGCACCAAGGGGCCAGAACTTGAACCTGACCCGAGCAGCCGTCCTCTGTCCTGCCACATCGCCTGTCCACCCCACTTGTGTCGAGTTGAAAAATGCCAGTGGAACCAGTCTTTCCCACCTGGTTCTTCCACATCAGAAGTTCCCGGCATGTCGGGCAGCACAGTAGAGATTCACCACTTCCCATAAGGGGAGCTTCTGAAATTCTTTCCACCCACTTCTGCCTTTGAAACGAAATAAGTACCTTATCCCTTTGAGGGCAGATGATAGAATCAAGCAATTCCAGCAGAACTGACCATGGAGTACGGACCTGTCCTGTCAAACACCATTCGACTGTGTGGCCTTTCTTCCTGTCACCAAGTCCTTAGTTCTTCCTACACCACGTGGACGACCTTGAATCACGATTAGTTCCCAGCATCTTTCTTGCATCTGAGCTTGGGTCCTGAGCCCTTCTGTTGCCCAGAACTCCTACGTTTTGTGGCCTGTTTGTCTCACCTGAAGCGCTCCCTGGTCTTGCAGGCTGGAATTCATACTCTGCACTTCACAACTTCTCATCGCAGCTTCTTTGTTCACCTAATTCACTCATGGCTCTTCTGCTGTTAACTATCCACTGCTAACTCTTTCCAATGTACATCTGTCTGTCTAGCCAAAGTCATCTCAGCCCTCTGGGCCATACTCCAGAACCCTTCCAAGGTGCTGATTTCTTGTTAGATTGGCTCTGCTCAAGCCACAGATACACACACACACACACACACACACACACACACACACACACAGCCAGAGCTGCCTGCCTTGCAAACTCTCATTAGCATTAAATGCCAAGTTTCAGGAATAACCAGCCTTCTTGGTTACAAGTAACTCAGAGATTGCTGCATTAATGCAGTAATGGAAATATAATGAAGGAATTTATTGTCCCTGAAAGACAATATCTGCCACACAATCCCCATGGGGTATCTCCAGACAGTAAGTACAGCTCCACATAATTCCTCTGGCCCATAATTATCTCAGGAGGACTGTGACCCTCCAGTTCTCCCTATTAAAAGTATATTTCCCTACAAAATGAACTGTACTTTATTGAATTGCATCATTTTGATCCCTGGAAATTGACATATTGGGCTCATTAGCCAGGAAGTTGGATAGTTAATTCCTGAGGTTTCTCAGCGCCCGTCCCACACCACTCATTGAAGGAACTAAACAGCCCACGATCAGATAGAAGAAAGTTACCCTGGCAGAGTTGCTTTATTTTTCACTCATTACAGAGATAATGAACAGAAAACTTCCCTAGTGCAGATATCGCTTCCCAACCCCCTCCATGCGCCCCAAAATGATTTTGCTTTATTGCAACCAGATACCATTTGATGGGCACACGGTCTTACTCTGCTCATTAGCACCGTTTTTCCTTTAAAATGCTTCAACTGCTGAGATGAAACGGCGATTGGAGACTTTGCCTTTATCTTTAATATTTAACACTGTTCACACAACCTTTTAAAAATCAAATATTGATGCTGCTACCTGTTGTTCTTCAAAGTGGAGCAATTATATAGCAGGCCCTTCACAGTGCGCCTGCGTTTGTTAGAAACCAGAGCGAGGGTGTTGGGGAGACGTTGCTTCCCTGTGTGTGGCGTCCGCCGCATTCCGTCTAGAGTGGAGCGCTGGGAAGAGTGTTTGGCTCTTAATGAAGAGATGTGCCGAGGCAGCCACCAGAAGGAACCTAGTGGGCAGGCTGGCGAGGGATAGAGGGCGGAGAGCATCCTCAGAGGAGGTTCTGTCTGCAAAATGGCCCTGAGCCCTTGCAGCAGGGATCTAGCGTCCTGGCCTTCAGCCAGCTGCCCCTAGGAGGCCGGCTTCTTTCAGCTTCTACAACCTGGGTTCTTGGGAAGCAGCCTTTCCGGGTCTGGGATGGTTCCACACTGCCCTCCAGTGGCTGTGTCCGGAAACTACGGTTCTCACTGAGGAGCTGCCAAATATCTGGCTGCTGGATGCAGAAGCAAACAAGATACACAGCCTGTCTTCCAATTCCTCATAGTCTTTGGAGGGAGAACGTGTAAGGAGACAGCTACAGAGCGGGCTGGTGTGTCTTCACACATGAGAAAGTTCAGATATCCACGGGGACCCGGGGCGGCAGCATCGCCAAGCCCATGGGGCTCAAGGGAGTGGAGGAGGAGACCCTGAGGTTGAGAAAGGGTTTCTCAGCAGAGGAGAAGGAGATGTAGCTCCCGGCCTGGCGGTGAGGGGTCGGCCGTGCCTCTGTAGGAGTGCTCCGTGACCAGTCAGGAGACAAGGACAGGGGTTTCGTTGAGATGCTGTGCGTGGTCAGTTTTTGAGATGCACATTTTCTTTTCATGTTCTAACATCTACCTAGGATGCCTCCTATGAACGATGGTGGATGATTCTTTTATTTGTAGGATTTTTTTTCTTTTCACAGTGGAACGTAAAATCAGAGTGCATGTTCGTCTGTGGCATTTGAGATTTGAGGAAATGAGGGCTTACATGAGGCTGTGGCTGGGAGACAGAGGAGAGGAATCCAATAAGATAAGGGGGTGGCTGTGCAGTCAGGCAGAATGCGACAGATTACAGAGGACTTTAGGAGGTGGGTGTTTAACAACTGTTGAATATTTATATGCCAGAGATGGAGGAGGAGAGAGGGTTCTGCGGAGTGTGTGTGTGTGTGTGTGTGTGTGTGTGTGTGCGCGCGCGCAACTAGAAGGGGCCAGTATAAAACCAGGCTTTGCCTTGAACATTTTAAGTTCATTGATGATAAAAGAGGGAGGGCGAATCTCGTAACAGGAAAGCATCATGAAATCACACCGCTGAGTCAAAATCCAGGAGGCTTTTATGGACTAGAATGATGGGAACGGGCAGGAGGAGTGGAGAAATGGATTGGATGGTTTCTTTTTTGCCCTCTGTCTTCTACTTACAGGGAACAGGAGAAGAACCTTGCAGTTAACTGGCTTCAATTCACCTGGTGAATTGAACATGCTCCTCTGCTAGCCCCGAGATCAATTGTACGAATAACTTCAGACCACTCGGATACTTTTGCCATGGATAGATGGAAGGGTAGCATTGCTTTCCCAAGCGGGATACTCAGACTGCTGATTTTAGGATTGCAGGGTAAAACAAAGACTCCCCACCCCACAGCACATACTCAACTACCTTCCCACAAAGGCATCTTACTCCTATTAGGGATGTAAACTGGCTTCCATAACTACTACTTTGAAGCCATGCAAGGGGATTTCAGTTGCATGAAACAAGAGCCACATATTTCTGAAATATTGGTTATTGCAATATGAATCTCCTCACCCCTAAGGTGAAATTCTAGCTAGTGTTGTCAGCTAGTTAATCACGTCACTGGGCTTTACTTGGTGGTTGATTTTTAGATTGTGCTCCTGTTAGCCAAAGGCTGGGGAAGATGGAGAGCAGGGTTAACAAGGCTGGGATTGGCGAGGACAGAGCAGTTCTGAGGAGGCAGGCAGGGAGGGGATCTTTCTTTGTGGCAGAGCTGGAGAGTCAGTGTAGTGGGGCAGAGCATGAGAGCAGGAAGCCATTCCTTAGACAAAGTGGCCTTTTCTGACGTGGTTCTTTCACACTGCAGTAGGAAGAGACACTCCCAAGGTACTTAGCCTCTCAGAGTCTGTCTTCCTCAGTAGGAGCACAGACGTAGTATTCAGGCATCAGGGAAAAGTAACAAGATGACCTGTACGAAGCACTGGCAGAGCTGGTAGCACCATTCACCTGGTAGGCACCATCACAGATACTCTGTGCTGTCACCCCTGGGTTTCCCGTGTCCCTGGATTCCATGACTGCCATTCCCACTGCATGGCCTGCATTTTCCCCTTCCCAGGTCTTCCCTATTCTAGACATCTCTAGACACTCACAACCTACCCATTCTCCAAAGCGCATTTCAAATGCCCATTTATGAGGAAAAAGACTCAGATTCTCCCAGACAGTGGTCTGTCCTTAGAGCCAGTCTAGCAGCTCAGTTGGCACTCAACACAGGCTCTTATAGCTCTCTGCCCTCACCAGCCTTGGTTTCTTCATCAACAGTGGTGCTCCCCAGGATAATGGCAGGGATCGAATTGCAAATTGATGCACAATGCCAGACATAGAGAACCCCACTGTTGGTAGCGATGTTGACATATTATTAGGAGTGGCGTATCTAGATGTGACCTCTTATGAGAAAATGTGATTTTCTTGGTTACTTGCTTCTAGAAAGGATGCATGCTGTTCCTAGAAATCAGTGTCTTTTTCCACAGTCACGCCTCACTTGTTAAAGGCCGCAGTAGTAAATGGCAGCAGTGGTAAATCCAATAACAAATGCATCGGAGGTGGAGTCCTGTTTGGATTTGGGTTGGGGATGATTTTTACTTAACAGCTTAAGGCCCTGAGCCTCACTTCCAGAGCACGGAAGATATTCATTACACTTGCAGAGCCACTGAGCAATGCAAAGTGTGTGAAAACTGGACAGCAGTGGGAAACAGCAAGTGCGGTCGTTAACTGACAAGACTAATGGGTTCCATGAATATAGAATAAACGCCTGACCTTCAAGATAGGAACAGGGCCTGTGTAACCATGCAGGGAGGAGGAAGCAGTGGAATGGAATCATCTGGGAATTCTTCCAGGATTCCCCAATAAATATACCTGTGACCAAAAGGTCTCTCATTTTTCTGTCATTGCTCTTTTCAGGTAATTTAATGATTTTCAGATTCATCCAACTTCTTAGAAGGAATATTAAGAGGTTCACATTTTAGAGAGTGGGACACATTATGTATTCCTAGTAAATAGTGCTAGGCCATGTATTACTGGGTCTTGACATCAGTAGGTTCTAACTACCAACCCAAGTGATTGTCATTTGGATGTCCCCTGCAAGGCTATCCCATAAAAATCTGTGATATGAAACACACTAAAAGAAAACAGAAAAAAAAAAAAAATCCCTCAACAGGTAGAAAGCTTGCTGTCTACTTGGGTGGCTATTTCTAAATTATTCCTGCAATGTTTAATGCTCCTTGGACTCAGGTATCCTCAGCAACTGCCCCATGGTGTTGCCCACTCCATAACATAGCTCTACCCGCATGAGGAGAACAGATTGGAAATGAAGATGCATCGGGCTACCCATCCAGTATTGTGTCCACTGATCTCATGTGGCTCTGGGTAAAGGTGTCCCTCAGTACCCACGGGGGACATGTCCCAGGACTACTCTAGGATACCAAATACGTAGATGCTAACATAAACTGGCATAGTGTTTGCACATAACTATCCACATCCTTAGGTTGCTTATAATACCTAATACAATATAAATAGTGGCTACAATGTATTGTTTATGGAATAATGACAAGAAAAAGTCTGTATGGTCAGTAGTTGGCATGTGCTGAGTCCAAACTGGGGTGTGTTTTCAGTGTAAAATACATACTGAATTTCTAAGACTTGGGAAAAAAAGAATATAAAATATTTCATTAATTGTTTTTGTATACAATGCATGTTGCAATATTTGGGATACACTGTGTTAGATGAAATGTAACATTAAATGTTAATCCCACTGTTTGCTTTTCTCCTGTATCCTCAATGTGGCTAACATAAGAAAGCTGAAAATTGCAGCTATAGCTTGCCTTCTGTCCCTATGGACAGCTGCTGTCATGCACAGGACTGGTGTACCATACCCCAGGTGAAAGCATCAGATGTGACCGTCTCCAGAGCATCCCATTTCATTTAAAAAATCATTTTGCTCGCTTTTAAAATGCATACAATGCAAAGGCACACGATCAGAAGTGTAGCTTGCATCCCTTTCCATCTTGTTCCTGGGTTTCTTTCACCCTCCTCTCTCACATCTCCCAGTTTTCTGTACTCAAGAGACAGCCAAGATATGCAACACAGTGTTCCCCAATGCCCCAGCTTCCACCACAGCCTGTGGTCACACATGTGGCCTGTCACACTTTCTTATGCTGCCTGCAGAGCACTATGGCCATCTGAGTATGTCCCAGAGTATGTGGCAGCTCATGGTGAGCAAGAATTCACAGGGGCAAGAACATAAATATTAAATAATAAACTGGCATGCAATGAGATGATGCACAAGCAAAGGGAATTAGCACCTAATCGTGCCCCCAAACATTTGTTATTTCTAATTTCTTTGAAGAAACTGGCATCAAGGTTTCTAACATCTGACTAGTGGGATCCGAGACACCATGTGAGATGTTAAGACGATCTTCATACTCTGCGTGTGTCCATGTGTGGCTGTGTTCCACAGACTCCCTTAAAAGGCATTTTTCTCTTTAGAGATGAAATAACTGGAGATCGGGAGTTATTTGCCTAAAGCCTTATGAATCAGGGATTGAATTAAAGGACATTACTCTAGAAATAACCTTTCTGAAGCAGGTTTTAGTATGTTAATTAAAGTGGTCTAACCTTGAATGTTCACAGTTTAGGGAAAACCAGTAGCCTGAAGATGAATGAATGTATAGCCCCCTACATGTATTATAGGGCTCTTTAGGGCTACCTCGTCATTATCAAAGTGATCCCTTAAGGCACAGACAGTATGGAGGATGGAGAGTGGATGGAGAAAGGATTCTGTACTGCTGCACCCCTGCCCATCTAGCATTGAATATCTGTGAGCTTGGTTAGACTGAGCATCCAGAGGTGTCTGGAAGCAGAAGCCAATGGATCTCCAAGACCTACCTCAGACCTCCTGAGTGGGACTAGGAATGTGGTTGGAGCCATGCACTCAGATGAGGCTCAAAGCAAACTCTTCTCCATTTTAATTCAACAAATAGAAGCCAACTGTGACCATTAAGCTTGACTGTGTCAACTGGATTGGCTTGGGAGCCACCCCGGGGATTGATGGAGCACACTTCCTGGTGTATCTGGGCAGGTCATGGGGGCATGGCCTTCCTCTCCAGCATTGCTGCCCTGCTCTGTTTCCCTGCCAGCAGGAAAACATCAACTTAACTCCACTAGGCTCTTCTACCTGGATGCTTCCACCTTGGAGCCAGTTGACCATGGACTGAATCCTTTAAACATAAGCCAAATTAAACCTCTCCTTTAAAATGTGAGTATAAGGTAATGTGTTGCAGCACAGAAAAGCTGACCAGTACACCAGACATTGTTCAGGTGCTGAAATCACAGCAGGAATCAAATCTCACCAATATCATCCTTTCATATACATTATATATAATAAAGATATGTTAAATAAATATATTTGATATATTAAAATATTCTTTCAAAATACACATACTCTGCCTAATCCAAGTTTGATTTATGCTAGCGTAGACAGGTAAGGTGAGCTCCTAGCCTTTGAAAGGGACAGAGGAACAGAACGTCTTACGGTGACCATACAGCTGTCAATCATCTGGTACCATCTTGGTTCCAGTTGACACAGAACTCCAGACGTTCTTTTTGTCCAAAAAAGAAATGGATCCAGACAACTGACAGTGACAGGCTTGGCAAGAACTCTTCCGGTTTTCATGTGCTAGTGAGCTAAGATTTAAAGCAAAGTTTTAGTCCAGATAAAGAAATTAGAGAACTAAGCCAGAATCCACAACAGAACTGTATTCATACAGACCATGGGGTTAGAAGAAACACAGTGAAGCAGAAAGTGGTCTACCGGAAATCCATTTGCATTCAAATTCTGGCTCTTTGACCCACTTGCTAAGTGACCCTAGGCAAGTCACACAACCCTCCACGTGGTGGTTATCTCATTTGGAAAATGGTGAGATTTCGTGAACCTTGCCAGCTTGGTGTAGGAATTCCAAGTGTTCATAAAGCATCTAAACAGAGAAGAAAAGTCATTAAATTTAAATTTTACTTATAATGTTAAATCATTAAAGTAACAAAATGAGTTAATAGCATCACTAGTTTGCAGCAGTGAGTCAAAAGGAAAGGACCGTACAGAACTCATACCTGGAAATCCATTTGCCAGAGCCATAATGGGAACACTCATTCCAGGTACCACCCTTTGAGGTTCCCTCCCTGGTCGGAGACTGGGCAGTGCTGAGTGTCAGGGACAGGTTTCAGTGCCAGCAACTAGGTGTGGCAGCTGCCAGCCCACGGTCTCCTACAGGAAGATGGCGGAGATGGAGCACGCTCCTCCCTCAGCCTATGCCTTAGTGGACCAGGCAGCATCTTTCACATTTGTTCATCATTTCTTTTGTCATCAACACAAGCAGAAATTAAGTTCAAGACAGGCCTTGTTATTTGAAGGGTCAATATTACCATAAGCAGGTTCACTTTTTTAAAACATAATGCTGGGGCGCAGGTCCCAGCAGCTCTGGCGGCGGAAGGAGCGACAGCGACCGAGCAGCAAGCAGCGTAGCTCTGCAAGGCTCCGTGCGCATCGGCCCGCAGCTTCCGCACGCACGCACGCACGCACGCGCCGCCCAGATGCCCAAGAGCAGGGTCCGCTCCACCGAGGGGGCGGCCAAGGAGGAGGCTGAGAGGAGGTCGGCGAGGTTGTTGGCTACACCTGCTCCTGCGAAAGTGGAAACGAAGCCAAAGAAGCGGGAAAGGATAAATCTTCCGACAAAAAGGGGCAAGCCAAAGGGAAAAGGGGACCAAAAAGGAAAACAGGCCAAAGTGGCTAATCAAGAACCTCAGGAAGAGTTACCCGCGGAAAACGGAGAAACTAAAAGCGGGGAGCGCGCAGCCTCCGACGAAACGGAAGTGGAAGGAGCCAAGTCTGACTGAGCACACCGCGTCTCATCA
Source organism: Heterocephalus glaber (assembly GCF_000247695.1). The sequence continues at coordinate 7,406,771 of NW_004624795.1, read as the reverse complement.
GTGATCCCGGGCTCCCTTCTTGTACAATCCAGAGGAATATTTTTATCAACTATTTTGTAAATGCAAGTTTTTTAGTAGCTCTAGAAACATTTTTTAAAAGGAGGGAAATCCATCTCATTGTATTTTTTAAGTGTAAATGATTTTTTAAGAGGTGAAATCATTTGCTGGTTGTTTATTTTTTGGTACAACCAGAAAATAGTGGGATATTGAATTATGGCAGGCTTTGACTGTCCTGGGTGTCAGCTTAACATTCCATAGGTGGGGGTTAGTTTTATATCCTGCAACATAAAGCATACTAAATGGTAATTCGGAGTCACAGTCGTGCATTTAATATGTCTTGGATATTTTAAATGACTTCTATTCCCATGTTTTTAGTAGAATTGTTTCCCAAAGAAAACCACTTCCTGATCGTTGCCCTGTCAGAATTGTGTGTGCTCTGTAACATCGTTTTTGGTCGTGCTAGTCCAGTTTGCCTAATTTTGCTAATGTGCTGTGAAAGATGGAAAATTTGAGTATGTAGTATATATGATAAGAAATTGTGAACTGGTGAGACTTAAGTAACACTTCATCAGCATTCGAAGATACTGGTACTTAATCCTCTGAGGGAAAATTTGCCTCCAGATTTGAAGCTGGAAAGTCACTGGAATAACTGAAAAAGAAACAATACATAGTTTTTTAGATTTTTCAGTATGTGTGTTAAAAATTGTGTACAAAGTGAAGTGTCTGTACTGATCCTCAGTATAACCAATAAAATCTCAAATGTGGAAAAAAATAAGGATGGGATTAATATAATAATTAGTTGCAAGTGTGATCAGTTCATCTGTTTTTTCAGTGTTGATTCCAAAATCCTAGTGTTTTCAGATAGCAAATACATACTGACTCAGATGGGAAAGAGAAAGATTAGGTAAATTTAGCATTGCTAAAGAAGAAACTATCCTCTCTGCAGGGTAAGAGTGGCGGGTGAGATCTTGGAAGCACAACAACTCTCCTACCAAACTCCACCCATGGTAGCTTGAAGCAGATCGCTTCACCCCAGTTCCATGTTCTTCCTTGCCTACTTCCTTCCCAACAATCCTGACCCACAAGCTCCAACTATTTGCCTTTCCTTTTTCTTCTACATTGCAAAAATCACCTCTCCTAAAGTTCTGCATCCTTTAATTCCATTCACTCTTCTCAAATCCAATCCCTCCCATTTCTAATCATCACTTTGACACTTACATAACATAAAGGCATTATAGCCTTCAAAATAGGCAGAAGAAAGGATTTAATTCTCATATTTCATAAAGAAATGATAAAAGTTTAAGATGATGAATATGCTTACCCTGAGCAGATCACTACCTAACTTGTACATGAATCAAAACATCACATTGTATGTTGCAAATATGTCAAAATAATATGTCAATTTAAAAATTAAATGAAACATCTAGACAATCACTGAGAAGAGCCCAGTATCCAGTCATAGTGTCACATAAATGGCATATCCAGATGTCAGGCTGAATTCCCTCTTATTTTTTCTGTGGGATATGGTATCTGTGTATACATGCACTTAATACTCCGGTATTTCTGAATCAGTATGCATATGTCCCCTCAGCATAAAATAATTTAAAAGAAAACAAAAGCATAAGAGGAAGGATAGGTATCCTACCCAGATCAAAGGACAGGTCCGTGGGTTGGTTTCTCATCTTGGGTGTGGCACTTGTCCAATCCTAGATAACTCATGTGGCCTCTCTGTGTTGCATTTTCCTGGTTTATTGAATCAGAGATTTGAGCTTGATTTTTCTACCATCCTGTTAGCTCTAGAATCCACAAGACCCTAATTTTGCCAATCCCTACATATCCTACACTGCAGTAAAGCTGATGATTTGACTCCAGCTATTCCTGCCACATTGTTTTTCCTTGCAGCAATGCCTCTGGTGCACCCATGTGAACACGCAGCCCACCAGCTTTTCGCATTCAACATTTACAAATCAGCCTCTTGGCATCTTGAGCTACTCAGCAGGAAATCAGACTAAGCAGTATTCTTAAATCTCTGAGGCTCACTAATTACATTACAAAGAAGAACTATTACATGCCTCAGCAGAGCAGCCAAAGACATGTACTAAGAAACCTCAGTTGCAAGGAAAGGACATCTAATATATGATATGGCTGTCAGACCTTCACTAACTCTCCTTGGCACTGAGTGGCCTTCCTAACTACGGGCTCAGCCATTCTGTTGCTAAGCCAACATTCAGAGGAGACATTCCATCTCTCAGCTCCCAACATGTGGACCCTGGAACTGTCTCTCCTTCCCTGGGTTTAGAAACTCCCTGAACACAGACCAGGCCTGGCCAAATTAAACTGGATCTGGCACTTCTGCATGGCCACCACCTTGTAACTGAGTTGATCCCCAACCCCAGAACCTGTATGGCTTCCCCAACACACTTCCTGCCAGCCTCTGGCTTGTTCTCTTTCAAGAGCTGTAGAATTTGGAATCAAATAGACCTGGGCAGGAAATCTAGCTCTGCCAATTTCTACTTGTGAGTCATTAAGTAAAATTATTCGGTCCATTTGAACCTTCACCTCCTCATCTGAGAATGCAGATAATGGTGTCTTCCTCGCCCAGACAGTGTAAGGATTAGCTGAGGTAGTACATGTAAAGGTATTAAGTACTCTGCCTAGAATACACCCTGCCACGGCTGCTGTGGGTTGTATGTCCACATCATTATCCAGTGTGTTTGGAGTCACCAGAATGTTTTTATTGTTATAGCAAAAGACAGTCTGCTAGACAAGAATGGCAGCACTCTTATTTACCAATGCCGACTCTACACAGAAATATACATAAATAAAAAGACCATGCTGAATCTCTGATGTCTGTTTCACTGAGAAATTAATTTACTTTCTACAATAGCTTTGAAGATGTTCTCTGAGACTTTACAAAGACCAGGAGCTTTGGGTCATAAAAACTTGAGTTCCAGTCCTCTCATTTGCTCCCCTGTACCTTCTAGTAGAATCCTTAGCCTATCTGTACTTAGTTTCCTAATCTAGGTGCATCCATTTATTTTTTTGTTTTGGGGGTTTGGGGTTATTTTTGGTACCGGGGATCAAACTCGGGTCCTTGCGCTTTCAGAGCAAGCGCCGGAACCACTGAGCTAAATCCCCAGCCCTAGTTTCCTAATCTAAAAAGGGACATGGCACTGGCCATGTAATAAACCCTCCAAATTGGTCTCCTTCACCTTTCTTCCTCCAGGGATTGTGTTAATAAGGCCAGGCATTATGCACAATCAGATGGCCGCCTCTTCTTCATGCCCTCAAGATTCTGTCTCCCCTCAACTCCTACTTTGTAGTGTTCCATTTCCATCTGAGCCATGGGACATTATTTTTTAGTATATCACAAGAGATTTGGGTCAGGCTGCCTTGAGAGGAAATATAATGGAAATCTCACATTAGCTTTGTATCACATCAAGCAAGAAACTACTTACTGAATCTTTTGGAATTTCTGAAGGTAGCATTTACTTAGCTTTCTGCAATAAACATCAACTATAAAATCCTGTGTCCACTAAGCCAAAAGATTTTTGACATGATTATTTTATTAGTTTTTCTAAAACTCCTTTAAAAAACACACCTCTGGCTTATTATTTTTTCCTATCCGGAAATATGAAATTAGACATCTAAATCTCCAAATAATAAGATATTTACCCCAAAATAGTCTCTGAAGTCCCAGCTATACTCAAAGATAAATCTACCTTTTCATGTACTTAGATCTGACAAGCAAAGTTTGATTGTTTCTTTAAATTTTTTCTTCTAAATTTTTCCATAATTCATATATGTGTTATAGCAAACTGGTTCTCCTTTCATATGATTGATGTTTGGAGAACAGTTTCCGTACAAGTGACTTTTTCAATTTTGTGATATAGGAAATACAAAATATAGATTTTATATGTACATCATACAATTTGTATATATAATGTACATTCTTCTGCTTATAATGCTGCTCGTCACACGTATGTGTTTCATCCATCACTCTGTTCTGTGTGTTGTAATTGTTTTGGAACTGTTTGAACCGTGAAATAAATAGGATTTGAAGATGACTGTGATGGTTAATTTACGGGCTAACTTGATCCGGACCGTGGTACCCACATATTTTATCAGATATTGTTCTGCGTGTTTCCCAGGGAGTGTTTGGGGATGAGCTAAATATCAGCCAGTGGAATTTGAGTAGAGCAGATTGCCCAGAAACACACGGAGGGGTCATATCTATGCAGCTGAGGGCTTGAAGAATGTGGAAGAATTCCGCAGCCAACGGCCTTCGAACCCAAGCTGCACCTGCAGCTCTTCAGGACCTGCAGATTTTGGACTCATCAGCTTCCGTAATCACGTGAGCCCATTCCCTAAGAAAAATCTCTTTATTTTATACAGAGAATCCTAACAAATATAATAAGTCGTCCCAAACATCCTGATTGCCAAACCATTATAAGATTACTTCACCATCAACTCACCTCTTGAAGCAAACACTGTAATATTGTATTGTTGGGTAACCAGCTAATAATTATTAATAATCTAATAATTTCCAGTGGTTCAAAGCATGGGCTTTGAGATAGAGATGCCTGAGGTCACATCCAGGCTCACATCCGAGGCTGACTGCTTGCCAGGGCAGGAAGCACCGCAGGAGCTAAGAAGGAAGGTCTGCATCGTGAGAACAATCCATTGCTCAGTGGGTTTGGTTTAACACCTTTCCATCCAAGCGGAAGCAAATGGCACAAGTCTAAGTACCATACCATGTCTGATGCTGGGTTTGGTGAGGGAGATGTAAGGATTAAATGAGGAAGCTCAGGTTCAGAATTTAGCGCACTTTCTGACACCAAGTACGTGTACAAACACGGGCTGTGACAAACAGGTTCATAGCTGACTTTCAAAGGATGTAAATCCTCCTTACCTTAAAAATGCACTGAGGAGGGCCAGAGATTTAGCTCAGTGGTTTTGCTGCCTGCTGCGCAAGCGCAAGGAGCAGAGTTCAATCCCCGGTTACCAAAAAGGCACTGACAAAGTTTATTTCCCTTTGATGCAGTAGTTTCTTCAGAATGAAAGAGGAGATGAATGCATTCGTAAGAGGCCTTGGCAAATGGTGTGCTGCTCTACAAGAACTGTGTACAATGATATCCCATGAAGATGCTAAGGATAATTTTTCTGTTTTAAAAAAATTGCTTTTACATAGTCTCAAATTATTGATACTATTGGTTGACATATAATTTTGACAAGTGTATATATGGAGATCTACATCCTGCTCCCCTCAGTACTGTACCTGCTGCCAGTCTTGAACCAGTACAAATGTCTGCAGGTGAGGAAACCGGGGGTCATCTTGGACCTTCAGGTTTCTCTTGGCCTCTTTCTACATGAAGTTCAACAGCCTAGTGTCCAATTTAATCCTCTGTGTTCCTGAAAAAGAATCCCATTGGCCCTGGACCTGCCCAATACCTGCATCTGTAGACTTGAGAAGAGAAGAAAGTCCCCAGCATATTTTTCACCTGAAAGGAATGAAGAGACTTGTATTTGCTAATGTCGAGATTATCGGTCTTGAGTTTGTCACCTGCCAGCTGTGTGATTGTGGACAAGCCACTGAACCTTCATCAACATCATTAAATTCCCTCATTTGTAAAATAGGCATCACACATCTCTCATCTCATGTTGCTGTGAATTAAGACAAAACCACGAGGAGAACCAAGGGCAGCCCGAGGCAACCTGGATATCTCCTGGAGCTTCAGGTCCCCTGTCCAGCTCTGCATCCCAGTCTAAGTGATGCAACTTTTTGAACATGCTGTGCACCAAAGTAGTTCATTGGTAATGCAGTAATTAGCATCCCAGATAAAATGACACTGCTGCAGTGTTAATTACCATAGTGCTGATGTAGTGTTGGATTTAGATATCATATATAACGTTGTCAAGCCTTTATTTTTAAATTAAAGTGCAACAAACCATAACCTGGCTACACATCTTTTTTTGTCGATTAATACAAATTAATGTTGTTTCAATGTCTAGGGAAAGGGCAAAGAAAATGGGGTGTTGCACCTAATTGTAAGAACACGTGTGGGAATCCTGGACTCCTACAAGCTCCTGCTCCCACTCAGACCTCCGCACAGTGGAGTGTGAGCTCTGTGAGGGCAGGGACCACACTCACCCCAGCTCCTAGCACAGAGTCAGCACTTCGAACATTTTCCCAGTGAAAGAATGGATACTTGACAAATGAATGAAGACAGAGGCATGTGTACAGAAGGGGTCTGGGAGAAAATAAGAACTAGAAGACAGAGTGGTTTATTCATAATTCTCCTAGTTTTTGCTTCAAGTCTTCAAAACGATCTAGGATGCTTCTCATATCTAGCACTTTAAAATCCAGAAAGAGAGGCAAGCCAGTCATCAAAATGCAGAAGTCAAAGTCTCCATGTAAATGTTTAAGGAAAAGTATCACATTCCACCAGGATTTGGAAGTTGGAGAAGATGCAGGGAAGGAAGATAAAAAAGGATCTTCCCACAGTAGCTGAGCACCCATGCAATAAGCCAAAAGAAAGGGAAGGCAAGAATAAAAATGCTTAACCACTGAATATATTGTTAACTTAATACAACATCACAGGGGATGTTTTTCTATTTTTTCTATTGAGGTAAAATACATATGGCATGAGTTTACCATCTTAACCACTTTTAAGCTCAGTAGTATTAAGTTCATTCATATTGTCGTATAACCTTCACCGCTATACATCTGCAGATATAACCTTCACCGCTATACATCTGCAGAACTTTTTTCATCTTGCAAAATTAAAACTTTATATCTATTAAAGACTAAACTCCTAATATCCCTCCTCCATCCTCAGCCCCTGCAATCACTATTCTTTCTGTAGCTATGATTTTGACAACTTTAGATACCTCACAAACAGTGGTACCATGGTGCATGAACTTAATTCATTCTGGAAAAGATGACCACATTGGTGTTCATGGGAGAAAGATGGCCCCAGTCTTGTTTGCCATCCCAGGCAGAGTTCACAAACAAAAACAAAATTTTGCCAAACACTTCTGTTTGCGAACCAAATCCTTCACAAAAAAAGCATTTGTGAACCAAGGTACCACTGTAAATGGAATTCATTTACACTTCAAGTAGTTACTGATAAAGAGAGACTTTTGTCATTTTGATATTTGTTTTCAAAATGTCTTACGGGATTTTTTGTTCTTTGTTGTCATAGTTATCTCTATTTTATGCTTAGGGAAGCTAAAATGTCAAGAAATCAGTAAACTACCTGAGCTCACATAGCTAACAAGAAGCCAACTGGGAATTTTTGGACTCTAGACCCCTTGATTTTTCTACGTGATAACGTGATGTGTGTCCCTGTGTTTCTAACTCCTGGGAAGTCAGACAAGCATGCAACACAGTCCTGTCTTGCTTGGATAGGCAACAATTTTCTTAGGGACATTAGACAGGCACAGATGAATAAATGGATTTCCAGAAGTGCAAGGATGCCCACAATAGTTGCCTAATGCTGAAAGAACTCAGAGCAACTCTTTGTATGCTGCTCTGCATTCCAAAGATGTCTGTGGATGTTGCTGGGTTGAATCTCATGGCCCGGTGTTTTATGTCATTTGATGATGAATACAGAGATACAGCCCTGCTCTATGGGATCAACTCCTTCTAGAAAATGGATGTGGCAAAACAGAGTAAATGCTATTAATAATGTGTGTACAATTAGATCCAGAATTTACCTAATGAAATATCCCTAGATTAGTAAAAGCACTTATTCATAAGGTAGTTATTGCAGTGCTTTTTACAACAGTGAAAAGATCAAGGAAGTATAAAGAAGCAATGATAAGCTATATATATTTTTCTTCCAATACCAAGAATCGAACTCAGGGCCCTGCACTTGCCAGGCAGGTGTGACATCTCTGAGCTACATCCCAGTGAAATGTTATGCAGCCATTTCAAAGTGATATTGCAGAATAGTTAATGATCTACAAATATTCATGTAGAAAGTCATACGTATAGACATACATGTGTATGTGGAAAATCATTTGTTATATATTTAAGCACGTGTATAAGATGATCTCATCAAATATGGATGTATATATAGTTATGCGTGTGAAAATCATACATGCCAAAGTATTAGTGGTGCTTATAGGTTAATTGTGGAATTGTGGCTGATTCCTCTTCCTTGAGCCGTTCTGTATCTTCTGAACCATATATAGTGCCTGTATATTATCTTAATAATTAGAATTTTTTTATATTGTGGTATATCTGCCTTAGTTTTCTCTTTTAATTTTTATTCTTATTAGTACATGTTTGCAGTACATAATTACTACATCCATTGTGGGGAGTGGGCACATGTACATAACACATCTCAATTATTTTCACCTCCCCTTCCACTCTCCTCCCTGCCCCTCTATTTCTTTGTGCTCTTCCCATTAGAAAAAGAAAAAAATAAATTTTATTTAAAGATGGAAATAACATCAAACACAAACCTGTCTTGACCCATTATACTGCAAAGAAAGTTAATAATCAAGACGTAGGAAGAAGATAAGTTCCCATATCTCATAGTCACCAAATACGCAGGCTGGAGAACAGAAATTTTGACTGGGATCCTTTGCTTGCAAGGAATGGACAACGTAAGGCGGGAGAGGGATTTATCTATAAGATGTAAAACGTCTGAAAAAGGGCAGCTCGGGCCTCCTGAAAGAACTGGTCAAAGAGATGTAAAGATACTTGGAGGTGAGGTAGTTATTCTCCCCTTCCACGCCCTCTCTCTCAGCATGGACACATGTGCCTCATCCTTCTGCCTGTGTTCTGACTTCTCTACTGCTTAGAGGCTCAGCTGTCTGGATCCCATTTGACCTTGCTCTTCAGCACTCAGCAGAGGCTATCTACTGTCTGTCCGAGTCTTTGGCAGATCCAGAATCACAGGAGAAAGATGATTGACTTAGCATTTACCATTCAGCTTTCATTGCGTGACAAACCACCCCTAAAACACTGACCTTGGCAGGGGAGGGCAGCCTGTGATCGGCCGTGGTGTCCTCAGTTGGAATGGCTCCCCTCCTTAGGGCCTCACGCTCTAGCCAACTAGCCCGGGATAATTCTCACCAGAAGGAGCCAGGAGGCATGAAAGGCATCTCAAAGCTACTCTCAGAACTAGCATGTTGCTGCCACTACATCCCTACATGCTCTTGGCTAAAGTACACAATAAGGCCAGCCTGGAGCCAAGGGATGGAGAACAGAATCCTATCTGGAGCAGCTGCAAATGCACATCATTAAGTAGTATAGTAACAGGGAGGAGAAGAATGAGGAATTCTGGTCATTTTTATAAACTGCATCTAGTCCCTGAGGGAGCCAGGCTGACACAGGCTCCATCTAGCAGCTGCATTGTATTTACATTTCCACATAACATTCTTGGTTGGTATAGAATGGGAAGAGAGACAACGAAGAAGTGTGTGTAAGCTTTTCACAATGTCAGCCTGGGAGTGATACTTGTGATGATCCCTCAAAGTCCATGGCCAATCCCAGCCACATAGGCTCCACCTTACAGGAAGGTGACAGAAAAAATGAGTCAGTGGAGTATTTGATGAGCATTGCTGTCTCTTCCCTAGGAAGCAATCTAAGAACTAAACAACATAATCACTCACAAGATCAGCATCAGAAATGTGTGAGGGCATGTAAAGCTAGGGCTACAGAGCGAATATATGTAGGCTATGGCTAATAAAGGAATCAGAAATTACACAAGACCTTAAAAAATCCCTGGGGCAAAAGGCTGGGACCAAGGGATCAGAGCAAAGCAGGAAGAAATCCCAAGTAGTTTGTCACCTAAAATCTCAGAAGCATTCCATCTAGATTTATTCAAAAGCTTCCTAAGACCCAGATCGTTTTACCGGAGTGGAGTCAACTGAGGTGACTACAGAAGTAGAGTTCCAGGTGGAACTAAGTCCTAATGTCGTAGTCCAGAAAATACAGCTGAACATCAAGTCAAAAGAGTAAGGAAAGAAAGAAAGAAAAAGAACAGGAAGCAATAATCTTAGCAGTTGAAAGGACTGAAGCCAAATGGAATGGGAATGAGGGGTGAGCCTGGGAATCCGTGAATGGGAAGTTTATATGAATTGCTTTACTTTAATGCTGAGGTTGTGAGCTGTGAGGAGGGATCAGGACTCTCCTTTTGTGTAATGTCTGGTTGCAGGGCTGGGAGGGAGTCTAACAAAACAGGACGGGACCCTAGAGACTTCAGATGAAGACCCTCAACCTCCCAGCAGAGTTTGCTTCTCCTCAGCCATTTTGGCTTCTTTGTCTTTCATTTGACCTTTTTAGCATCTGTCCCCTGATTACTGCTTTCTCCAATTTCTCAACCTGAGATTTTTAATTTTTACAGCTTCTTTTCCTTGCGATACTTATAGTAACAGGAATAAATTAATTTATGAAAGGTACAGTACACAATGTATTAGTTGCATCAGATGAAAAGTCTCCTTTAATCTCTTGCCCCATATTCCTAAATAATAATGTGGTTTACCATTCACAGGAAGTCCAAGAATGCCCTCTGGGGAGGCGGCCGTGCCCTACTCCACACGTGCTTCCATCATTGGTCCACACATCACACTGAGTTTGAGGAGAAATGGAAGAAAGAAAAGCTTGCTTGACCTGTTGCTCATTTCTTTGCAGGTCAGTGGGACTATGTACAACACTGGAAGACATGTGTCCCTCCGCCTGGACAAGGAGCACTTGGTCAACATATCGGGAGGGCCCATGACCTACAGCCACCGGCTAGAGGAGATCCGGCTACATTTTGGGAGTGAGGACAGCCAAGGGTCGGAGCACCTCCTCAATGGACAGGCCTTCTCTGGGGAGGTATGTGGGTCTGTCAAAGTAGAAAGGATATAAGACATGGTGCTTGTTTATATCTAAAGTGAAATAACAGATGGGAAGATTTCCCTTGAATCTATGAAACTAGAGGGTCTCTGCCTCTTTTCTCCCCGTTTTTTGCATGTTGGCATGGACCTTCAGTATGTTCCGGGGAAGGCTACAATGAAACTGAGTATTTCCCTCCAAGACATTGGTGCAGGTCTCTTGGAACTTGTGCCCCAATATATCTCTGGAGCATAATTCAACCCCAGACCTTCACCTTTCATGTGCCTCTCCACTTACACCTCTCCAAGCCATCAAGCTCTCATGTCACGTATGAAAAAGTAGACTCCATAATTCTCCTTTCTGGTAGAAGAGGTCTTATTTGCTCAAAACTATAACATACTGTGAAATAAATGTCAGGCAACTAAATAGTTTGCCTGAGATTCTGCAGAATGGAAATGTCATCGTGTGCCACCATTCATGGTGAGTGTCACTGCATGCCAGCATCAACCCAGACAAAACTCAGGCCACAGCAGTGAGCCCAGATGAAGTTTCAGTGATAGAATGAGAATTACCACTGAAACAGATGTCATCTATGGTGTGACACAGGACAGGCAGCGTGTATCTAATTGGACTGTTTTACCTCCATTATACTTGAGTGTGGGTATCAATGAGGAATGCTTAAATACCATGCAACTATGATCCTGTTAAGTCTCAACAACTGATGCCAGGAAGGCTTTGAAATTACCGAAGCATGTATCTCACGAGATCCTTTCATTTTTTTAATCAAGGTCATGTTTAAACCTGGTGTTATTTTTAATGTGCTAAGGCCTTACACTGAGGAATAGACCCCAACCTCAAAGAGTCTAGTGGGCAGATTTTTATGTGTGTTCAAACTGCATCAACAGAGAGCCTGCCCAGGGATCCAGCTAGTTACCAGGGATACAGGGGTTTAAAAAAGAAAAAGGAAAAAAAAATAAAGAGCTCCTGCCACCGAGGAGCTCAAAGAGTGCTATATTCAAATCATAAAAGCATAATGCCATGCTGTAATGGAGCTGCGCACATCCCCTGGCATATTCAAAGGAAGAAGTGACAAATTTTACGTGAAGGGTTCAGAAGGAGCTTCACAGAGGAGGTGCCCTTTGAACTGGGCTGTGAAAGAAGCAATGAAGAACAATTTTAAGAGCGTCAGCTTTGGAGTCAAAGGACCTGAGTTTGTAGCTCCTGCTTTGATACCCACTACCTATGTTATCTTGGAATGTTATCTGATACTTCTAAGGCACAATTTAGACACCTTTCAAGGTTATTTTAAAATTTAAGTGGGATTCCAGATATAAGAAGCACTGGAAGTACTCAGTTGATGGGTGAAAAGATAAAGCAGGAAATGAGGACTAGCATGAGAAAAGGCCCCGAGGCATGTCAGAGCACTGGGTGTTGGAAAAAACATGTCACATTTTATCTGTGATCTATTAGTAATGGCTACATAGAAAATGGGGTTGAGCAAGAGTAGAGTATCCCTCCTGGATATGTAGGGTGAAATGCTAGGATTGATTAGAGGTGTCTACCAAAGACAAGTAGGTGACAGAAAGCTCCCAGAGTTGCAGATCCTGAGCGATGGCATAGCGGGGAACATGATGCCAGCAGAGCAAAACCCAAAATTTGAGAGTAACTGAGGACTGCCGGTCTGAATTGGAGACTATTCAAAGTTAGATGAACTCCTCCTTCTGATAATATAGATTATGTTAAGATTTATAATTATTTTATGTGTTGAGTTACTTGCTCATTTATTGGTTTGTGTTGTTGTTGTTGTTGTTGTTGTTTATCTCTCATATTCTGGTGCCCATCTCAACAGTGTCTCAGAGTAGAAATATTCCTGCTATTTAAATGAATGAATGAAAAATATAGATGGTTACAAGGCTAGAGATCTTTAAGTTATAGAGTTCTTTGATGTCACTTGTTTCTTCAATATAAGGTAAGAATGCTTTGTAACTTATATATGAATAAGTTATGCTTTTGGGGTAAATGACTGAGTCCAAAATCCTTAAGGGAAATACATAATAATATGATCTGTTAGTATTCTGATCTTCCTAGACCTACCCCAGACCACAGGTATCAGGTCCTTCAAAGAATCTGTATTTTACAAGTTTTCAGGACAGTCTAACAATTAGATCTATGAAACCATCCATCAACAGTGCCTTATTAAGTGTTTCCAATAAAGAAAGCATTCAGTGATGCATTTAAACAGTGAAGAATGCATTTAAAGTTGTGCATAACAATAACTGGCAATGCATTCCAGGAGAATTTTGGAGGCTCCAAAGCAATGTCGTAGGGAAGCTCATTGGATAGGCAGTTGGCCTTTGAGGTATATAGAGGGCTCTGATGAGCAAGAAGAGGTTGGCATCTTCTGTGTAGTATGAGAGAAAAGATCTCGGGCCAGTGGGTGGGAGCTACAGAAAGTCAGAGTTCAGCTAAATTCATGTAGTACCAATGAGAGCTCTCCATCAATGAAACGAGTTTGGTTTCCAAAACAGTGAATTCCTACCACTGAAATTATTAAACATTGAACCAAATTTGGTGTCTTCATTAAAATGATTCACATCCTAATAAGCAGGTGAACTCTTCGCTTTAATGTACCTTTTAATAATGAAATTCTAAGGGCCAGGGATTTAGCTCAGTGGTTCCACCACCTGGCTCAAAAGCACAATGACCCGAGTTCGATCTCTGGTACCAAAACATGAAATTCTACATAATCTATGATTTTCTTATAGAATTTTCCTCCAAGTGGATTCCCTTGCAGCTTAGCCTTAGTAAAAGCAAATGTGTAACCCCCCATAGCTCAACTTTTTTTTATTATTATTATTATTACTATTATCATCATTATTATTATTCTGTGTTTCTTTCAAAGCCTCCCTTGGTCTCTATTTCTGGCTATCCTTTGGGAGAACCCAAGTAGACGCTTGTCGCGACAAAGCATGTGTTTATTTTCCTGACAGTGAAGAATCACATTGCCATCTGCTCCATCTATCATTGCTGATCGTGATAAGTCAATTAATGCCAGGCATTCTCCTTGGTACAGTACACTAGTCGCTATCTGAAAAGCTATAGATTAATTGCAGTCTTGTCTAGTGAGGTTATTATAATTGATGGTAATCATTTGCTTTGTTTTATAAAGCTGCATGGATGTACGACACAGTCACCAACTGCATTTTTATAAAAATTATTCATGTCCTACATGGAGAACTCCAGGATGCCTTGTTGGGGGTTGGTGATAAATGAGCATATTCAGGGACTCAAATGTCTCAATTTTTTAAGAAGAGAAAATTAACTGTTTTTAATAAGTAAAATCCTTCGCTTACTAATCATGTCTAAGAGCTTAGATTAACATCCAGTATAAAGTAGGGTATTTAGGAAAAGAAACAAATACATTAGCCAAGCAAAAGATAATATTAGAAAAGAGTCGTGCCTGTGCATTAAATTCTAATAGTGGGACTAGACAAGGAAAATATTTCTTATTTAGGAGAGATTGGACAAAGTTATTTCTGCAACCTGCTTTAAGTTTTTCTTTTCAAAAGGGTAAAGGAGCACCCTGCGAATTGCACTAGCCATTTTGAAAGCTGTGGGTGGCCTTGTCCTCTGCTAACTTTACCTATCCCTTGCATATCTATTTTGCTTCTGCTGTGTGCTGAACTCTAAGCTAAGCATGAGCCAGAGTCCAGCATCTGCCCAGAGAAACTTGAAATCTATTGAGGGATTTGTCTACTGATAACACTATGCATCCTTCAAAATACTCCCCCTCACTTCAAACACACCTAGCTCATTGTTCCTACCACTTTCTGAAGCAGTTCTGGAAGACCTCTTTCATGAATGTCTCTAGTTGTGCGGTCATGGTTGCCTGAATGTCCTGAATCCTTCAAAACTTTCGCAGTCATTTTGACTTTCAGGAAGAACCAGAAGTTACATGGAGCCAGATATGATGAATAAGGTGGATAAAGACACATTGTAATGTTTTTATTTGACAGAAACTGCCATAAATGGTTGATCAATGAATGAGTGATTACAAAATATGGTGAATGTTTAAATAAAAAATGTATTACAGTAAAAGGCACATTGCCATTAATCCCCTCTAAAATATGCAAAATATCCCCTCTCATCTGCACACATGTATTCTACCATTCTTGGCAATGTCTTTTATTGTCACAAGTTTTTTAATTTAATTATTCACCGTATCTTTTGATCATCCCTTGTATTTGAAGTTTATTCCAGAAGAGGAGTATGAAGTAGCTCTCTTTGGATCATACTGAAGGAAAACAAGTGGCCAGCTGTGCAGACAGACATGCTTGCTGGTCCCTCTGAGGAGGAGGTAGAGGCATTGACCTTTCTAGAGTCTAGCCTCTGGGGTCTCCAATCTTGCTCAAAACACAAATGAGGCAGGGAAAAGACCATAGCTGTTGCTATGGTGATGCTGAGTAGATTTGTTCATTAAAAAGGGGGACTAAAGTCACATGTAAAATATGGAGGTGTTTTTTTCCCTTTTTGGTGGCTCTGAACCAAAAAAGAGATAGCTCCCTTAGAATCACCAACTGAGACCTAACAATAGAAAATACAGGCCTTGTCCAATTAACTTGCAACCTTGAGAAACTGGTGTCACTACAGCAGCACATAGTTGAAGGAATAAGTAACTACCACCAAAGGGTCCCAAAGTGTGCCAGGGTGTGGAAAGCGCTGAAGATCACCAGCTGAGAACACATGGCTGGGGTGGGGTGGATGCTCAGGCAAGCGACTTAGCTCTCTGTTGTGTGGCTGAGACCTCCTGGTAGAGATACTTCACTGGCACAACCCGAGATTGAGAGGGAATGAGAACTGGGTTCTTTAAGAATAACAGGTGGGGAACGCCTCAGGTAGTGCTCCGTGTGTGTCACAAGAAGCTGCTCCCTCCCTCTCCCTAGCCCTCCTCCACTTCAGTTCCCCTGTTAGGGCTTCCCAGCCAGGCAGCTGTTACCAGCTCTTGACTTTCAGAGAATCTTGCATATTCATTTGCTGCAGAGGTTTGCAAACAGTACATTATGGCCAAGCCCAACCCAGAAGCTAATTTTTTTCCTTTTTTTATTGGTACATGTTTGCAGCACACAGTGATCGCGTTCATCATAATGAATGAGTACATGTACATAACACATCTTGCTCTCTTCACTCTCCCCCTTCCCTCCATCTCTTCGTCTTCTTCCCTTTTGTAAAAGTTCTAGCTCCGATTCCTATTATCTATTGTTTATTTTGCTTTTTAATTTATTTTTTAAAAATAGGAGAAGAGGAAGATTCGATAGCAACAGAGACCACATGTGGCCTGCAAAGGCCAGAATATTTACTACCTGGTCTTTTACGTAAAAATGTTGCTGAACCCAATCTATGGTGCTATCTTTCCATCAGTGTAGATCTTGTAACTGTTTGCTATCACTTGTAATGGAACCATAGATTTTCTTTGATGTGAATTTCATCTTCGTCATCTTGTATACTGAGCAGTCAACAAATGTTTACTGAATGAAGGAATGAATGATCTTGGTAAACGTCTTAAGGAGAAGAGCTATTCATCATTGTATGCCATGCACCTAGCACAGTGCCTGACACACAGTAAATGTTTAAGCAATGTTTGTAGAATGAGCCATTCCATTGCTGAGTCAACAACTGAACCATTAGTGTTCAAAGAACAAAAACCTTACAAGCTTTTTTCCCCTGGCAAATTTTGAGGTGTGTTACATTCATGGACGAAACAGGAAATATAGCCTCATTTAATTGAAGAAGGAGTGTTTTGATAAAAAGCTGCCCAAAGCTTCATATTCCATTAGAAACTGAAAAAGAGGGAAAGCAATTTAGTTAATTATTACCCTTAAAACATCTTCTGAAATTTCTCCGGGAAAGGAATAAGCCTTATGAAATGCAGTATGTGTTTATAAAGCAACAACCTACCCCTGCCCTAAATATACAACGAAAGGATTGAACCATTGTCACCTTGGAGGAATTTTGGATCTAAGGGACAAGGCAGAGATAAACTTGAATCAGCTCCTGTGCAGCTCAATCCAGAACTTGCCCTCTCGCACCCATAGGGGGTTAAAGAACCTCACTGCTAACATCTGGCCACTGTCTACATGCTTTGTGATTTGTCTGCCTCCATTTATTCAGTTAACATGTATGGATTATCTATTATGTGCTACAGTGGTAAAAATCCCTTCCCGTAAGGTCTTTAGAGTTGAGAGGGAATAGATCAAGCATAGATAATAAGCATAATAAATGAGTACATGCTGTGGTCAGGTGGAATGTAATGAAGGCTATAGAGACAGAAATAGGGCAGGGTAAGGGGAGCAAGTAGAGGTAGTGAGTTCAAGTTTAAGTAGGGTGGACTGTGTGGGTCTCACTGAGAGGGCATTCATGAAGTTGCCAAGGGGCCATCCAGGAGGAGGACAGTCCAGGCTGAAACAGTAGCTGCATGGTGACTCTGAAGTGGGAGACAACTCTGAGCTTTTAAGGAACGGAAGTAGCTGACCACATGCACAAAGTCAGAGAAGTAAGGGCAGAGCCAAGGATGCTGCAGAACCTGTGGGTTCTCTTTGCATGGACTTTATGTGGACTTTGGCTTTTACACTGAATGAATCCCAAAGCCCAGTGACATAGATTCTCCCATTAAATCAACAACACTATCTCAGTGAAGTTGTTCTTAATGTTATCTCCTTTTTACCTGGGGGAGTGAGGGCCCAGGACCATCGGAACAGTGAAGGACCAAGGCTGGGCTTAACCCATATCTTCTGATCCACAGTGCTGCTTAGTACAGGTCAAGGTTCATCCATGAGCCCCTCACAGATGCTTATTTGCCTACTCTGGCCTCCAGCAGAATGGGGAAATCCAGACTGAAAAGCCACAGGATCTGCCCTGAAGGAGCCTCGCAGAGGATTCTGTCTTCCCAGTCAGACTGCTAACTCCCTGAAGTCCCAGGGACTTTTTAAATATCTCCTCATAGGGGCTCTGGGTAAATACTACTGAACAAAGATCAAATGAGTAAATGAAGATAATTTAAAAGACTGTCGCTTTCAGTGTGCCTAATGTATGCCCAGTATATCATGAACTAAATTCTATAGTCATAATGACAAACTTAATCAAGTTAATGTCAATATTAACAGAAGTTCTAGAAATTTTTATGTTAAATTATTCACAAATTTGAGGTAAGTGAATTCTTCAGAGTACCTGGGAGGAGCAATGAGATAATTGAGAGCCAGTGTGCTAGAATAATTCATTTAGATTCTTCATTTCACCCATGGAATTACTCCCAGGATCAGACTAGAGAGCTTGTCTTTGGCAGTGCTGAAAGCTAAAGCCCTGTAGTGTGGGAGCCGTCCCACCCCAAGTGAGCAAACTGGTCATTGGACAGCAAAGCAAACAGGGGTCAGGAGCCCAGCTGGTGGCCAGGCACAATATAAACACAAAAGCAAGAGGTCAATGACTCCGATCCCTGGATAGGAAGTTTTCCCTTTGGAGATTTTTATAATTACTTCTGAAAGGACAGCCCAGGCAAGTCAGCAGCTTTCTGAATTGCCAATTTTAGATAGACACAGCAGGGCAGCCTAAGAGAGAGGACACTGCATTTGAAGACAGCCTGCTGAGGCCAACTCACCATCCTGGTGACTCTCCGCTCACTCATGTCCTAACAGAGGCCCGGGTCCCACCAGGATGGCATTGCAATTGCACCCCTACTCCTCGCTGCACTCTGATTTCTCCCCCTGGTGTTTCCTGTAAAACAAGGAGAGAGGTGTGGCATTGCAAAGATGGTTTTAAAGACAGGGGTTAACTGGAATCTGATCAGGGTTCAGACCTAACATTACCATGGAGACAGTCACTCACTTGTCATCACTTTACAAGTGGCAGATGAGTTCTCGTTGATTTAGAAACCAGTAACACTGCAGTTGGGGGTGGGGGGCACACTGCTCCTAATGCTTCCGTGAACTGGCGAGGCTTTTAAAACTCATTTCCAAACCCACAGGAATAAAATCAATTGCAAAAGAAGACCTTGAGTAAAAATGACCTATTCCCTGCTGCTCTGACCTCTGTAAATCGTTCAAGAAAGGTCACGGAATCTCCATGAAAGATCACACTTACCAGTTGGTGACAGACCTGGCTTTGGAAAGAGTGAGTCAAGTCTACACAAAACCTCCACCTCGAGTGTCCCTGAGAGAGGTGCCTCTGAGGGCATTTCTTTCCAACACACCAACTATACAAACAAAGGAAAAAATCATGGCAGAAAGGCCAAGAGACCTACTCAAAGTCAATGAGACTGGTGGCAAAATCAGGATCAGTACCTACATTTCCTGAATTTTTCAAATAAAATTTAAAATTTGATCAAATCCAAGATTCAAAAGGCTTTTTGGGTCATTTGGCTTAGTCCACCCGTAGAGCAAAGGCTCCCCAAGAATCAAATGTCCTGCATTAGTGAGCAAAGCCCAAATGCCAGGACATTTATAGACTCAGCCTCAACACAACAAAGACACTGGGCCAATATTTTACAAACCTGAACAATGACGACCATGCATGAGGAAATGAATCTAGAAGTCAACAAATTATGCCCAAAAAAAGACTACCAATATGACAATGAACCATAACTGTGCCTGATAGTTGAAAAAAATATGGAAATTCAAGATTGGAAGACTAAAAATAGAAAATGTAATGCTTTAAAGATCCTTCCTCGATATGAAAAAAACAGTCATACTATTAAGAATCTAAGGACATAAGCAACACTTTTGTATCGTTGAATCTTTCTACTCACACTCTCCAATAACACTCAGTAATATTAAATATAAATAATCTAGATAATAATATTCCAAAATTAAATCGTTAGATGTCTCGCCATTTCATGGATGTGCTGCTATACAATTCAAAATAAAGCTTTGACAAACTCCCAGATTTATTTGCTCTGACATATCGATAAACTTTTGCTGAAACAAAGCTAATCATCTCGATGGTGCTGACTTAATTGCTGGCCAGTTGACAGATAATAAACCGACCTGAGGATTAAAATATGAACTAATTACTGTACTCAATTCCATTTACTTGATTTCATGTTTCATTAATTTTTTGCATCATTTCTGGTGGAAGCCTTAGATTTATAGTTGCCTCAAATGAATTGTGCCACTTAGTTGCCCGTGGCATGCTCATGTTCAGAATCAGTTGGAAAGGGCAGAATTCTGGACAGTAAATATTTAGCCGAAGCAGCCTGGGATATAGTAAGTGCAGGTAATTATCCATTCCCAAATACCAGCCAGAGTCACCCTCTATAATTCTGTCCTCATCTCAGCACTAAAAGGGCAACGCTAGGATTACTGTCGTGATTATTCATGGGATCTGCTTGTTAGAGGCAGTCTCCAAGAGCAGTAGTTGCTTTGGCTGGAAGCTGGCTGGAGGGAAGCAGAGACAAGTACAGGAAGGGGAAGGGTATTGGCCTGAGAGCCAGATGCTTGGACCACCAGGCAGAGAGCAACATTTGGCTCAGAAGATCTGACTTCAGGAGCCTGCTCTGAAGCTTCCTAGCTGTGTGATCTTGGTAAGGGAAGAGTTGAGTAAATCATTTTACCTTTCTTGAGCCTCTTGCATTATCAGATGGGGCCAATGACACTGTTCCTATATATGTGATGGTGTAATTATACAGTGTAAAAATAAAAGCTTTGTAACCCATAAACTGCTGTACAAGAAAGTTATCAACCAGACGAAATCTTAGAACTCACAAAGTCCAAACCTCTCACAGGTAAGATATATGACGACAATCACAATGAACTAATATGACTACCATCACTGGCTGTAATTTATTGCAGACAGACTGCCTCCCATACATTATACTCAAGGCTCTGTAATACCCGATCCTCATAATAAGCTTGTAAGTTAGCACGATTTTATAGGTGAAAGAAAGAAACTTGAAAAGGTTAAAGAGCCTGCCTGCAGTCATGTGGTTGCTACAGGGTTACACTGGGTCTTTGATTCCAGCTACACACTTAGTGACCTTAGTCTAATCACTTTACCTCTCTGGTTCTACCTCTAAATTGCAGCTAATAACGGGCAAGTCTATGCTCTCTAATCCTAAGTGCCCTTCCCTGAGATGATTTTTCAGCTCTTCCTGTTTCTGTTTTAAAAACAGCCTGCACTTTTGGTGGCTGTAAACTGAGACAGGAGCCTATTTCTCCAAGCAGCACAGTAACAGTGTGAAATATGACCCAGCATCCTTCGATGTGCTTGCTGACGCCCATAGCTTCATTCCCCTTCTGCTCCCAGATGGACAGCAACTTGGAAGTTACTTACTTCTGCCATATTTTCTCTGTCATCTTTAAAATACAGTAGGCAAGGCATCACATTTATGCAAATTTGTGTAGAAACACATCTATTTCCCCCTGCAAAGCCGGAGAAACCAATTCCTTAGTCTCGGTGGTAGCTTGGGTGAATACATTTTCTTGCTTTGAATCTATTTGCTGAGCTAGAAATTCCTGGATTTGGCCTTGAAAACGAATCCTGCAAGAGCTATTTGGCAAAATGAGCTTAGCCAGGATGTTTTAAATCACACTCCCAGCCAGGAAGAGGGGGAAGGCCCTGTGATCACAGATATCTGCATCAGGACCTCAGGTTCCTGCACCAGTTTAGAAAAAAAAAAAAATCATGTCTGCTTCAAGAAAAAACCAACTGTACATGGACCCAAATGACCACCCCAGAACAGCTGCTGTTTCTGTAAGCTCCTTGGTGGGGGGCCAAGCAGTTACTGCCCGTGGTACCCATCTCTTCAAGGCCAATGTGTTCCCCAGTCTCGGGTGAGGAGCTATGACCTACAGGCATGAGCAGCTGTTAATTGTAAGATGAGGGTTGGTGGAGTTATTCATGCCTGGGCTGAATCCTGGCTCCATCGTCTATCTGTTGTGACCTTGGGCAAGTTGTTCAACCTCCTAGTGCCTCATTAATAAATTTCCTCATTAGTAAGATGAGACAAATAGTGGTGCACATGCTATCCGGAGGTTTCCCCCAGCTTCACTGGCTTACTCTTAGAAATGGCATCAGTGTGTGAAGGGCTTCCCCATTCCCTGTGAGCCCAGCTGGCCAGACAGGGTGATCACTTGTTGTGCTTTGCCTGGGACAGTCCAGGTGGACATCATTGGCCCTGGTGTAATTGTTATAGTACCTTTTTCCCCTCTCAAAGTGCCCTGGTTTTCCCAGTGGACATACTGTCACTCTAGGTCTAGATAGATGATCCTGTGAAAGCCACTTAATCTCTTTGGAGCTCTTTCCCTCACCCAGGAAATGAAAGGTTTAGAGCAGCTCATCCGAACCCTACCCGCCCCAAGAGTCCTATGGAAGTAAAACACTGTAGTTTTAGCATCACATACAAAATGCTGATTAAGAGATCATGATGCCACCTGGAGTGTCAGAAACTGGTGTGTAACAAAATCTCTATGTTATACTGGGGCAGTTTCCCCAAAGATTGGGTGTGCATTTTGTAAGTACCCCCCGCCAATACCTCCTGTAAGGTAAAATCTTGAGAAATTAAGTTATTTGATGTGGTCCCAAAAATTGAAGTTCAGATTGCTCTGCTCACTTGAGTGTGGGACCTTTTATGGTTATGAGGCTTAAAAACTGTTAAACTTCCTTCTTCTGGCCCTCTGCCACCTTTCTGCTATTAGCACATACACATGCACAGGTCTGTCACACCTTAGTCATTAGCCACCTCCCAGGTAAAATACACTTACACTTAATAAGATATTTTACTGGAAACTATGGGTTCCCCTTGAGTCATTTTACTCTGTCTATTTTAATTACACTTTAAACGACTCCTCTGCACTGAGCATTCCTAGGAAGAAACCCCAGGAATTATCATCATCATCCACTTAAGGTTTTGTTTCCACTCTGGTATTGGGAGAGCCAGACCAGCAAGCTGATGCTGTCACCTTAAGCTCCTCTGTGACTCCCTACTGGTGTCAGCTTTTAGCCTCCTTCACCATCAACAAAAGAGAGAGCTTTCTACTTTGCTTTTAAAACCTCCAGGGCATCCAAACACTGGATCCCACCAAGCTCTAGTGGAGCTTATGGAGCATTTCTTTAGCTTGATTTGCATTATTTTAATTTTCTGAGGGGTGTCTTTACTAGCTGGAGGGTGATTCTTCCCCCCTTAATTAAAGAACAAGTTGATTCCCAAGCACTCAGAACAAAATAAGTCCCTCCATACCCATCTTGCTTGTCACTTCTCCAGCTGTTCTCTCTCATCTGAGCAGTGTTCAGCCTCTCCTCACAACTGCCTCATCCAAGTGGAAGCCTGATGGAATGACAGGGTGGACTCATCTTCTAGTGTAATTGGCCAGCACTTCCTTTCAACTCACTTAATTTCTTGCAGCATATGGCAACTTGGGTGAGGACCAAGTCATGTTATTGCTATCTCTTAGATAGAAAAACTGTATCCAGACAGTGCAATTCGACACATATTCATGGAATTGGCAACAGGAATCCTTATGAACACACCCAGTTGCGGTCCTTGAGGAGTTCAAGCTACTGAGGGCATCTTAGTAAGGTGTTTCATGGTGCAAATAACAGAACTCCTTCAACTGAGGTTAAACTATGAAGAGAACTTACTAGAAGGCCTCCAAGATATGTACTATGGTTCAAAAGTGACTGAACCAGTGAAGAAACAGGAAGATGGAACTGAAACAAGGTCATGACCCTGGAACTACTTCTACTCCACTTCTCATCTCTGCATAGTTACTCTATCCTCATTCTTTTTTATTTTTCTACAAACTGTCCTTTTTGGATTCTCTGTGCAAATAGAGGGCATAAATGTCCCCACTTCAGCTCCCAAGTTTATGTCTCTTTGGATCAAGACCATCTTGAACTGACTAGCTGGCTTTTCATGCCACTTCTAAATTCTCACAAGAAGAGATTTAATTTCCCCAACCTAAATCTAATATTCCTTCTGACCTCATAAGCTATGCATGGGGGATGATGTAAAGTAGATACACAGATCTTAGGGACCTACTTGTATGGTGGGGAGAGTGGTTAACTGAAGAATACAGGCACTGTAAGCCACATGAACACACAAAATGTCTTCTATGGTGGGGAAGACAAACGGTCCTACCCTAATTTGCCTGACAAATTCACAAGCTAAAGTGCTCTGTTGACACATTTGACCCAAATCCAAGGATCCGAGAAAGCTTTCTGACATAAGTAAGATCTTGAAACAGAAGTACGAATGTACTAAAATAGAATGAGAATATCCCAGATAAACAGGAACATCCTCTATTAATAGAAAGAATGTCTGTAGGCAAGCCATCATGTGCAACCAATAAATTCAATGTCTTGTGATTGAGTGTCACAAAAATCTTACTCATCACAGACATCCGTTGCACACCCTATGTTGTCCCTCATCCTTCTGGCTACTAACAGTGTTCTCCCCTTCCTGCCTTTCATCCAATGCATAAATCAGAGTGACCTCAAAAACGTTGCTTAGGGGTTAATGCTGAACAGATACATATTTCAATGCCAACTCTGCCCTTACTGTGTGCCCTTTTATTTAGGTTCTTCCCAAATGAGAAAAATAGTAGTAGTAGTAGTAGTAGTACTAGTAGCAGCAGCAATCTCTAAGGGTTCTTGATTAGATAAAAGAGATAGTATTAGACAAAGAACCTTAGCAGTGTGTCTGGTAAGAGTAGGCATCCAGCATGTGTTTTGTTTTGTTTTGCTGCCTAGCACCTTCCCCCACCTATTTTCTTCTCCAGTAGTTGGTTGATGAGATGTCTTGGGTAAAAAAAAAACTATAGATTTAAGGAGAGTGGTTTTGGTCTAATAAAGGGGCAAATTACTTGAGGACCACCCTTCTTCCTACCAAAAAAAGATGCATTTCTTCCTCACATAATCAGTGGCCCTACAGGCATGTCCTCATCTCTTGACTCATTGTCAGTTTTCTGAACTGAGAGCAAAAAAAGAATGAATTGTTTGTTACTCCCAGTTATTCATGAACTGGGCTCCGATTTCTCTGTCTTGGAATTGAGCCCATTAGGTCTCTGTACAGCAAATTTTCCTACCTCCCTGTTGCCCACTTCAGTCATGAGCCACAGGTGATGCATCTGTGACAACTGTATCTAGTATCCAATGCATTGAAGCAGCCCAAGGAGTTATTTTGTCCCTTGTGTTGACTTATCTTTCAAGAGTCCCAAAGGTAGCATATTTTCCAAAAGCCTTTTGAATATTTAAGCCCAAGATATCCTCACTGGGATAGTTTTCCCATTATTAATGTTTTTTAAATGCCAACAGGTTAGAAATACACTGCTTTCTTTGGCAGAGGCTGATTTTAATCAACGTTAGAGGTTATATTATTTAACTTTCATGCTCATTTTAATTAAAAGGAAAGTTCAGTGACAATGGACCTGTAATATTAAAAATGCATTTTTTCATACCAGCATGTATTTGACTTAAAGAAAGAAGGGAAAAAGAATATTTGCTTGAGCGACAAGCTTGGGATGAGGGTTAAATTTGTAAAACCACTCTTTCCTTATATGTAGAATGACTTGCTTTATTGCACATACATGTTAATCCCTCTAACCCTGCTAAAGTGTCTGTTGATTTTCTAGCTAGATTTATAAAACATGTCTACCCGAATATAATGACCAAAACATTCAGACAAAGAATCCACCTCAGAAAAATATTCCTGCCTCACAGGATTTACCAAAGTCTGAGCATTGTATTAAATATACTTTCCTCATCAAAGAATCAGAATAGCTAGTCCAAATAATGAATAAGTGCCCAGTTCTGTATAATAAATTATACTTACTCTTTATAGACACATACTTGAGCTCCTACTATGTGAATTGCTTTGCTCACCTCTAAGTTTGAGTGTGAATAAAGTACAGGCCAGGTCTTCCGCACTTTCCACTCCAATTAGGAGGTATTTGCAGTCTTTCTTGCACTGTCTATCATGAGAGTGGTCAGGAAATGGTCAGGAGAGCTGCTGGTAAGGGATTGTGAGCATGTCCAGATTGCTTGGATTTGACTCTTGACTCTGCTGCTATCTCTAGCCTCGACCAAGTTACTTACTGCCTGCCTCAGTTTCTCCATTGTAAAATGGGAATGATATTGATGCCAACTTTGCCACAGTGATTCATCTTCTGTCCTGATTCTTTGGTCATTTCAGAGAGATTTCTGTTCACAACTTGTTTCCCTTTGTCTGGCCATGTGGTTTGACTTGCCTTTGGTGTTTTCTGAAAAGAAGTGTAACTTCAATACTCACAGCACTGGAGGAAACAGATTTGTGAGAGTTAGTAGAAATTATATGATGCAAAATATCCCAGCTGGTGGGAGGCATAATGCAGATACCTTTTTAGTCACCAGCAAATGAAGAGAGAGCAACAGAATTCACTATTGCGTGAACTGTCTAAAGCAGTGGTAACTGCCAGAAAAAAAAGACACAAGCATTAAGGACATGGACGCTAGCACATCACAGTTTCCTATGACTTGTTGAGTAGCCCAGTTAGCTCAAGAAAGTGGCTAAGAAATGATTATACACAGTGGACTTTCCTCTAACCCAGGAGCTGATGTTTCCAGAGAGAGGAGCACCTATTCGCTGGGTCTCAGGAGTGTGTGTGTGTGTGTGTGTGTGTGTGTGTCACAGGTTAAAGGTGATACAGAAAAAGGGAGCAGGTTAAGCAGATTGGGGATATAAGAAATGGAGACATGTTACTGCCTTTAATAAGAAGCTCAATGTAGATGTCACTGAAAAGGTAATGTGATCAAAACCTTACAGGAAGTGAAGGAGCTGACTGCGAGTGTTGGTTGGAGAAGAGAGTTTCCCCCATGGGGAGCAGCCAGTGCTGAGTGTGCCTGGTATGGAATGTGCCTGGGGAGGTCGGGCAACTGCAAGGGGGTCTGCAGGGCTGGCAAGAGATCAGAGAGGCGGGAGTGGCAGGATGGGGAGGGGTAGACTGTGCGAGTTTTGTGGGCCAGTGTTGAAGTCTGGATTTCCCTCTGATAGGCCAAGCTCATTCCTGCACAGGGAGCTCTTCCCTCTCCCTGGGGTGTTCTCCTTCCCAGCTTCTTCATGGCTGACTTCTTTTTATTTGAATCTCAGCTGAAATTGTCCCTCACCCCTCATCACTCACAATCACAGCACCTGTTTTAATTATCTGCTCAGCACTGATCTCTCACTAACCATTGTTCTTGGTTTTCTCTCTACTATTAATTTTTTTTCTAAAGTGTTTCACCAAAAAGCAAGCTTTGTTAATTCCCTTCCTTTGAGTGTGGGCAGTAGTTAGCAACTCGATCCCAAAGAAAGAGGGTGCAAAAGGAAAATAGTGAATTCACAGAGGAGATATCTGGCAGGTGCTACCTGGGCTAGGCCACCCGGGAGAACATCACCAGAGTTGTCATGTGAGTGTCAGGGCCACCTGATGTGATGCAATGAGACAGGCACTTCACCTTTGTGATGCACATCAAAAGTCCAAGGGCCCTGTGTAATCAGAGAACCACACACTAAGGAACATTCTACAATTATCTGATAAATGTCCTTTAAAAATATTATGATAATAAAAATAAGGGAAGACAAACTATCACAGACTTTCAGGCATGGTGGTGCATGCCTACAATCCCAGCACTCAGGAGGCTGAGGCAGGAGGATCCCTGTGAGTTCAAGAACAGCCTGGGCTACAAAGTGAGATCCTGTCTCAAAAACAACAACGATGAAAAACTACCACAGACTATAAGAGACTGAGGAGAGATGATAACTAAATGAATATGAGAACCTGGATTGGATCGTGAAACAGAAAAAGGACAGTAGGGAAAACACTGGTAGGATCTAGACATGGTGTCTACTTAATAGTGTTGTGCTGATGTTAATTTCTTAGCTTCCACAGAAGTATCTCTGGGTTACATTAGATATTAATATTAAGGGAAGATGGAGGAAAGGTATAGGCAACTCCCTATAATATCTTAGCTATAAATCTAAAACTATTTCCAAATAAAAAGTTTTCTTTAAAAAAAGAAGCAAGCTCTGCAATATCAGGGATGTTGTCTTGTCTCCTTTTTATCTACTGTGTCCCTAATGCTTAGAATGGTAATAGTTCCTTAGTAAATATTCAATAAACAAATGGGACAGATACTCAGTAAACTCAATAATAGCATCTTCAAAAAATAAATGAAGCAATTAAAGCACTTTGCCAAGTGCAAAGTACTTTGCAAGTAACTATTTACAAATAGCAGAGAATATCATTATTATCCCATCTTAATTTTTGAAATAGAGGAAGGACTGCCCACTTCCTGAGGCAAAATGCAAAAAATAATAGATTAGCTCAGGAGCAGAACAAGGTACTGTATGTGATGAAGCCACACCTGGGCATCGCTGACCTGCAGCCATCTGTGTCCACAAAAATCTCCTGAATCAAAGGCTCTGAGATAAAAGGAGCTTCATTTAAATGTTTAGAAAAATCCTCCTCATCATCTTGGTGACATCTCATTAATCTAGGTTCATTAAAAATGTGTGGCACACCCCTCCTACTCCTCAGCCGATTATTATTCTGAACACACTTTGCAAAGACAAGGGGGAGACATTTCTTCCTGAAAAATTGGAAGTGAAAGCATGAAATTACATCCTCTTCTCTCTTTCTCCCTCTCCCTAAACACCAGCTGCTCTATGAACAGGTGCTCTTAGCCGGCTCTGGCAGAAGACAGTAAGTCCATTGCTGAGGAGTCTGTTTCTGAGAATGAAAGCTCTCATTCCCTAAGAGGGCATAGAAGCACCAGGGAGAAGTGCAAGGGGGTTTTGCAAGTAACTGGCGAGGGATGCATCCTACACTCTCACACAGCCCCTACCCTTCCAATATCACCATATTTTTCCCTAGGCAGAGTCAGTGAATCCTTGGGGCTCCCACAGAACACACAATACATTTTTTTTCACAGCTAGAGGGTCCTCTCATCCTCAAGGTTGTTCAGGTTTCTATCTTTCTTATATCTCTAGCAAAGAACACAGTGCCCAGCAGAGAGTGAGAGCTGTAATAGTGGTGAATGAATGAATACATGAATGAATACATGAATAAACTCATGAATGAATACCTGAATGAAGATTGTGGGAATAAGCTCTGAACCAGAGATAGACATCAGCATCTGCCTTCTATTCAAGCGTTAGGGACAGGCACAGAAGGTGAACGGAGAGATAAAGACAGAAGCTGCAAGAGAAAGAGTTTCTCTCAATGAGCAAAAGCACCCTCCTTGATGCTGAGAGGAAAGTAAGAGTAAAAATCATCCTTCCCCTATCAGGCATCAAGAGACTGCTGAGCTCCTCCCCTCTATCCATTCCCACATCTGAGGGATGTGTGGAGACACCCAAGAGCACTGCACTCCTGGCCTTGCCATGCAGAAGGTTACTGGGAAGGCCCACCCCTGCCTGGGTCATGTGCTCAGCAGCAATGCAGCCTGCGCTCCCAGAAGAGCAGGGCTCACACTGATGAAACCTTGACATTTAGTGGAACTAGAAAAGAGAAAATCACACATTTCATTAATGTCCAAGCTACAGCAATGGGAAAACCAAGAAACCAGACTGACTTACAGGTCCTTTCTCATGTGATTTATCCAAAAGCTGCTTTTCGAAGGTGCTCCATACTTGAGACTCTAGTCTCTCCAGCAAAATGGGAGGGCTGGTCACACAACAACATATGTCCAGTCCCCCTCAAAAGCCACTGAGACCCTAACATCTCCGATAGCATGGGGAGACTAGCATCTAAGAAACCCATAGTCAAGTTTCAATCCTGTCACTTACTAACTTCATGGCTTTAGAATTCATCTCTTTGAGTCTTGGCCTGAGCCATCAACACAGTGCTACATAGCTCTGCTAGAGCTGGCTTTCTGTCATTATAACAAATATGTAAGATAACTTATAAAGAGAAAAGACTCATTTGGGCTCACAGTTTTAGAGGTTTCAACCCAACATTGGTTGGCTCCATTGTTTTTGGCCCTATGTCAAAGCAGCCCATTGCAGTGGGAGGTGGTGGTGAAACAGAACACCACAAACCATGGCCAGGAAAATGGGGCCTGGGCTCCCATAGTCCCCTTGAGAGCCATCCCCCAGCTCCCTGAAGACCTCCCACTGTGCTCAGGCTCTGAAGTTTCCACCATCTCCCAGCAGCACCAAGCTAGAGCCCAAGTCTTTAATACATGAGCCTTTTGGGGACATTCCAGGGGCAATTACAGCAAATTCCTTTGTTGTTTGTTCATCATGAGGAATAGACAGGGAACCCACTGATGACTGTGAAGTTGCTCCCACCACAGCTGGCTCCTGGTAGACATTCACCAGTGAAATGGTCATCATTATTATTAGCTGTTACTGTGTCCCTTACCTCCAACAAGTCCTCAAGGGACCAGCAGACTCACACCAATGTGCAGGGCTCTGGGCTGGCACAGGATGTCTAAGGCAGGAATCTCAAGCAGGAGATGGAATATTCCATGAGTCTTCAGGAATAGGCATGGTTTACCTTTGCTCTCAAGTCAGTCTCTCAAATTATATTTGCAGTTGCAAACCTTCGTTCCTCTAGAGAGCAAGTAATTGTTTTTCTGCATCACACAGACTTTGTAATCACATTCCAAGAAATGAAATAAAAGAAAGGAAAAATCTATCCACAATCCTCCACCCCAATAAATCCAGCTGTTTTTGATTTCCCAAGTTTGAGTAAAGGGTTCATTAGGCAAAGACAGAAGTGAAGAATGGTATTTCATTCAGAGGCATTTAGGTCTCTTTTATGCCGTTCAAAAACCGAGAATGCTAGACCACACCATACATTTGTCAGTGGCTGTTTTCATATTCCCTTACATAGGAAATAAGTGAGAAGGACCAAATAATCTTAACACATATCCCAGCCAAGCAATGTCATTTATTATAACATTTTTATGTGGTATCAACTCATGAAAATGAATTGCCACTCTGTAAGGATAACAATATAAGTGCCTTTACTGGGAGCTCTTCTTACTTCTTACTTATTTACTGGGAGTGGCTTCTTACAAAATCTTTCACACTTTTTAATTCTATGCAAAACCTCATTCCTCTCCGGCCTTTTCAAAATTCCAAACTCCCAAGCTGCCTCATCCTCTCACGGCTATGTGCCAGGCCTGCCTGTTGCTGGAGCTGTGCCCCAGGCCACACAGCCCTGCCCTCCTGGTGACAGCCAGGACTCGGGGCAGAGGATGTCAGAGCCATTGGCTTCTCTTGCAGGTGCCCTGGGCAATGCCATGCACCCCGTGGACACCCAGTAAACACAGGCCGGCTGGCTGCAGTGGTACTCAGCTAATGAGTGTCAGTATTTTTACCTATGCTCAGAGAGAAATATGAGGACAGATGCGGAAGAGGGCCGAGGGAGAGACAGCCTCACACCGAAGCCCAGCCAGGGTCTCACCCACGCACTCATCACACATAAAGGATTCTGATTTCGGCAAGATGAAAGGGCCAGTGAGCACGCTGTGTGACTGGCAAGTAGGTAAAAAAGACTGCGGCCTGATTCAGCTCTTCTCATATCAAAGCAAAGATGAACTGAGTTTCAAAACACTTCCCCAGTGACCTAAAAGAAGGGTAATATATGTGTAATTCTTTGAAATGATAAGAAGTGACTTCCCTAAAAAGTAGGTCTCTTCCATAGATGATACCGACAGATCAGCCAGTAAATATGTCCAGTCCTGCGTAGTGCCTCTAAGCAACACTGCCTGTCTCCACACCACATCTCAGGCCATCTCAAGAGCATTTGTTGACTGTTCACGTCCTTGGTTCTGAATGCCATTTCTCAGACTGAAAGCACCTCTTGGCTTCAAGGTCATGACTCGACCTCCAATATCATCCCTAGCCTCGCCCTTTGAACTTGACATTCACCACTACATTTTTAGCTATTCCCTTTCACAGTTCAGGTCTTCCCACCACCCATATGTGCTACCTTGAATCATACTCGCCCGGATTTAGTTCATCCTTGACAGTCTCCATCCCTCAGCTATCTGTGGAACAGCTCTCTCTTGACCCAATCCTGTGACTGGAAACCAGGTGACATCTTAAAAGACTCACCAATAAATCTGAGTCTGTATTGGTCATCTAATTATATTTTTCCAGTTAGCCACCTTTGGCCCCAACAGAAGGAAGCTAACTTCATGAGATACCTATATTTCAGAGATAATGGTATTGAGAGGGAAAGGAAGAAGGAAGCCCTAGATCTCTTATGAGGAAAATCCGCATTCAAGATCTAAATGATGTAACCAAAGGAGAAAGTGCCAAACCAAAAATCAAGACAAATGGGTTTCAATTCCAGTTCTACCAATGACCATGTGGCCTTGAGCAAATCACTTTCTGATCTAGGCTTCATTTCCCATTCATAAAATGAAGGAATTATCCCACATGACCTCCAAAATGCTCCCCAGGTTTAATGTGCTTTCATTTTTTTTTTTTTTTGGTATTATTAGTCTGACTTTCTGAGATTCCATTTTCTCATTTGGAAAATAGTGATAACATGTCTGCTCCAAACTTCCTCCCAAGGCTACTAAGTGTCAAATAAGAAAATGTATGAAAGTCCATAGCACACTGCTAATTTTGGTGAGGGGGCAGGAAGTCCATAGACCCTGAAGCCATCACACAACCTACTGCTTTGTAGAGCTCCTAATGAACTGTGACTGTGAAATGGTATTCCTCTTCCTCATTTTTTCAATTAAAGAACATTTTCAAAGCATGCAGAGTAAAATCCCCACATTTGTTGAAAAATGTTTATTAAAGGTGTCTTAGTCACTTTCTCATCACTGGGACCGAATACCTGACACCCACAACTTAAAGGAAGAGGTTTATTGGGGTTCATGGTCTTTAGAGGTTTCAGTCCGTAGTCATTGGCTTCAAGGCAGAAACGGCACGGTGGAAGGGTCTGGGTGGAGGAAAGCTGCTAAAGTCATGGCAAACAGGAAACAGAGAGCGAGGGAAAGAGCTAGGGAGGGAAATGCATCCTTGCAGGTCACAGTCCCAGGGCACCTATGATCTAACCACATTACCAGCACAGGAGGCTGTTGGGGGATACCCCAGAACTAAATCACAACAAGGGATAAAATGTCACACACCCACAACACTGGAAGGGAACTTGATGGTAGAAAGTTTTCACCAGTGGTATCTGAACAGGTTATTAAAGGAGGTGGGTAGGGAGGGCATGAAAGAGAACGAGCATTCATATAATGTACATTGCTTTATAGTCACTCTGGGTACTTTATACTATTTATCTCAGCTTAATGCTATAAAATGGTAATTTATTATGATTAATATTATTATTGTTGTTATTACTGTTAGTTTCTAACATGACATGAACAAATTCTCCAGTTCTCCAGACACCAGGCAAGATTCTTACAGTGTGATTCAATGCTAACATTATTTACCTAGAGTTAGCATCAGATTCTCCAAGTAAGCATTCAGTCTCACGGCTGCCACTCACTAGTCAAGGTATTTCTGACTGGATTCCTACACGCCCTCCTCGACATGCAGTCATTTGCTAAAATGCCTCACAGACCTCAGGAGAACACTTTGCTTACATTTACCAGTTGGCAGTCAAGGACACAAACCAGAAACAATCACATGGAACCAACACATAGGGCAAGGTTACAGGGGCAGGGGTGAAGGGAGGCTTCTGTGCTCACTTCTGACCAGCCACCTCTAGGAACCTTGAGGAGTTCACCAGCCCAGGAATTCTCAAGCTCATTGTTTAAGACTTTTTGTAAAGCTCCTGCCTTCATCTCTCAGGTCCCTGAGTAAGACTGCAACCTCCAGCCCCCTGATCAACTGGTCGTTCTGGTATCAGTCACATCCTGAAGTTATCTCACTAGAGGTTCCACCTAATGCACCTCAGTTGGCATAAGGTCAGATATAATCAAAAGGAGCCCAATATGAATAACAAAAGACACTTGTGTCACTGAAGACTGCCCACTGCTTCCAGTCTACAACACTGACCTGTAAAAAGATTTAAGGCAGGTTTCCTTATTTTTTTCTTTTTCTTTTTTTTTTTTTTTTGGTACCGGGGATCGAACTCAGGACCTTGCACTTGCAAGGCAGGTGACGGAACCACTGAGCTAAATCCCTGGTCCCCTAGGTTTCCTCATTTTAACAGGATTCAAAAGACAGCAGCAATCCACTGCATAAATTATTTGAGTAATGTGACGATTCATTTCTCCATGACCCGATCTGTTCAAATCCCCTTGCCTAAATATTTAAAGACAGAAATCCAACATTTTTAGGAGCTCTGTGTCAGGATCCAGGGACAGAGATCAAACATATTTCCTATTTTGCCACAATTATTGTTACATCATCTCTACAGTGGAAAAAAAAACAAGGCACAAACATCACTGGAACATTCCAGAGCTGAGAACAAAATTCCAGCCTATCTGATCTCAAAGGCTACTTCATTTTTTTTTTTCTTTAAAAGGCAGGGAAATGTAGATTCATTTCCATCTGCACACAGTTAACCCCTTGCATCATCTAAATATAGTATGCACAGCATGGATAAAAGATGCCTCCTGGGACTTAACCCTTCTTAGAAGGAGCTCTCTTCCACATTTGGAAACATGCAAGAAACATTTCCTGAGACCAAGCATACCCAAGCCTAGAGTGGGTGCTGGAGCTACAGAGTAAATACCACATGGACCTTGTCTTCAATTTCTCAATGACATGACTTGCTACTCGGTTTTCAGCATAAGCTGAGTTCAAGTGTCACCTAGGATCACTAGTGAGAGATGTAGCTGTTGCACAAGTTTTGTGAGGACATGTTGAAAAGAACAGAGGGGAAGCCATCTGAGAGTTTAAAATTTCATGCCTTCATGCCTCAATTTGCAAGTGATGGCATGCATCATTTATGTAAGGATTTGGATGGCATTTGTTTTATTCAAAGCCCATTTTTCCTGGACGTTTTCCCAGGCCGTGTTAGATTTTATGATTCAGCAAAGCTATCTTCTCTGTGATGTCATTGTATGCACATGCTGATGTGCTATGCGCTCAGAAGGGAACAGGGTCTAGAGTGTGTTCAGAGGAAAAGGCGTTACCGTTGTTGAATGTGCAAACTCATTCCAATCTGCAATACTGTGGGGTAAGAGGAGGCAGGGGAGACTGCAGAAGTATGAGACACAGAAAAAACTAAAAAGAAGTGATTTTTCTTCTTCTCTCACTTAGTATTCCACACTTCTGATCACCAAAACACGTGAGGCTTTCTTCACACCAGCAACCAAGTAATCAATTCTGTAGCAGACACCTGCTGGATAGCCTTTTATTCAATTCCATTCTGACACTGTCTACCTGGAAGAAGCATCAGATCCCACGGGTTGGGGGCTCAGTCCCACAAGACTATGTCTGCATCAAGTTCCAGTCACAAGCGCAGTTGTGACCTGCGCTTCTGAGGTTCTATCAACTGAGGCTCCTGCGCCTCCCTCCTTGGGTTCAGTTGATTTTTAAAGCAGTTCACAGAAGTTAGGAAAACACATGTACCAGCAGATTACAAGGGATATGACAAAAGATACTGAGGCCTATCATTCAACAAGGCAGGGGCAGCATATGCTTATATATCTTCTATAAGGTCTTATGGAGGAACTGCAGCTCAGTGAGGTTCCCAAGTTCCTTCATTAGTAAGTGGTGAGAATGTTGGAACCACACTGCTGATATCACCTGAGGGACTAAAGAGGACCACAGGGGTCTGGGAAGAGAACCAAAAGATGGATGTCTTGGCATTCTTTTCTGTTTTCCTTTTTCTTCTGAATAAGTATTACTTTTTGAGGCAGAAGAAAGAGCCATGAAGATCTTAGACATCTTTTCTTAGGGGCAGCTGTACTACACAGGTGCATTTCTTCTTCCTAAAGTATACTGATCATTTCCCCATCTTGTCACCTCCTATCCCAATCAAACTCCTCTGAAAATGATTCAAGTGGCTATATAGCATCATTCGACCTCATTTTCTGGAGGAAGACGTGTGGAATAAGGTGGCCCAGAGACTGTCACAGGGAGAGCACAGGAGAGAAAATGGAGCCATGTTGACATCGTTTTGTATAATGTTTATTGATACAGAAAGAAACACAGAATTTGAAATAACTTGAAAATAACTTGAAAACTGGCTTCCCCTCCAAATTGTTTTAAGCCACCACCCCCACCATGACTACAATAAACTTAGAATGGCAGCATGTGAAGATGCAGAAATTAAGGCCATTGACAAGCTAGAACCCTTACAAACCCTTACAAAGTACTGATAATTTGAGAAAAGGACTCTTGGTCAGCTCTGCTATTTTTTTCATTCTCTGAACACTGAGTGCCCAACTTAGCCAAAAACACAAACATGGAATAGGACCCATAAATTCTAATTCCTCCCTACCCATTCGCTTCTCAGGCCTCTAACTGAAACAGTCCCACAGAGATAGAGATGGGAATCTACTTGCCAGAGATGTCTTCTGTCTGTAGATTCCTTCTCCTCACTCCACCTGAGCACATTCCTGACTACAACTAAGCTCAGCTTCTCCCATCACTAGAAAAATGCATTTTTCACAGCAAGGGTGCTCATCACCTTCCCGATCATATTGCCTAGGTTTGAAGTCACAGTGTCTCTATTTAATCCACCTAAATGTGACTGCATCGAGAATCTGAAGAAGGTCCAACATTGTAAAACAGCCATGGTGATGAAGATCACATCCCATCCCTGGTAACTCCAGAGGGAGAAACGAAATTATTTTTCTAGTTCAAGTCACCATACTTGGCCCTTCTAATACATTGCCTTATTTAAATCTTGACCACCCCTGTGAGAAGGTAGATATCACTGTCCCCGTTTTACAGGTGAGAAAATTAACAGGATACACAAATTGTCCAAGGTTACACAAATTGCAGACTGTCTCTTTTTGAATGCTGCCATCAATCTGACTTGTCTTCAGCCACCTTCTATCTGTATTTCACTCCATTTACAATTCAGATTCCTGGGAAGCTGACTCCAGCCTAAATTGTAAGTCATGGTTTCCTGGACCAGAGTGCTGAGATAGTTCTTCCAGGGCCATATGGAATGAAGCAGGAGCAGCTTACCAAAGAAAAGGCAGGAAGCTGTTTCCAAGAGAAAGTGGAATAGATAGATGCTGGGCAGGACAACAATATACACCCATCACCCACATGATGCCCTTTGCTCTAGTAAGTCACCCTCATGTTCAAGGGAGTTAGTCTGTGGTCTTGGGATTAAATGTTTGTGTTACTGAGCTTTCCATTACTGCAACAAAAATAACTAAGATCATCAACTTATAAAGATGAAAGGTTTATTTTGGCTCAAGTTTCAGGGACTTCAGTCCATAGTTGGTCAGATCTATAGCAAAGCAGACTATCGTGGTGGGAAACATATGGTGAGACAAGCCATTCACCTCATGGCTGGACACAAAGAAAAAGAAAGAGGTGGCAGCTCACAATCCCCCATGACCCAACTTCTTCCCACCAGAACCCCTCTCCTAAGGATCTCACTACCTCACCACAGCTCTAGGACCAAGCCTTCAACACACAGGACAAACTAGCATCCTCTGAGCCTCTTCTTGTCTCCACGGACATCTTAGATGGAGTCAGCTAATGCTCATCTCTAGTTTAACCTTGCATCCTTCTGAGATTTCTATTCCCTTGCCATGGTCATGACCAAAATAAATGATCTATCATAGGCTCCTTCCTCCTGACCAGGCCTAAAGTCCAGCTATTGGTGTGATGCCTTAATCAACAAAGAGAAAAACATTGTTCAGACCATTTAATGAGTGTGACAGGTCAGTTTGAGTAGTCGCTCCCAACTCTTCAGGAACTCTAAACTAGAAAAACATTTTGTTGAAAAACCATCCAGTTGGATAAATGAAGACCTTGCATTACCAAATAATGAAAACCTGGCCTCTGATTCCTTGTCTAGCTGAGTCTCGCCAATGATCTCCTGTTCTGGACCCATAAAATGGCTGCCCAGCAGGGGCAGGAAAGGAGACCCTGTGGAGATGGTGACTGATCACCAGATAGCTTTGGAACACCACAGCATGGAGTCCTTCATATCTATATCCTCTCTAAATAAACCCACCCACTCACTCACTCTCTCCAGGTAGGAAGGGTGTGTTGCTTAGTTTTTGGCAAACTAAAAAAAAGAGAGAATCACTCCACAGGATCTGTGCAGAGGTGTAGTATGTACTGTGTTAAGAGACCTCAGCAGTGGTCGACACATGTTTTATTTACAACTCACAATTTCTCCAGTTGAGTTCAGAGTGTCACCTACAAACTATGTTGGGAAGTAAAACAATGTGACTGGGTCTCACTAGGTCTTTCCTGCTTTATGTAGTCGCTTCATCCCTGAAAGTGCGTTTGGCAGATCAATATCAATCTCTGTTGCCTATTGACTTTACAGTTCATTCCCAGGATTGCTTGATCTTTATAAACTTTCATTCCTAGAGACTTCTAATGCTATAGATTTAAGTGTCTCTATTCCTGTACTCCAGCCTCTCTGCCAAAGAAAAACATTTTACAAGAAAAATCTAAATTACTAAGCATTTTCAAGTGCCATTTTTCCTAAGCTTCATAAGAGCCAGGTGGAATTGTCTCATCCATATTTTAAAGATAACTGGGTGCACATCTTCGTGCCTAATGAAAAACTGCATGAGGGCTCCAACCCAGGCCTTCTAGCACCACCTGCTCTCTTGTCTTCCATGGGTGTTTGTGCAGTGTTTGGAAAGGGCATGAGAGCTGCCTCATGTCCAGCTGACACTAAGTTGGATGTGTTCACCATTTGAGGAACACACCTTCGTTGACTGCCTCATTGCCCCATTCAGAGATGAACAAAATAGGAACTCAGCCTGGAGTGACTCCCACTTTAGAACAGGCTTGTTCATAGAAGGTAACTGCTGTCTTGACCTTGCCTGAGGTTACTCAATGATCTTTATGAGGCAGGAGTTCCTTGACTCAGGAACGTAGAACCCTTTCTCCTGCCCAGGTCTCAGTGACTTTGTCTGATCACACCTCACAGCCACCTTCTTGCTGGGGCACTGCCCTCTGCTAATTCCCCAGGAGGCTTCACACCCTCAGTCCTGATCACTGCTAGAAGCCCACAGCCATCAACTGAAGGACTCAGGACAGAAGGCACAATGGGGCTGGCCTCCTTTCCTCAGCTAGCACGAATGCTATATAATTCATCCTCCAGCCCTTTCCTCAGGGTTCAGGCTAAAGCAATCTGTAACTCAGTGGAAAGCCTGCCTTAGATACTAGCTCCTGCTCTGTCTTTCTCTCCTCCCTCCTCTTCTCTGGGGAACATATCCTCGTCTTGGGAGCAGTTCCTTGGTAAATCCCTTGAACTGGACGCACCATCTCAGGCTTTGTCTGAGGAAACCCTAGTGAAGCCATCTACTTTTGCTATATTCTGTAGCAGAAGAGTTACAAGATATGTCTTTAAAAATCATTCATTTATCATGTTTTCCTTCATTCCAAATGGATCTTCTCTAAAATTAAACAAAACCAGGGAGATCTATTTGTATTTGTGTGCTTTTGTTTGCATTGAAGTTAAGGAAACTGTGATCTCTGAAAATATTCAGGATTACTAAAACACCACATGGTCACTGCCAATATCCCAATAGTATATCTCTAACCCAGACTTCTGTGAGAACATCCCATCTGCTGATAGGAGTCATGAGATTTTGCTTTTGAGTAATGCTGTTAACCTAAGTGTAAGTTGCACTGAAAATTAATGCACTGCCTGCCTGATCGTTTTCACAGGACTTTTGGTGAGGTTGATATTGAGCTTGTTGAATAATTATCTGTTTTTTAAAACTCCAAGCAATCCTTTCATACATTGAGATTTCTGTTTGCAAGTTTAGTTTCAAGTTTACTGAACCATTTAATTAAGTGTTTAAACTTCTAGAGGTGTTGATTGATTCTAATCAGTATTTTCTGCTACTCTAATTGAAGGCTTCCTCTCTTGGACTATTGTCAGTGAAGCAAAAACATTTTCTGAAAGAAAAAAAAAAAAAAGCAAAACATTGTTTAGTCTTTGGCGTTACCTAACACAAATTTGCTTGGCCGCATGATTGCATGAACTTCTGGAGGCCAGAGTGGAGCCAATTGCGCTGTTTCCTTTGAAGCTGGAGAGCCATCCCCAGGGAGAGCGCCAGTCTGAGGCCCTGGGAGGAACTCTCATAACTTCTTGCAGAGCCTGAGACTTCCAGCCAAGCCACTTGAGGGGCTGGCAGTTTTCACTCTTCATGGAAACTCAGCAAGGGGTGTTTTGCAAGGACATTTGCCACCCAGAGAAAGCAGATTTTCTCCTTTAACAGCTCTTGTCTTAGAAAAACAAAACATCAACCAAGCCAACCTCCCACCTTCATGGCAACATTCTAGGCAAATGCAAATCTCACTCCTAGAAGGAGGGCTGTCTAAACTGAGCAGCTCTTTCTGCAAGAACTTGGGAGCAACCCCAGCCTGCAGCCATCCGAGACATGGCCCCCAGACCACTGCCCAACTTCCGCTTGTGAAGATTCAGTTTCCTGTTACCTTCAAAAAGGTTTTCTGGCAAGCTGCTGTTGCCCTCTCCTGAGACGATGCGGTTCTAGTTGACTTCTACTGGGCACAAAATAATGTATTATGGATATTGCATTTTTCTGCTAAGAAAATGTCAGCTGCTAAGC
Organism: Heterocephalus glaber; assembly: GCF_000247695.1. The sequence goes on along the minus strand of NW_004624795.1, from coordinate 7,366,273 downwards.
TAGATCAAACCGCCCTCCAGTTCTTCAGTGCTGACTCATTTTAATTATTGAACTTCTCTCCCTGGAAAGTACACTCTGTGCTGTTTGTTGAGAAACTGGCAGTTTTAACGCAATTTGGAAACTTTTCATAGATGGATCACCCCAGGAAAACAGGCAGCTGATCACCAGAAAAAAAATCTGCAGTTCAGATTAGTTTGCTATGTGATGACACTGAAGAAGTAAAATGTGTGGGGTTTTCTCCATCCACCCTGCCTCCCTGGCTACCTGTGAAATGAGGCCTCTGTATGCAGCTATGAACCTTTGTTTCCTGCGTACTTCAAGGTTTCAGTTCTAGATCCCTGGCAAGCTCACCAGCTCACAACAGTCAATACAATCCCTCCCTCCCTCTCTGAGTTGTTCTCTTACCTCCCTTTGCTTCCGTCACTCTCTTTTAGCCATGCCTGCCTTCTTTCTGCTTCAGGAACATTCCAAACGTTTCCCTACCTCAGGATCTTTGCACACGCTACCCTACCTAGTAACTTCTTTTTCTAATCTAGAAGTATGTGGCCTGCAACCCTGGTCCAGAGCACCTTGGGCCTCAAGTCCAGATGAATTAAATTATAACCTCTGGTAGTAGGGTCTAGCATCAGTATTATTTCAAAGTTCCCTGGTGCATTTTAACGCTTTTCATGGGTTGTGAACCATCACCATAGCTCTCCGAATGGCTGGATCCCCCCCACCTGCATTGTTTGGGCCTCAACTCCGACATTCCCTCCCAGAGAAGTATTCCCTGACCAAACCATCTAAAGTACCCTGACCTTCTGACCCCTGGTACTCTGCATCACTCACTAATTTTATTATCTCTAATATTCATCATTATCTGAAGTTATTTTTTCTATTTTTGTTCATTAGTTTATTACCTGTCTTCCCCACTATAATCCAAGATCCAGGGATCTTGCTCAGCCTGTTGACCTCTGTATCAATACATCTGCCTGACACATAACAAATTGTCTCAGTGTATTTGCTGGACAAGAAAACAAATAAATAAATATATGAATGAATAAGCAAAAGAGTGAAGGAATAAATAAGCACCTGTTCGTACAGTCTACAATACTAATTTTGATATTGTACTTCGCTTGAGAAAAGTACACCACTCCGTACACCTGGAGAAAATAAACTCACTCCATAGACTTTCTATTTTCAATTTCTCCATAGGAGAATGGAAAAAAATTTATTATTAACAACAAATTTTCTACAATCATTGTAGGTCACCAGTTACATAAGATGTTGAGAATTCGGTGGACGTGTAGGTTTGCCATGTCCTATGCTGCCACATGACCCATCAGCCCAGCAGGGCTGTACCACCCAGCACCTATCCCCTCCCCTCCTCACCATCAAGCTGTAGTGGAAGCACCAGAGCTCTTCCTTACCCATTTCCTCTCCCTCCCTTCTAGGCTCCCCCAGAAAAGGACTTAGGTAATGTCCTGGTTACAGCAGAATCTGATTGAAGAGCTCAAAGCAGCATGAAGAGACCATGGCTTGTCTGAATCATTTCTGACCACTGTGAAAATGCATCACAGTGGCTGATGCTTGAGCTGGTATCAGGGACATCTAAGGGCCAACAGTGGCTCTCCAGCCCATAGGATTCCCAAATCTGATCATAGCAGAATCCTCTTGCAAAAAGAAAACTCAGATGACCTGGCTCATACCAACCTTACAAGCTAGGACTCTTTCTGAGTACACAGATGCACTTCAGTATACAATGGAGTTATATCCATACAGAACCTTTATAAGTTGAAAATTCATTTCATACATCTAACCTTCTGAACATCATTGCTTAGCCCAGCCTGCCTTAAACGTGCACAGAACTCTCACATTGGCATACCATTGGGCTTTCATTTAATACAAAGCCGATTTGATTATAAAGTGATGAATATTTCATGAAAGCTATTGTCTACTATACTGACAGTGAAAAACAGAATGATTGCATGGGTATCTTTTCACACCATCATGAATTTAAAAAGTTATATGTAGAATGATCATAAGTAAGGGACCATCTGTACCCAAAGGGATCCCCCCCAAGAACTGTGGTGACCATTCATTCATTCATATGCTATTTATTAAGCACCCGGGATTTGCTTCTGTGACAATCTGGGTGCTGAGGGAGCACCCAGTGTGGGGTAGGAAATTGCAACATTAAATAAAGTAGTCATAGGAAGGCTCTCTGAAAATGGGCACATGAATAAAGACCTAAAAGAAATAAGAATGCCAACCTGCACTGTTTCTAGATAAGAGGTCCCAGCCTCCATGCAGGAGCAGGCCTGGTATGTGGCAAGGGATAGCTGGAACTCATGTGTTAGGGGAAGGAGTAGGATCAGAAGGGCTCACTGGACCACATCCTGAAGGTTTTGAGAGATGGAATCTGGGTTTGCATTTCATTAAATGTGGTAGAGGACATCAGAGGTTTAAGCAGGGTAGTGGTGCCATCTAAAGTACATTTTAACAGGTTCATTCTGGCTATTGTGTCAAGAGAAGATCAAGGGGCAAAGGAATGAGACCACTGCGTCATCTGGAGAGGATATACTAGTGATTCAGACCAAGGCAGTGGCAGTGGAAGAGGAGAGAAGCAGTTGGATCCTTGATACATTCAGAAGTGAGAGCCATCTGTAGTTGCTAGTGGGCAGGCAGGCTGTGGGAAGCAACAAAAGAGGAGTCAAAGTTTGGGTCATAGCCTGGTATACTCCTGGAAAAAGGGCCCGCCCAGAAAGCAAATTCAAATCTGACAGGTCCTTAAGTGAGCATGGAATTACAAAATGGGAGTAATTCATTTCATTGGCAATACCTACCATTTGTGGAGCTCCAAGCAGACAACAGCGTTAAGCACTAGCTCTACACAACCTCATTTTTTCTTCCAGCAACCCAATGGCAGAGGTAACCATGGTCTCGAGGATGAGGAAATAGAAGCTTAGGCCAAAAAGACTTGGCCAGCACCATAGCCACTCGGTGCTGGAACCATGACATCACCCAGGCTGGTCTGGCCTCAGGCTCAAGCTCTCAAACATTTTGCCCCCACTAGATGCAGTCCACAATATTTTAACTAAACTCAAGAAAAATGGTAAATTGTCCTGCTTCCTCTAATGTGTTTTACACTACTTAACCAACTTTCTCTAGACTGATACACATCAGCACCTTGGCCAGTGGTGACACCCCATCCCTTGGCATCCTAACTCTCTGGCCTTCTGTTTGTACCCTTTCTGTCACCTGAACTCTCTATCAGCAGTTCAGCAGTGACTTCATCACTGACTAAATGCTATGGACTTCAGAGTCACAGCTGATGTCACATCCATTTTGCTTCAAGGGATTCTGCCCCTGGGGACTTGAGACACCCCAGAGCCTTGGTGGGGTATAGAGAACACCTTGCTCTTGGGTGTAGCAGGATTGCAACCTGGGAATCCTATCCTCATCCCCAGTCAGCCTACAGGACTGACTTACCCAAGACCACAGGGCCACTTAATTAAAGAGTCATCACTAAAATTGAGCTCTTTTGACGTAAAGCCTTGTGCTCATAACCTTCGTTTCAGTTACGGGAATTTGCATGGAGACCCAAAGGAACAGAGGAAAGGAAACTCAGAGACAAGGTGAAGGAGAGATTACAGAAACTGGGAGCTCCTTCACTGTACTGATTCCTTTGGATTTAATATTATAACTTCAGTGTCTGGCAGCCAAGGATACTAAGTGCATTTTGGATGAATAAACTGAGAGATGGATGGATGGATAGATTTAGAAGGATGATCTTTCTTTTATACAAACTTCCATAACAACAGTTGAAAGAGAAATCCTTTTTCCCTTACTGAGAACCACACTTCATGACCTTCCTTCCTAAAAAGCATGTCCTCTGGTCATGTACCCTTCAGGCACAATCAGTGTGGCCCCAGAGGACACCTCCTCACCCAAGTCAGTATCCTGGCAGCTTCCATTGCTGAAAGAAGCTGATAAACTCCCTGCAGTTGTTTGGGATGGCAAGCAGCCCAGGATCAGCTAGGTCATGCACTGGCTCTGTATTCCTCCTGGAAAGGAGCCTAGCTTGCTAACTGTCCAAATTAAATTTTAAAAACTTTAATTAGGTCACCCATAAAGACTTGCTTCTCTTAATGGCAGAAAGCCCAGTTTCCTCAGTGTTTCCTTGAGAAGCTCATCCTTTGTCACCCCTCTACTCCTGTTCATCCCACAGCCCATTAAGGAGGAAAGTCCAAATGGAATGCTGATGAGATAGTATGGCCAGCCACAAGCATGGAGTGTTTGGAAAAAAGGCTCAGGAACAATTACCAAGATACATAATTGATAGACGTCTTTTCATTTACTCTTCGCAGGGAATGAGGATTGTCCCACTGTTATAAATAAGAAAAGTGAGACCATGAGTCTAAGCACCTTATATTTGGATTCCAAACTGCTAGGGATCTGCCCAGTTTTCTTTCAGTGATAATAGTATTTCAAATGGGATGGTTTCCTAGTGGTAGCTGTTTAGGCTGCAATCATTATGACTAATGAACAAAGCAAATTCATTTGTCATCAGCCAATGTTTATTGATCACCTATTGAATGTATACAAAACATCTTACCAAAGGCTTAGATTGGGGCAATCGGACTTTCCTTCATGACCTTAGAGCATTAAACCAGAACTTCATTCAAGCCCCCAGTCAGCCACTTTCTCTAGGATATGACCCAGAGAAAGACACTCAGCCTCTCTGAGCTTCACTCTCCTCTTCTGCCAGATGAGCACAGTCATTTGTGTTTAAGGAATTTCCAACAGGATCTGTATGGCACACTCAAAACTGGAACTACTGAGAAGAATGTGTGGGTGTAAGGGAGCCATGGGATAAAGCCCTAACACAGAGAGAGCAATGGCCCAGTTCTTACTGACTAGAGGGCCAAAAGACAAAGGGGAGGCAAGATTACAAAGCCTGGGAGAAAGGTTCTTTGGGACATAGCCCAGCCCAAGACCTCACATGGCAGGAATGAGGAGGTTAGGGCCCTGAGAGCCAATCCTCCTGCTTGTGATTTCCTCCCGGGGTGGCTACCGGTAATACCTGTGAGAGCCAGAAGACACTGGAGCTGGTCACACACTGCACACAGCTGGTCCCTAGGTACCGTGGCAAAGGAGAGAAAGGATATCTGGGAGGCAAGTGGAAGCTACCAGCACGTGACACCTGCTCTACCTGCACCAGAGTGACTTTATGATGGTGAAATGAGCCGCACGGAGGTGAGGGTGCTCTCAACACAGAGCATGTCGAGCCCACCTGCTCACCTGAGAATAAAAATTTTGACACCAAAAAGGGGAGAAGAGTAATCTAAAAGAAGAAGCTGATTGAAATTAAAACAGGAACTGGGTTTCCTCTTTAGAGATCTGAATCACAGCTTTTGTATCTGGATCTGCCACCTACCTGCTGAGTAATCCCGAGTCCCTTAACCTCCCCACCCGCCGTGCCCTCACCAAGGATGTAGGGACCATAGTCTACCTGGCAAAGTGCTGTGAGGTAGAAAGGGGATAGGAAGGGAAGCTCGAGATGCCTGGCCCATAGCGGGTGCTCAGGAAATGTATCCCAGAGGGAAGGAGGGAAGGAACTGTTGAATGCTGGGTCCCTTCTGCCTCTCAGATGGGAGGAGTCTGGATCAGCAGCCTAGAAGGTGCTCTGGTATCTGGACAAAGTACTGAGATGAAGGCCAGATGAACGGGCTGGGGACAAGGGGATCCGGGACTGCAAGTCCACAGACAAAAGAGATCGCAGGTGAGACAATACTCCTGAGAACTCTGTCTCAAGCCATAAAAGCTTCTGTGGGCTGTGGCAGCCTCCCTAAAAGTGGAATTTGAATGTAAGCTAGAAAATTTGACAGAAAGTCTAATTTGTCAAAATAGGTTTCGTCTGGCAATACATTAGAAAAGACTGTGAAATTACTTTCCTGGCCAGTTCCCAAATAGGAGTAGATAACTGAGAATTAGCTATTATAGCTATTATAACATAAATAATGTTTAAAGGATGAAGAATTTGAGGGAGGGAGCTGACATTTGCTGAGCATCTTGGAATCCAACTGATTCACCATATAACAAAGGTCTCAGCCCTTGCAGAGATTACTTGTCAGAAGGAGACAAATAATAAACAATAATAATAAATCACATGGTATTGTGGTTTGAAATGTGTCTTCCAAAAAGATACATTCAAGTCCTAACTCCAGTGCCTGAGAATGTGACCTTATTAGGAGACAGGGTCTTGCAGCTATATTAGGGCTGGGCCTCAATCCAATGACGAGTGTCTGTTTAAGAAGAGGGACATTTGGACACTCACAGGTGGAGTCCCAACAGTTGCCAGCAACCACCGGAACCAAGGACTATTTCTCCCTCACAGCCTCCAGGACAAGGCAATTTGCGGACACCTTAATTTCAGACTTTTGGCCTCCTGAACCACAAGAGTAAATCTCAGATGCTTTAAGTAGTTAATGAATCTTGCAGTAATTTGTTACAGAAACCCTGGGAACCCAATGCATAAGTATGTTAGATGATGGCGATGTGATAAAGAAAAGCAGTTCATGGACCAGGTCAGGAAGGAAGGAGGAGAGTGGCAGGAAAGGAGATGTTGAGGAATCAGGAAGAGCTTCACTGGGGAGGTGAAGTCTGAGCAGGTTGAAGGCAGCAAAGGCGTGAAAAGCCAAGATGGGAGAGGAGTGTGGCAGACAATGCAGGAACCATGGAGCCCTGAAGGGCATGAGCCATGTTTGAGGATCACAAAAGAGGCCAAGGTGGCCAGAGAGCAAACTAGCAGAGGTGGGAGACACAGCAAGAGAGGCCGGTGAGGCTAGATCACAGGGGGCCTTGTAGGCCTCTGCCAGGGTTGTTCTCTCACTCTGAGGGAGCTGCAGAGCCTTGAGAAGGTGCTGATCTGAAACAGTACTTAGAATCCGCACCCTGACTGCTGCCTTGAGGACAGGTGGAAGCTGGCAAGCACAGATGCGGAGACACCACTAGGGGGCCCCAGGAGCAACCCAGCTAAGAGTACTTCCTGGGCAAGGCCGTTCACTGGTTTTCCAAGACATCCTCGAGTTAGGGCCAGAACTAGTCCTCCCTACGCCTTCCCCCAGCCTGGAGACCCACCACCCCAAGGATGGTCCTGTGGCCATAACCTTGATGCAAATTTAGTCTAAGTCCTTGAGAAGAAGAAAGGAAAACACCTCGCTTGCCTTCCTGGGTTTCCCTGCCTCAATCTGATGTCCGCCTTACAGGGATGCCGCAGGAATCAAATGAGGGGACATCTGTGGAAAGTTATTGAAGGGGCCTAAAGTAGGAAATGAATGCAAGTGGTTGTAATTAATACGAGCAACAGTCATCCTCTCCTCACCCTGCAACTGTTTTCCTATAAATCCCCCCCAAAACACTCTCATGAAAAGATTGAGCCCCAGGTGGGGAGGAAACTGGTACTCACATCTGCTTGGGAGAATTTTGCACTTGATAGATTTCACTGTAACAAGATTAGCAATACCCTGTGGCCGTGGGCCATCTGTCAGATTGTGCAAGCCGCTTTACCATGTAGAACTGGACCTTCCAAAAGGACAGCAGTCAACCAACATGCAATCATTAAGTTATCTGGTTCCTCTATGACGCTTTTTTAAAAATGACTGCTTTTGTTTTTCCATGCTCGGAAGAGCTATCTTGGATTAAAATAAGCAAAGATCAGGTGTGGGGAACATGAGGACACCTACCGGGCAGACAGGCATTTGTGTGAACTGGGGTGGAAGGGGGTGTAGGCTGTGTGTGTCTCTGGTTGAAAGGAGAGATTGATTCAAAGCAAGCTGGAAAAGAATACAGAGGTTCTTCAAAAACTTAAAAGCAGAATCAATTTAAGATCCTGAAACCCTACTTCTGGGTATACACCTGAAGGCAATGAAATCAGAGTCTCGATGAGATGCCCGCTCTCCTGTGCCCACTGCAGAAATGTGCATAATGGCCAACATACAGAAATAATGTAAGTGTTCATCAGTGGGTGAAAGGATAAAGAAATCATGGTAGATGACATATAGATAGATGGATGGAATGGAGGACAGACAGGTAGTCAGATAATGGGATATTAGCCCTTAAAAATAAAGAAGCCCTGCTACTATAACAATATAAATAAACTTGTAGGACACTTTACTAAGTGAAATAAGGCAAGTCCAGAACAATGAACATTGCACGATCTCACTTATATGTGGAATCTAAAACCACCAAACCTGCAGAAGCCAAGAGAGTAAATAATGGTTACCAGAGGCTGCAGGGAGAGGGAAGGAAGAGATGTTGGTTAAAGTATTGTTATGGCTTGTGTCTAAGTGTTCCCCTTCAAAGCCTCATGTGCTCATAGGTGAGGCTTTTTGGAGGTAACTGGATCTAAGGTGTGTGAATATGGATTAAGGGTGTGTGATATCTGGATTAGTCCTCTAGTTGGATTACCATAGTTCTGAGTGTGGCTGAATGGATTTACTAAAGAGGGAAGCCCTACCCTGGGTGTGAGTGGCACATATTGGTTTGTAGCCCTTGATGGAATATAAAGAGACAGAAGGAAGGCAGGCTTGATGCTTCTGCTACTTCTCACTGCTTCCTTTCCTCCTTTAACTTGTGGGTGTTGAGTATTTTGTCTCAGCAAAAAAAGTAATTAAGACAGGGGTACAAAGTTTCAGTTACACACGATGAAGAAGATCAGGGGATTTAATGTACAGTAATATGACTATCTGGACTGTGTATTTATCTGAAGTTGGCTATGAGGTTAGATTGTAAATGTCTTCACTTCAAAAAAAATGAAAAAAGATAATGGTACTGTACCTATGTGAAGAGAAAGATACCTTAATTGCTTGATTATGATGATTATTTCACAAAGTGTACACAAATTTCAAAACATCAAGTTATACACCTTACCTTTCTAAAATTGCCACCTGTCAAGTATACCATGTAAAACTAAAAGCAACAACCAGAGAGCAGGATTTGTCTCTGTGTTGAATACTGGTCCTAAGTAAACCTGGAGGGGACAGTTTTGTCCAGGGACTTTGAGAGTCTTGGAGCACATACTTTTTCACTTCCGGGTCAAAAGGATCCATTGCCGCGGAAGGCAGGAAAGGGATGTTTCCTAAGTGTTTGTGGAGAGCATGGGGAGCACAGAGAGAGGAGGAGGACAGGGAAAGCAGCAGAAGTGGCAGCATATGCTGTGCCTGGAAGGGAGGCAGAGAAGCAGCAGCCTGCAGGAGACAGCAGCCACTGGGGCAGCACGGGGACACCTCTGAGTGCCTTCAGGTTCCCACTGCTACTGCAGGTCCCAGCTGGAGAACAGGAGAAGATGGTCACCTGTGCCCCCTGGAGTTCTTAGAAATGACTGGGGAAGCCATGGAAGGGAGGGGAAGGAAGCTATGTCTAGAAAATAGTGAAAGTGGGGTATTTAAATTATTAACAACCCCCAGATGAAGTGACCTGGGGGTATCCAGCTTGCCACCGTAATGGCGTAATGGCTGCATTTTCTGGGTCCCTACAATATGCCAAGCACTGCCTTGAAGGATTCCATTCATGCATACATTTGTTCATTCATTCATTCAACAGCTACTTACGGGGATCCATCATTGTATAAAACAAAAAATTTGGCCCTCCTGTGGCTTATGTTCTATGAGTTGAAAACAGGTAATAAATAAATAAGTAAAAGCAATATCTGGCATGCAAGGAGACAATAATTGTTTTGGAAAGAAGATGGAGCAAAGCAAGGGGTCTCAGGAGTAGCCCTGAGCAGAGAACAAATTAGAGAAGTCAGGGTGGTCCTCATGGAGAGAGTTCCTTGGGAGTCAAGAGGCAAAGGACGTCCAGAAGAGAAGTGTCTGACAAAGAGGGAGGAGCTGGTATGGAGTGGAGCCATGAGGCAGGCACTTGCCTGATGCATTTGAGAAACAGCAGTGAAACACGCGCAGCCAGAGAGGGTGTGCACTGGGGAGGGAGCTCGGAGAAGAATGGGACATCAGGTCAGGTGTCACCTATGTTAGATCTTCACAAAAAGACAGAAATACATGTCAGTACCCAGCTTTACTGATGAAAAGACAGAGGTGCAAAGAGTTTAGTTATTCCTGGGTGGATCTTCCACGTAAGTGATGGGACAGTCTCGCTCTCGTGTGACGCTTTCTCCATCACATCCATTCTTCTCTCTTCACAAGCTCATATTTCACAGCTACCCCTGCACACAGGTTAAAATCAAGACCACACGTACGGTTTACTAAGCCACTCTCCAGAGCCAAAACACACAGAAATACACACTGTCACATCAAGTTTCTTCCACATCGAGAGCCGCACATCTTATGACCATTCCTGTTGGCTGTCATTTTTATTGTTGCTGGTGCCGTGGGGGTGGTGGTGGCTTTGGTTGTTGTTGTTGTTGTTGTTGTTAGCAATATCTGAAATTGACTAAGGCCAGTTTGAAAGCAAGGGTGTCACCTCTGCCAAGAACACACAATGGGGAAGGGACAATTAGATGCATATGCAGAAGGAGGACCCCCAGCCTTTGTCTCATAACATGGACAAAGAGCAACTCAAAATGTATTAAAGACTGAAATGTAGGAAAGGCCTGAAACAGTAAGACTACTGCAAGAAAAAATAAGAGGAAAAGTTTATGACATTGGTCTAGGCAATTTTTTTTAGATATAAAATTAGAATTAGAAGCAAGAAAAACAAACCTAGACAAATATGATTACAGCCGACCAAAACTATCTGCAAAGCCAAGGGAACAATCAAAAGAGTGAATAGACAACCTACAGAATGGGAGAAAATGTTGCTAGCCATACATCTGAAAAGAAGCTGGTACCTAAAATACATAAGGAATTCAAACAACCCAAAAGTAAGAAAATAAATAATCCAACTCAAAAGTGGTCAAAAGGACCTGAATAGACTTTTCTCAAAAGATACCAAATAACCAAGAGGTATATGGAAAAATGTCCAGCATCACCAATCATCAGAGAAATGGAAATGAAAACCATAATGAGATAGCACCTCACAGTGATTAGAATGACTACCATCTAAAAGATGAAAAGTAGCTAGGTATGGTGGCACATGCCGTAATTCCAGTGCCCAGGAACCTGAGGCAGGAAGATCAAGAGTTCAAGGTGAGCCTGGGCTACATAGCAAAACTCTGCCTCAAAAAGCAAGAAAGGAGGAGAGAAAGAATAAAAGAGAGAGGGGAAGAAAGAAAGAAGAGGGAGAAAGGGTGGAGGAGAGAAAGAAAGAGGAGGGAGAGGGAAGGAGGAAAGGAAGGAGGGAGTGTCAAGACTTGTGAGGGAGTGGTGGGGAGAGAGAAAAAACGAATGTTAGTAAGAATGTTGGTAGAGGGAACTCTGACACACTGTTGGGGAAGAAATTAACATAGTTATTATGGAAAACAGTATGGAGGTTCTTCACAGAATTAAAAACAGAACTACCATATGATCCAGCAATCCCACTACTGGGTATATACTCAAAAGAAGTTATATCAGTGTATCAAGGAGACATTTGTACTCCCATGTCTATTGCAGCATTATTTACAATAACCAAGATATAGAAAAAAGAAAGGTGATATTTTCAGAGGAAAGATATACATATTAAGCCAGAAATTATTCTTGCTTAAAAATTAAGGAAATCCTGTCATCTTCAGCAACCTCATGAACCTGGAGGACTAATATTACATTAAATGAAATAATCCAGGAACCAAGAAAGGAATTCTGAGTGATCTTAATACATGGAGAATCTAAAAATGTTTAACTCACTGAAGTAATTCATAAAAAGTAAAATAGTAGTTCCTGGAAGCTAGGGGATGGGTAGAGGACTGGAGAAATCTTGGTGAAATTATACAAAATTTCAGTTAAACAGGAGGGATAAGATCAAGAGATCTATTACACAACATGGTGACCACAACTGATAACAACATATTGTATTTTTGAAAATTTCTGAGAGTAGATTTTAAGTTCTCACCATGAAAAATAAGGATGTGAAGAATAGGTGTTAATTAGGTCAATTTAGTTATTTCACAGTGTATAGGTATTTCAAACCATGTACATAAAGTATATATACAATTTCTATTTGGCAACTTAAAATCATTTAAAATGATGTAGTAGGAAGGCTCAGAGGGAGGGAGAAAGGGAGGAAAGGAGGGAAAAAAAGGAAGAGAGGGGAGGAGGGAGGAAGGGTAGCAGGTATATTCTTTAAGACTATGGGATGTACAGAAGGTGGGGACAGCTCAGAGTGTACAGCAAAGATCAGCCTGTATGCTGCAAACTATCAATGGCAATCAGTGGGTAATATAGAATAAAATGTGTCCACCACAGAACCAGTGTTCCCCTTCCTCTGATGTCATGTCCCTGTGTCTCAGTAAAGCCATTGTTACTCCAAATTGTGCTTATCTCCAAGTAGAAGAAACTGTACATGGGTCATCCACCTTTCTCTCTTGCCATTTTTACATCAGCTGACATTCCATCATATATTCATCCATCCATCCATTCAAAGACTACTGTGGGTGTTTTGATGGGGTGGAAAGAGATTGACTTTTGGAATCAGATGACCCTGGCTGGAGTTCTGATCCTCTGGAGGTTTCTGGCACTAGGAGGCTTATAGGAAGTTACTCTGCCTCCCTAAGCCCTAGGGTTCTCACTCATTAAAGGGGATTTAAGAAATATCTGCTTTGTAAAGTCCCCAGCACAGAATCTATAGTGTGGAGAGTAAATAGCTGTTGTTACTTTGGTTGCAAGTTTCCCTTGTTCTAAAAACTCCAGTGGCTACAGAGGAGAGGAGACTGGCATCAGTGAGTGTGGGTCCTTCTCCATGAGGGGATTTCTCTTCATAGCAGGGGTAGCTTGGTGTGCTTAAGAGCACAGCCTCGGGAGCCAAAGTGCCCAGGTTTGAATCCTGGCTCTTAACCCCTACCACATGCTTAACCTTTCTTGGCCTCAGTTTCCTCTGCTAAAAAACAGAGATGACAAAAGCACCCGCTTCATAGACCTGTTGGGAGGGTCACAAGTCAATATACAGAAAAGTGTTAGGACAATGCCTGGTCCAGAGAAAAAGCCAAGTAAGTGCTTGCTATGACTGGGGCTGACAGGGGAGATGGATGTGTAAATAATGAATTAAGTATGTGTGATAAGTGCTCTAATAGAGAAGAGAATAAAGAGTCAAAAGAAGAAAGGATGGTCAGGAAATGTATCACAGAGGAAGAGATACTTATACCGGGTTTAGAAGAAAGAGTAGTTCTGCACATAGACAGGGGAAGAGATAAACTTCAGGCAGAGAATATGGTATTGCAAAGTCATGGAGGAATGACATGATACAGTCCCAAGAATAAGATGTAAAGTAAAAATGCTGATAATGAGGAACATGCATTACAACAAAACTAAACCAACCAAAATTTATTATCCTATGTAGTTTGCAGAGATCAGGAATCTGGGAGTGAATTATCTGGGAGTTGTTGCAAGTGGTGGCAGTGTGCGATCATGTGGGGCTGCTGTCATCTAAAGGCATGGCTGGAGTGGGTCAGTGCTGGCTGGTGGCTGGAGATCTCAGTTCCTCCCTCATACACTTCTTCATGGGGTTGCTTGTGTGTCTTCATGATACCATAGCTGTCTTTCCCCAAAGCAAGCAGTCCAAGTGAGCATAAGAAGGATGTTGCAGTGATGATGTTGCCTTGAAAGTCTGCACACCATCATTTTCACAATATCCTATTGCTTTATCATTCAACTGTATTCTACATGACAGGGAATTACACAGAAGTGTGACTACTAGTAGGGTAAGGTCATTGCAGTATTCTTTGAAGTTAGAGACCACAATCACAATTTTTTTAGAAAAAAATTAGGAACATTATTAGGTGTTTTAGTCAACTTTTCCACTGTCAAGACACAATACTTGACACCGGAAACTTAAAGGGGGCGAGGTTTATTTTGACTCATGGTTTCAGTGGGTTCAGTCCATGGTAATCTGGCTCTAAGGCAGAAACTGCATGGCAGAAGGGCATGATGGAGGAAGGCTCCTCACCCCATAGTGGCTGGGAAGTAGAGAGAAGGAAGGGAGGAACTGAAACAAGAATACACCCTTGCAGGTCACACCTCCAGTGACCCACTTCTAACCAGACCCCACTTCCTAACAGCACCTTATTTTGATGAAACTCATCAATAAATGAATCTATTGATGAATCCATTGATGAGCATAGTGCTCCCATGATCCAATCATCTAACAAATACATGAAACTTTTGGGGGATATTGTAAATCTAAACCATAACATTGGATTCATTTTGTCAAGAATATTGAAATAAACCTAGAAATAACTTGTACAATATTACCAATATCATTTTATAAAAGCAAACTTATTTAATAGAAAAAAGTAGGAAAGAAATGATCTCATAAATATAACAAGTTGCTTATATTTGATAGAACTATAATGAGCTCTTTTTCCTCATTTCACCTTAGATTGACAAAAAAAAACTTTGTTCTGGAAACTACTAGGACAGGCCATAGAGTTCAGCCACCACACACCACAAAATCCTAATCCAGTTTCCCTGAGCCTCACTGTCTTCATTGACAAAATTCACTCATTCATTCAACACAAATATATTAGGCATTTGTGATGTGCCAAACTCCACAATGAACACTGAAAATTCACCAGTGATCAATATAGACAATAATTCCATGTGATAGAATTAACATTCTAGTGGGGGTTGATAGGTAACAAGTAAATAAGAAAATTCTAAATGGTGGTAAATGACACCTCCTGGATAACTAAGGAAGATTACATTTGTGATGTGTTCTAAATGTCCAGGCTAGTGAATCCTGTGAAGATCGAGGAAAGCACGTTTTAGGCAGATGAAACGGTGCAAAATTCCAAAGATGGGAATGAGCTTGGTGTATTTCACACCAGAATAGCTGGGCCTAACAGAAAAGAAGAGAATAATACAAAATGAAGTCAGAGACATGTAGAGCAGTGCTTCTCAAACTTAGTTATGCATTGACTGACTTAATCAGCTGAGGGTTTTTTAAAAATATGCTCTAGGTGCATTGAATTGTGAAAAGTTTTGAGACCCATTGACCTGGTTCTAGGGAGAGGTCAAGAGAAGATTTCACCTTCGGTATCAACAGGGTATGGATGCTAATTAAAGTCAAAGGACTGATGGAGATTCTCTGAAGAAATCATGAGACGAAAAGGCCAATGTCCAAGCCCTAGGGCACCTCCAAAAAAGTCAGGAGCACCTTTTTATCCTACACAACTTGACAACAGGAAGTTGAACAGAGAAGCTGGCAAGGAAGCCCAGGAAGCAGCAGCCAATCCCTGTTGCTGGAATACTGGGCACCTGGAAGGTGAAGGTTAACCTGGCCGCTCTACTTTTCTCTGGGGCTCTGTTCGCAGTCTCTCCAGCCTCCTCTGTTGACTGTTTGGCTGCTACTCAGGCAATCTCTAGTTCTTGGTCACCAGCATGCAAACCCATTCATTTAGCAGCTGTTCCTCCTTCTGATTGTTTGTTCCAAATCATATTAGTCCACATTTGCCCACATTAAATTGTGTTTTATCATCCATTTTCCCAAGTCCTTCAATGATCTGGGCCTCTCTGCATTTGACTGCAAGGCTCAGTGATGTGTGGTGCCTGTAAAAGCTACCCTTTGCAGATTTGACACCCTTCTTGCCGGGCCATTACATGGGTCATTAGCATCAATAACAGAGTGGCTGACCCAGAGGCAGGAGAAGACACTAGGGCTGGACCTGGGGTTGTTTGTTTTCTTTATCCAGAAGACACAGTGACACCTGGGTGAGTGCTCCTCCCCCCCCCCCCCCCCCCAGCTGCTTCCTGGGCTTCCCCTGCTGTCCAAATGATGACACTGAAGGAGGGCCTCAAATGATTCTCAGATAACCAACTCTACATCTGGATGCCTTCTGCCTCAGAATCCCAGCCCCCAGAAATCTCAGTCATTTCATAAACTCCCCACACCAGCATGCCTCTGCCTGTCTCTAACCGAGCTGGGTGCGTGCCCCAAACCTCTCTGGCCTAATTGTAAAGGACATTTCTGGAGATTGAATATCTACTGGCATTTTCAGCTGATGAATCCACAAGGAGACATCCCTGATAAATAATTCATCCCTCTCGAGAACCTCCTCTGATTCACCTTTGATCTGCAGATGAGCTCTAAAAGGCGCAGTTGAGTGGCTCCAGCTCTGTAACTTCTGCAGGAAGGAATTCAAGGTTCAGGGTGGAACTCAGAAGCAAGAAAAGCCCAATCCACCTAAACGTCCCATCCCAGGAGCCTGTACATCTTTTTCTCGGCTCCTTCTAATGAGATTTTATTTCATTATTTTCAGCTTACTCTCTTTAATATTTTAAGGCATCATAAACCCTTCTTGGAAGCCTGAGAAATAATTAATCAAAGAATCAATTTCCTCTCTTCACAAACTCTTAGAGAGCACCTGAGTGAGCCACACTATGCAGGGGGCAGGTTGGCATGACTAAGAGTGCCAGGCTCATGGTGAGCAAATTAATCCTGAGGGCCAGCGCTTTCCATGTATTGTTCAAATTCTCCTTTTCTAAAGCCTGTTCCCAAAAGGCTCCTTTGCTCCCCCAGACCTCCAGGCCATGTCCCGTGGGGCATTTGGGAATGAGTGGGCATGTTAGGTGGCCACAGTGACTTGGGGGCAAGATTGGCATTTAGTGCCCCAGGACACTCGGGGTCATTCTGAGCTCAGGACCATCCTTTACAGCAGGTCACCGGCGCCCCACTGATAAACAGAAAGAGGGGTTGCAGCCGAAGGGGCGGTTGAGGTGCGCTGATAGTCTCAGCCACCAGAGCGCGCGCTCACATGGCGCGGGCAGCCCTTGATCTCGCTAGGGGGAGCCTGGTTCATACTCAGTTACCCAGATCAATCCAGAGGAGCACTTGGCGTCACCTATGAGGAGTTTGCGAACACACGGTCGGATGACTTTGGAGTTTCTTACACTGAGCAGCAGCCTTTGAAGTGGAGCACTATTCCTGCTTTATTTAATCTGTCAATAACTGTGAATGTCTTGTCTTCACGTGGACGGCACAATGAGAAGTGATCCAGAGGTGAAAAGAAAGGTTCAGAGCTTCATGCAGTGCACATAAAAAAGAAACACAAATAAATGGACATAGACTTCATCAGGTCTCAATAATATGACGACCTCTTAGGGGGCTTTACCATGTCCAAAACTCTTTCACGGCCATTATCTCATTCCATCCACACAGTGAATCTAGAGGTGGTTGGACAAAGTATTTTATTGCCATTTTACAGGTGAAAAAACTGACCAGGAGAGCTTTAGTAGCTCACCCAGTGTCACAGAACTAATAACCTGCAGAGCTGTAGCTCAAGTCCTCGGACTGCAGTCCCAGGGCTCGGTCCTGTCCACCACACTGATCACCAAGCTCTAGGGAGCTGATATGCACAGCAGGCATGCATTGCAGGCCTTCTCATCTCAGAGGTAATTGGACCTGTCATTCCCAAGGAGGCCTCGTGAAGCCAAAGGGTTTAGCAGCAGATGTCAGGCGAAGCCCCATCTCCACATCTAGAAATTGGAGACGATGAAATGCAGTTTAATGAAGTGTTTTTCAAACATGCTGGATCATTGGAAGCCCCTGAAGTGATGGTTAAAAATACCAATTTCTTGTGTTTTCCCAGAGTTGGGTTCAGTAGGTCCGAGGGAGGGAGGGACATGTCCAGATGTATAGTCAGCGTGCTCAGTTGGGAAACCACTGGGCTTCTGTGTGAATTAAAGGAGATGATGTGTGTGTGTCAAACACCCGGCACTATCTTGCCCTTCAACGATATGGGGTGTCTTTCTTCTACTGCCTTTCTCAAGGGGTGCTCTATCTCTGCATTACTTTTGATCATGGGTGCTGTGAAGACAGGTTCCTCTCTCCAATCCTTATACCATGTTGCAGAAATTTCTTGTAGAGAACGTGGCCTCAGGTTGGGAGTGGGGAGGATAAACCCTTTGCGGATGGCAGTAAATGATTGTTTAAGGGAGAATCTAAGTTTGTCATCCCCTTTTCACCTTTAACCACAGAGCAGGGTGGTCTGACCCAGTTCATTTACTTTGATATCTCCTGACTTATAACACCCACCTTCTGCCTTGAGCTCCAAATGCGTTACACTCACTCAAATAACAACACAC
Organism: Heterocephalus glaber; assembly: GCF_000247695.1. The sequence goes on along the minus strand of NW_004624795.1, from coordinate 7,348,121 downwards.
CCCATATAATCTGTCCTGTCAACCAAGTCGTGTCCCCTGAGACAAACCCAGCCTCCCCAGGGTGCCAAGGGGAGCTTTTATTTTGCCAGCAGTGTCAGCTTGTGCCTCTGCCCAGCTTTCAGAATAAAACCCAGCATGAATCCACCAGGCCGCTGCTCTCCTCAGTCTGGTGGCTCAGTCGCAAGTTTAACAGAGACCCCCGGCAGCCCTGCCTTAAAAAATGGAGGACAGCTGGCTTCCTGGCAGCCAGAGTTGCAAGGGCCTTCTTCCCCAGGTGGGGGTCTGCAAAGAAAAAATGAAAAGGCTGCTTGTGCCTGGAGAACCAGCCCATGTCTTGTTTCTGTCCACCCCCAGGACCTAAACTGGACCCGGCACTCAGTAAAGACCTGGTGCATTGTAGTATTTACAAGCCATAGATTTTGGAGGTTTTCTTTTTTTTGTCCTTAAATTCTTGTATTGTTACATTTTAGATAAACAATACATTTACATTTATCATTGGGTGCTTGCACCTGTACATGATGTATCTTGGTTCTTATTTTTTTCCCCATTACCTGTGCGCCCTTCAACCCCTCTGCCCTTCCCTATTGACATAGGCTTCGTTTCCATTTTTTTTCTTGTCTCATAATTTTTCCTTTTGCTTCTTTCCTTTCCCCTTCCCCTCCCACCACCCCTACCCCTTTGGGCCTTTTTCCTATTGCAAATTATCAATTATTCATTTTAATCCTTATTTACACTTTCAGTTTCTCACACTAGAGAAACTATTCAGTATTTACACATGTGTGTCCTATTT
>NW_004624795.1:7318051-7342450 GCF_000247695.1 Heterocephalus glaber | reverse complement strand
AGCCCAAGTGATACAATCAGCAACACAATAGCATCAGGTACCTCTTAGAAAATGACAATTGGTGGTAGTTATTAATCTATCACCCTTAACTGTGTGAATTAAATCAAAATCAAGGACCAACCCAATATATGTTTATAGTGAATAAACTCTTCAATATAGCAACTTTACCTTTCAGAATGGGGAGTTAGAAGGCATTGGGGAGGGAGGGATATGTAGGTAGAAGGATAGGGGAAGGTTAGCAGTGAGGCCAGAGGACACCGGTGAGAGAAGGAAAGAGAAGAAAAGAAAAATAAAGATGAAATATGAATTGGGGCCAGAACAGGAACACAAAGGGAGATGAAGAACAGTGTGGGACAGTAAGGGAGCAAGGGAGAGAGAGAGAGAGAGAGAAAGAAAAGAGAAAAGAAAGAAAAAAGAGAAAAATTAAAATTTTAAAAGAGTAGAAAAAGACAAAAAAAATTAAAAATAAGAGCAAAAAAATAGTGGTAATTTTGAAAATAACAAATAAAAGATAAAAATGAAGGGCTTCCTTCAGTGTATGTCTCTGCTGTCACAATAGCAACATGGGCAGCAGTGAGCAGTTATAAGTCAATGAGTCTCAGTAAGCCAGTCACAGACCCATAAGATTCAGGCAGATTTCTGGCTGTAAGTCCGAAGTTGAGCTCCCTGTCCTCCTGAAGCGTTGAACTGTGCAAGGTTCTGTTGAAGGTTCCAGCTGCCTTTCCCCTGAAGGTAGTCCAGGTTCTGATGGGAGGTGATGACCCCTCCAACTTACCAAGTACGATAGTCTGGTGTGCCTTTATTGCAGAGATTCTCTTCACTTTTCCAGTGGGCTTCAGTTTTCATCAGGGATTCTGAGAGAGGCCCTCTCTCTGTTCACTTCTGCAGCTCAGGACAAGGGCCTTTATGTACCCCTGTGCCTCTGTAGTATGGAACCAGGTAGCTGCACAGCCAAGAGGCCAGAGGCTAGGGTGGGCTCTATTGTTGCAGGCACCCATGCGGCTCCACAGGCAGCTGGTGGGTGTCAGATTTTGGAGGTTTATGCTTTGGAGGTTTCTGCTTAGACAAAAAAAAGAAAAAATATAGTCCATATTTCATACTTCATCCAGAACAGCTACAACTTTTCAAATCAGAGCTTCTCAGTCAAGGGCAACATTGTCTACAAGGAGCATTTGGAGACACCTAGAAACAATCTGAGTTGTTAATACTGGAAGTGGGGTGCTGTTAGTGCCTAGTAGGGCCAAGATGCTGCTAAGCAACCTACAGGACATCACCTAACACAAAGAATTATTCAGACCAGGACCTCAGCAGTGCCAAGGTTGAGAAACCCTGCCTTACACCAATCATTGCCACGCTTGGCTAAAATTGGTTCCCCTCATTTTCTGAACTACAATATGAGAGCAGCACCATTGGCCCCAGAAATTGGTCTGCTCTCATTGAAGCAAAGAGAGCAGGGAACACATTCCCTGCGCACCACTACAGGCCCTGATATTGTGCTGTGCTTGTCTCACACATTCCCAGACAATCTTACCACAATCTTTTTAAAATTTACTTGGCAAATCAGAAAATTAAGCTTAAGAAAATTTATATAACTTGCCCAGGTTCACCCAGTTAGGAAGAGACTAAGCTGAAATCGTATCCAGCTCTTTATAATTCCAAAGCCATCATGAAGATTAAGCCTACAAGAATAGCTGTGGGTAAAGGATAGTGGTTGGTCTCTACCCACCCTCCTCACAGATCTTGTCTTTCATAGCCACTGTAAATATCCCCTAAAACTTCAAATTTGTACATTTCCCTGGTATCCTGGTTCTCCCAGAGTTTAGATGGAAGCAGATTTTTTATTTTTTTGGCTGAACTGCCAAGCATTTGTATCGATACACCTTCTGACCTGGTCTCCATTCAACAGTAACTGAGTAAGCTTCATCTCCTTCCCCCAAGTCTTTTTATTCCTCAACCTCTGGTCATTCCATGTTACAGAAGGATCCCCAGCCTAAGTCTGTTAATGAGGGTGCTGTTGGCATTTGGGACAGACCAAGCAACCTTCCCCACACTGTCATCTTCTACGTCTCCTGCAGATCTTTTTGGCATCTCTGGCCCCTGTGCAGTAAATGTCAGAAGGGAGAGATTCTCCAGTTATTGTGACAACCAAAACTCCCTGACAAGCTTCCAAACACTCATGGGGAACAGTATCATTCCCCAACTTCGGGACTCACTGGGTTCCAAGCTCTCACCAGTGTCCTTCCTGGTTTCATTATCACTCTCAGGTCTTCACCTGATCCTCCATACTCTGCCCAGCTGGGTCCACTTTCCAGAGTTAGGGGCTGGGTTTCTTTGTTTCCTGACATCTCCCTTTTCCACTCAGAGGGGAGTTTTAATGATTCTTCCACTAGCAATCTGTGCAGCAGCTTTCTGCACTGAGATCTGCAGTTGCATCACTACTTTCTGCCAAGCCTTTCCATTTACAGATTTCCTTTCTTCTTCACCAAAGGCTGCCATCTGGGTCCAACCCCCTGGCCATAACATTTGAAGCTCTTCCTCCTTGAAGTTGCCCTGGTCAGGCCAGCAAGAAAGTGGCATCTCCCTCTCTCCCTCCTGAAATCCCTTATAACATTATACCAGGAATAGACAAACTATTTCCTGCAAGGGGCCAGATAATAAATATTTTAAGTTTTTCCAACCAGCCAACTCCAGTTGCAACTAATCAGTCCTGATTTTGTAGTGGGAAAGTGGTCTCAGGTCTCAGGCGAAATGCAAACAGATAGATGTGACTGTTCCAATGAGACAGTTTACGGACCCTGAAATATGAATTTTACAATATTAAGTTGTCCTGCAATAGCATTCTCCCTCTGTTCTGTTTTGGGCTCTTGCCAACCATTTTTTTAAATGTCTTCTTAGTGTTGAGGCCATTCAAAAACAGGAAGTGGTATTGGCTTCATCTTAGTTTTTAGAAATACAGACATCTCAGGCCCTGCCCCAGACATAATATATCAGAATCTGCAGTTCCACAGGACTGGTGTAGGATTTGTATGCATAATATGACCTAACACACATCACTGTAGCTTCTCTCAGAATTGTTTTATTCCGTGTCTCTCACTGTCCCTGACACCAGTAAATGAAAGGTTCTTCATAGGCAGAGAATGACTGTGTGTCTTTAATTCCTTACAGTACACAAGCAGGAGTCCAATTGCTCTGGGGAGTGAAGGAATGAATAAACACGTTAGGTGGCTGGTTCCTTCCTCCCTTCGCTCTGTCATCAGTCTCTCCTAAAAGCTCTCTTTCCTATTTCCCAGCTAACCCATTAGGGAGGGAGAAGGTTTACTGTACCTGAGACTTTGTTAATTGAGATAAAGAGAGAGACTTGAACTTAGAAGAGACTTCAGATCTCCTCCCAAATGCTTGATAGAGAGCTGTGGCTTTGATGATCTGTCTCTCTCAGGAGGCTGGTTGTATCCTAGTCTTTCCTGTGTTTCTCCTGGCTGCATAATGCCATCCCTGTGGACCTGTCTCAGAGGCTCAAACTGTCTTAGAAGCAGCTTGGTTGTTAACACTGCCGTAGTTCCTGATTTTTGCCTGAAATCCTTGGACCAGCTGGGCTAGGTTCCTAAGCAGTAAGCAGGTACCTTGCTGCAGGACTGTTCTCCCTAAGTGCCCCTGTGGCTGGGAGGTGGGTGTTTTCAGTAACAGCAGAAATAGACAGGACAGGGCCGGGGATTCAGCTCAATGGTTCCACCACCTGCCTTGCAAGCACAAGGTCCCAAGTTTGATCTCCGGGACCAAAAAGAAAAAAAGAAAAAGGCAGGAGAAACCCTTCTAAGTGGTTGTGTCCCTCAAGAATACCCAAGCCAGACATTCAAGCTCAACCTTCCATTCTTCATTGCTGGTTAAACTTTTCAATTGTAATAAAATTAAGCATTTAAAAGTGAACAATTCTTCAACACACTACATTCTGTGTTGTGCAACTACTACCTTATCTAGTTACAAAATACAGTGTAATAACTCCAAAAAGAAATCCTGGATCTAGTATGTTACTCCTTGTTCCTCCCCTCCCAGTCTCTGTAAACAGCAATCTGCAGTCTCTACAGATTTGCCAATTCTGAGTGTTGTATGTAAATGAAAGTATATAAATGTGACCTTTCTATGTTTCCAAGGTTTTCCCACATTGCAGAATATGTTGTCATTTATTCGTTTTCATGTCTGCATGATATTCCATTGTATAGGTTTCCCATAAGACTTGTCTATGTGTTCGTCCATGGGCAGATGGGTGCTTATTTCCACCTCTTGACTATTGTGAGAATGTGGCCCTGAGCATGGGAGAACAAAGCTTTGTTTGAATAACTGTTTTTAATTCTTGGGGTGCATACCTAGGAGTAGAATTTCTAGGATATATGGTAACTCTATGTGTAACTTTTGAAGAACTGCCAAGTTCTTTTCCCTTATTTTTTTATTTCAGCCCTTAACCCCATGCCAAACACTGAGTTAAAGGGTTCTGGACATGGTGCACATAGATAGTAAACATTTAGAGACAGGAAGAGACCACTGGGACTGAACTCATTCAAGAAGTCTTTAGACATTTATGAGAGTTGCCTCTCTCTCCATCTCTGTCTTACTCTCTCATTCTCTCCACTCCACCTTAACCTTGGCTTCTTTTTAATTATTAAAAAGGGATGAGAGGGAGAAAGGAAGAAGGACCACGGAGAGTTCCTCACACACCATTAGCAACACTAATAAGCAGTTTATCAGACAGATATTTCTCCATAGAGCAGATATTATTCATGCATTTTGAAGACAGAATACTGGAGACTCACAGAATTGAGAAACATATTCAATTTCAAGTGACAGAGCCAGGAATAGAATACCAATCTATTTGACAACAAATCACACTGTCTTTCAACACACTACTTGACTTCCACTTCCTTAAAACAAACACCAAATAAATATTACATGTCACAAGTGGTCCTGACTGTTGTGGAAGACTCAGGTCTCCTCTATGGCATGGACTTCACAGCAGAACAGTCATTGTACTTGCAGGTTGGCATGGGCACCAAGAAAGAACCCAGTCCCTGAAATTACTGAGAAGCCTGGGGTTATTACCACAGTGAGAAATTGAAATCCTCTAACATGGCACAGGACCACAGTGATTCTTCATGTAGAAGTGCCTGGCATTTAGGGTGTGGTTGTCAGCATAGGTGAAGTGAGGCACACATATGTTCTTAAGTGAGCTGTATTGCAGATGAGTTGCTTTTCTATAAATTAGAGCAAATTTAAATCTGTCCCTAAAGCAGTGTCTCTCATTTGCTCACTTTGCAGCCCACGGGTTTCCAATGTGAGCATAGAGAGCCTGGCTGGGACATTGTACCTCAATCCAGCCCCAAGCTTTGCCAACTGCGTGATCTCAGGATCCCCTGGAGAGCTTCTTAGAAACCGAGTCCTGCACACATGTGTAAATACCGAATAGTTTCTCTAGTGTGAAAAACTGAAAGTGCAAATAAGGACTAAAAGGTATAACAGATAATGTGAAATAGGAAGAAAAGGGGCAAAGGGGAAGGGGAAGTTGGAGGGGTACAGGAAAGGAAAGAAGGGAATGGAATCAATATGGGAAAATGAAAAAATGAACACAAAGTCTTTGTAAATAGGGAGGGATGGAGGGGTTGAAGGGAGGGTAGGGGAAGGGGGAAATACAAGAACCAAGAGAGTATGTGAAGGTGCAAATCTCCAATGATGAATGTCATTATGTTGTACACCTAAAATGTACCAATAAAAGGATATACAAAAAAAAAGAAACAGAGTCCTGGGCCACAGGCCCAGAGGGGCTGGTGCAGGAGGTACAGGTGGGGCCCTGGATTCCTCATTTCTAATCAGCCCTAAGGGATATCCCAGTGGATGGCACCACTCACAGCAGATGGCTAACATGAGTAGAGAGTGCAAGAGCCAGGGAGCAAATAAAAGAGATGACTGTGCCAGTTCCCACAGACTTCTTAAACTACTTGTGCCCCTCCAGCCTCCTCCTAGCTATAGAAGTACAACATCCATGTGCACCATCTCATGGATCTTTATCAGCACCCACCACAAGTAAGTACTCACTTTACAAATACAGAAAGACAGTCTGACTATCCCTCATAGGGTTAAAAACAAATTGCCAGCTATCCTAGCAATTTCATAGCCATACACCTGAAAGAATTAAAAATAGGTGCTTGTGGTGGTTATGCTGCATTGTGTCATCATGATTGGTGTACTAAACACAGAGGTTTAGTACAGTAGGTTTCTGGGTATATCTGAATGAGCCCTGAAGGATGGCCTTGGGGTCTATATCTGTCCAGTCCCTCATCCCTTCCTCTCTAGCACAGTTCCCTGCTCTATTTCCAGACATCCCAAACTAAGCAGCTTTGCTCCTCCACATGCTTCCACTTATGACATTCCTGTCTTGGAGCCAGCCAACCATGGACTGAATGCTGTGAAACCATAAGCCAAATTAAACCTCTTCTCTTTTAAGCTGTAGGTGTCAGATATTGTGTCCCTGAGACAGGAAAGCTGACTGATAACAGTACTCAAACAAACACTTGTACATTCGTATTTACATACTCCACTTTAAATAACTCCAGCTAATGTTATTTGTGCTGAAACACCTGATAACCAGCTATTGCTGACTTACCATTAATATTATGGCACTAGCAACAATCACAGTGCTTTGTATCACTGTAAGGTATCGGTACTTCAAAGCAGGGTGTTTGTGAGAGGGTGTCACTGCGTGAATGCTATGCATGCATCCAGGGCACAGAAAATTTTACAAGTGCTGGTCCAGAGGATTGAGACATTAAGGAGTCATGATTCCATTCACATTGCTCAACCCACACACAAAGAATGGGAAGTATGCTAATCTCTCCTGCAAATATCATGGGGGGCTGTGCTTACAAGGTGGAAGTGAGCCAGGGACCCCCTCCTAGCAGCCACCTCCTTAGCAGTGTGCTCTGCAGAGCTGGGCTTTTTGCCTCCTTGCCTCCTTGGAGCTCATCTTCTGTGAAGCTGCTGCACGCAGCCTCCTGGAGATGGTTCTCTGTGTTTATTTAAGGCAACTGAGGGCAAAAGTCTCCGTGCTGAAGATGAAAAGGGAGCCATGTTAATTCCATGTTAATGACAGCAGAGCCATTTTCTTACAGGAAATAACTAGTTACCTTAATCATTTTAAGTAGTTATTAGCAGCAGCCTAAAAAGGATAGGTATGCTCATCACGATACAAGCACCAGGGAAATGAAGACATGAATAACGGGACCTTAAACAGCCTCTGGTATCTTCCTCCGGGTGGTGTTAAATGGCATTGATCTTTATAACTGACTTCAATTCTGAGACCAGAGCCATGTGATAAAATGTGGAATGAACTGCTGGAAATAGAGGTGGTCTCGCCGATTTATTGTGCCAATTTACCAACAGCAGAAGCGTGCGCCGCTGCAGAGAGGAAAGCCATAGAAAAGGAAGAAGGACAGGTAGATGTATGGATTAATTAATAAAATGCAGATAATAACATCTGCTCCAATACTAATACTTCTTCAGAGGCTGCTTTACCTATGTCTCTGGGAAGAAAAAAGCTGCAATCTATTGTCTGTCACTCCATCCCATCCTCCCAGATAATGATCAAAGTCGGGAAATGAATGAAACACCACGGGTGACTCCGTCCAGACGACAGTCATACAATAAAAAAGAAAAAGGAACCACAGAAGGAGCATAGAGCGCTTGTTGGAGGCTTTTCCAGTTTTAAGACACGTCGAGTCATTTTTTTCCTAAGTAAGAAGACCGCTTTTTCTTTCCTGGGGTGGTTGTGCTCTGTGAAAGAAAGCACCTTGAACAATTTGGGAGAATTGTCCACATCAACAAGTGTACTTAGTGTCTGTGATGGACCAGGGGCTGTGGAGGTCTTGGGCAAATGGCTTCTAGAAGCCACAGGGTACCCATCAAGTAGCTCCTATTGTACTGGAATATGAGGCAGTAAAGCCCTTGGTAAAGGTACACCATTGGCCTCAAGTGGGATGGAGTCACTTATGAAAATCACCACCTGAAGGGTAAGGCTTAAGCGAGTGAGAGTTTTCCAGATGAGCCCAGGGTGAAGGACTTTTGGCGTAGAAAGAAGCCATATGGAAAATTCCAGATGTGCAAGTGGACAGGGCCACCCAGGAAGCTGCAGTTGTTTGGCAAGGCTGGTGTGTGCAGCCAGGCAGGGCAGGAAAGATGAAGCCAGAAGTCACAAAAGGCGAAACGAGCCAGGATGTTTCCCACTGAACAGAAGGTGCCACCACAGGGTCCCTAAGCCAGGGAGGGCAGTGTTTAGACTTTGCCATCCCAATGGCTGCTGTAGGCATCTGGCTTGGGAGGACACGAGATTGGAATCAGCAAGACAAGGTAGAAAGTTTTGCAATAGTCCAGGTAAGATTAGCTGAAGCCCTGAACTGAAACAGCAGCACTGGGAATAAAGAGGTCAGAGACCATTACACCCACTGCTAGAAATGTTACTGAACTCCAGAGGGATGAGGAACAATGTGGATCCCACCGAGAAGGAAGACGAGAGCCTCCCTGGACACCCATATTTATAAATGGGGAGCTGGGAGGGTGCTTCAGGAGTTGAGAGGGGGCACAGAAGGGGGCCAAATGCAGACAGAAGTCCAGGGTGGCAGCACAAGGAGCTGGGTTTGGAAGAAGCTGAGATTTGGAACATAAATCTCCATGATGCTGGTCAGTTTCCCTTCCCGAGACAGTGGTTTGCCAGCACCCACTGGGGCAGCCATGCAGGACTGCTTTGGGCTAGCCTGGGTCTCTGCCACCCGGGTGACCAAGGATCCTTCTTTCTATTCACTGAAGAAGGAAAATGAACACTAAAGACACTCCAGGCTGGGATGAGGAGCTTTGTTTTCTCATCCCTGCTCAAGCCAGCTCTAAGACCTAGAAAGCAAAGGAAGGCCTTGCACCTTCCAGTCTGACAGGCATTGCACTGGGGCCACAGGACTATTCAGCTCGGAGAGCCCAGAGGGAGGCACGTCTTTGGTCTCAGCCCACTGCAGAGAGGACACCTCAGTCTCCACCATGCCTAAGGCCGCCCTCCTGATGGCCTGAGTCATGGAATTCTTCCAGGGCTTCCAACCTGCAGACCTCGCTAGACGTCCCCACCAGGAAGGAGTCAGACCTGGACAACTTACTGTAGCTATGCAGGGGAGAAGGCAGGGAGAACAAGGGGTCTGACCTGGTTCTGCTCATTTCTGCTCTCCTGGCAGAGCTGGGCAGACCACGGAGGAATCATAAGCTTTTCCTACATTGCTGCAGCCCTTCGTGACATCCTGGAGAGGACTCTGAAAATAATGCAGGGTATCTGGGGCTCACTTCCATTTTGGCTTCCGGTGAAGAGCCAGGCTCTAATATTAGGCTCCCACCATTCAAATTCTAGCTCTTCAACTTATTTTTAAAAATGAGATAATGAGGAAACTGCTTAACCTCCTTAAGCCTTGATCCTCCATCTGTAAAATGGGGATGATGAAAATATTATTGGAGATGTAAATGCTGAGCACCCAAATCTGATTATTGCACATCATGTATTCATATTATATTACAATACCATAGCCTATAAACGTGACAAATATCAAGTGTCAATTCAAAAAAGGGTTATTACCTAACTTTCTAGGGTATTCATTAGGAAGATCAAATAAGACAATGCCTGTAAAACACAGAGTGCGATCCCTGACATCTAGCGTAGAACCTAGTTAATACTGGCTGTATCACTGCACTGACTTAAGCCAACAAACCCCCACCCAGTGTTAATTATTCATCTGTAAAACAGTGACTAAAATAATGGGCAGCTGCTGAAACTTAGCTCCATTATGGTCCTGTGTGCAGTGTGCACTGAGCCATCTTCATGATGGTGGTGCTGGTGGTGGTAATAGTAGGGTGTGTGTGTGTGTGTGTGTGTGTGTGTGTGTGTGTGTGTATTTGGAGGGAGAGGTAATAAGGAAAGTGGATCAGATAGTAACTTCAGACTCTTGAATGCCTGTTGCTTGTCTGGAGCAGTCTGGCCATGTGTCGTGCTTTAATTCATATAATCCTTAGAACAACTGGGAAAGTTGATGGTTTTACTGCCACCCTAAAGGTGAAGAAACTCAGGTTCTGAGAGGTAAACTCAATGCCCTGAGTGACACAGTTATTAAGTGGAAGCACTGGGGTTAGCTTTCTAACTTTTTCTACTGCTTATAGGCTATGGGTAAATCGTCGTAGTGCATAACATTATAATTTAAAGTGATGTAGAATCCAGATTTTAGGAGAGTTAAAAGAATTCAAAAGGAAGATGAGAGCTGATTCAATGCAGAAATCCCGAAAGCCAGCTAGGGAGGATGGTAATTTAGCAAGGTTTTTAACTGTCAGAAATGACAGCTTAAAAATAAATGGCTATGGGCCGAGGATTTAGCTCAGTGGTTCCGCTACCTGCCTTGCAAGCGCAAGGTCCCAAGTTCGATCCCCGGTACCCAATAAATAAATAAATAAATAAATAAATAAATAAATGGCTATTCCAGGTGGAGACAAACAAGTTGGGCAAAGGCCAAAATGTGGGACTCTGTGAGGTTTGTGCAGAGAGCAGCAGGAGGCCCCTCCAATACTGGGGTGCAAGTTGTAGAGCAGACTGGAAATGTTGGGATTGGTCTCTGGGGTCTGGAGGAGCATCCTTGGGAGAGCAGACCTGGAGGCGGGAAGCATCAGCAGCTGGAAAAGGCCACTCAGCTGGCCCTCAGGGGACAGTTAGTGTGTGTGCATGTCCATGGCAGTTCTGCTCCAGAGAAAGAACCTGAGACTCGCTGCTGACCCAACACATGTACAGCCAGCTCTCCCTACCTCAGAGCTCGGGATCCGTGGCAGAGGAAGCTGAGGCTGAGGGCCGAGGAGAAGGACATTACGCAGAATGACCCCTGTGCCTTTTTCCACACAGGTGACACTAAGTAAAATCCTCCAGTGCAAGAGGCCTCATCGCACAGGACTTGTTTCTTTAGCTACCCCCTTAAGTCTGATGGACAGCCCCAAGTCCATGCTACTGACATGACTGGGGACCACATAGCTTAGTAGTTAGCACTTTCTCTTTGGCTTCAGGCACAAGCCCTATAATAACTCTGTGACTTAGACACAGTGCTTAACATCTTTGAGCCTCAGTTTCCTTATCTGCAACTTGGAGGTGATGCTAAGGTTCTCATACATGGGGTTGTGAGAAGGTTAAATGAGATCATGAGTGTGAACTGGTTTGTACAGTCCTGGCTTACACAACAGGCTTGATAACATTCACTAGTGGTGGTGGTGGCAGCAGTGGCGGTGTTACTCACCATATATAACACTTGGAGACTTGGAGATAGTGTGGACAGGGCAGATAAGGCCAGAGAAAGACAGAGCTGGAATGGAGGTCATTCAACCCCTCCACTAGTGCCCAGCCAGGGAAGATGATTTCCTCAGGATCTCACCTGAGTTGGTGTCCCAGAGCTTCAGGAAGACAAAGGAATCTGGCCGGGAGGCTCAGTGAGGCGCTAAGCAATATCCAGGAAGAAAGGGATGCTCCTGTGGTCCAGAGAAGACCAGGTTTGACCCATGGGTCAGCCTTCTACCAGCCTTCTTCTTTTCTTGGTTGATGGCAACCAAGTCCTCCCAGCTCTCCAGCTTCCATACCTGCCTCTCTTAATTGGGAGCAAAATAATCCCCATCTGCCCATCTGATGTGACAGCTGACATCTGTAAGGCACTGGGGATCCTGCAAGCACATGGAAACCTCTCAGTAAATGGTAGCTACTGTGATTTTTCTAAAGCAAAGATCAGGCAAGACAGAATGGGTAGATAGAAGGAGAGAGGAGACATCAGATGAAAGAAGCCACTTAAACGGAAGACTAGAGATGGAAAATAAGTGTTTGGAAGAAGAGACCTGGGTTCAAGTCTAGGATTTATCGACAGCTAGTGAACTTGGGTCTACAGTTTCTCCTATCAGAAAGAGGGTTTCAAAGCTTCCTGGCCTGATTCACAGCAGGAAGTGTGTGGGTCCAAGGAGGAAGTAGATGTGAAGATGCACCATGAATGTGTGAACTGGTTTTCTCTCTTCTAGAGCTTGAGGCAGACATCTCTATCTTGAAACTGGCACTCTGTGGCACATGGCCTGGAACCGAGGGATGGGAATCACATTGCCCCTCTCACCCCAGGAATGCCCCCAGGCTTTGGCTGTCCAAGGGACAAAGGCCTCCTCCTCCTCCTCCTCCCCCCCCCTTTCCCCCAGCTAACCTAGGTCTATTGGAAACAACACTTGCCCTGGCAAATGACAGAGGTCCCAGATGGAGCCATGACATTTGGCGCCAACCCTTTGCTGAACAGTTGGACCTGGGGTTACAGGGACAGCGAGGAAAGAATGAAAATTGTGATCTGCCCTTGAGAGATTAGACCCAGTGGTTTCCAAGTAAAGTCATGGTGTGTCGCACTCTCAGAGAGAGCTTGGAATGGATACTGAAGTCTTAATATAGACTGCCCGCACACTTGTTCCCGAATGCTGTCAACGGAGTCCTCTCTCTGCTCCCCTCCCAGAGTATATTTTGGGAGCCTGGGACAAGGGCACCATCTGGGCTTCCCTACAGTACCGTGAGTAAAATGTGGCTTTCCTGCCTTCTGGCTCTTTCCCCACTGCCAGCCCCCACTCACCTCTTGGCAAGAGAATCAAAGGATCCTTCTGTAAAATGAAATCCACTGTTTTACAGGAGGGGGGCAGCTGGCTGCATCCTGCACGGAATTGGCACTGAGTGATCATCAGGCCGCACAGGGAGTGGCAGGAAGGATGCCATCACCCAAGGTCACTTGTGCTTAACCAAGGCCCTGCCACCTTCGTGAACATGCAGAGGGGAGCTGTGAGACATAATTCCTCCCATTTACAGCTCCCTGGTTAAAAAACGTAGGCTGGCGAGTAGGAGAGGACTGGGTCCCCAGGCTGCTAACTGGGGCCATCTCATCATCAGTCCTAATCACTCCCTCAGTGTGGTCCTCCCCCTCCTACTTGACAGCCCACCATCCTCTGGTATTTGGCTTCATTTCAAATCACACCACCAAGCCAGAATCAATGCGGCTCTCTCTCCCTAGATCATTCAAATTCATCTCTGAGTTATTGCTTTTGTACTTTTCCACCTCCGTATGGGGATTTTCTTGATATTTTTTGCCATTTATTTTCCAATAATTGGATGACCTGTGTCTTATTTCTTGGAAGAAGCTAATATTTTTCTGTGACTGCCAAAAGTTGTTTTGTACTTGTTACTCATCTTTTATAATCTTAAGTATGTTTCTGAGATTTTCAGAAGCCTGTTTGGGGGTCTCCCATTCCCTGAAATCTGCACTGATGTATGGTTTTCTTAAAAAATCACTAAGTAATTTGCAGTGGCTTTTATGAGCAAGTGCTTAGGCAGATATTCGAATTATTTTTAATTTGCTGAGTACTGGGGCATGAGATAAGTTTTTGAACTTGGGGTGATTTAATTCTGGGTTTGCAATGCCTGGTTCTCTAAGATCCTGGGTAGGATCTAGGAGGGAAAGAATAAAGGAAAATTGGCAGCAGCTGGAGATAGGATTCCCAGAAGAGCTGGATACCATAGTGAGAGAAGTGCTATAGTAAGGGGTCACTTCTCCCTACAGCCATTGACTGAGTGATCTGCCCCCAAACCAAATCTGATTCCATCACCATTGTCTGGGTCGCCATACACACCCTCTTCTCCATCTTCAAACCTTCAGTGGCTCTCCACTGTTCTTAAGATAAAGGCAACATTCTTACCAAGGTCCCCAAGAGGGGCATGGTCTCTCCCACCCTGTTCCTCCTGGGTCATTCTACCTCAACCCCACCGCCTTCCAGCCTCCAGCCTTTTCCTTTTACACATGGTCCTCCATGACCCCAGGGGACCTTTGAGCATATGTCTCTCTCTGCCTCTGCGATATGCCCTCTTTTCATCTCTGCATGCCCAGAATATTGCCTGGCACATGGAAAACACAAATGTGTCTATGTCAGAAGAATAAATGAATGTGGGCTTGAGTGGCAGTTCTCAGGTTTGGGATATTTTGTTTTGTTTGCTTTTGGTTTGCTGTGACTAAATCACCATCAAATAGAGGAACAGAGGCCACACACAGGCAGGCAGGCAGCCCATGACTGCTCCTGACCTGCACCCGTGTATTTCTTGACTGCTTTGCCTCTTTCTCTGTTTATACCACCAGCACGGCCCGTCATTGTCTATGCACGGCTCAGGTATAAACATGCTGCCTGCTCAACTGTGGTTTAAATATCTGGTTTCAATTCAATGCAACTCAGTTTACTTGGAGGGAAGCTCAGAAGCCAATTGCCTGTTCTTTCCACAAAGGTTTGTTTGTATTTTAGGAAAATCACAAAACCTTGTCTTTAAAAGTCTTGCATTTTGCAGATAAATACTCCAGGATCTCACAGGCTGCAGTGGCTCACCCACATCACCCAACTACCTAATGATGGACTTGCCACTTAAAACCCAGGGCCTTTGACTCACAACTCAGTGCTCTTTCTACTCTTCATCCCAGACTCCATCCATACGCACAGTGTTTGTGCATGTTTAACTGCTTTGAGACTGACTAGTATGCATTTCTCATTATGAAGCACCACACTTCATGCAATTAGTGTGCACAAAATCAAGCCTAGTTTTATGAGTGCTTTATCCAAATCACTCTGCAGCTTGATTTACAAGAGGAGAGAAACCCTCATCTCTTATCTAATAGATGCTGTGTTTCCATTGCCCATTAATGTGGCAGTTAGGAGAGGAGTCATTTAAAGTGACTTTCCAAAATGAACAACGACTGAACTGGGGGCTCTGGCAAGAGTAGGTGAGGATTTAACCTTTCCTTCCTCCTGTCTGGTCTAACAACAAAGCATAACTAAGTGTAGTCTTCTCTGTCACTCCTTCAGTGGGCACCTACTGCAAGCATTAATACTCATTGTCTTGGGTGTTTGACAGCTCCCTCTCCTTTTCAGTTTAGCTACATCCAAACTAGCAAGGCCTTGGCTCTTGTGAGTAACCACAAGAGGAAAAGCCTTACACCATAGTCCCCTGAGATGGCATCCACTTTGCACTCCAGGATTCACGTTGCTGTAGACCAGCCTGCCTCAGGCTCCCGTGGCCACACTTTGGCCCAAACTGTCCTGTGGTCACCTAGAGGCCACCTTTCTTGCTTATTCCCAAAGCTCAAATCTCAGGCAATTGGTTGAAGCTCAGTATTATTTATTTCTAGTGCAATTCAAAACTGAGGTCATTTTAACCTAGAGAATAAGAAAGAAGGAACTTATGAACAATTTCTACTGTGTCTAAGAAATACAAAAATCACCCATGACAGCAGTTAGAAGAGCAAACTGTTAAAGCCAGGTTCTTCCACAGAAATGAGAAATAATTCCACTAAAATGTGTGCTAATTTTCTACAGCTGTGACTAAATATAAGTATCCTTATTGAGATATCCACAGATCCTTTTTTCATCTTCACTCAACCAATGTACTAAATTTTATTGGAAAAGTTCTCCAAAGTTTATCTCTTTAACTCCTGAGGTTAGCTCTCCTTGATTATAACAAATTATTTCAGTATTGTATTAGTTACTTTTCCATCACTAGGACACAATACCTGACACTCACAACTTACAGGAAGAAGTTTATTTTGGCTCACAGTTTCAGGCCATGGTTGGCTGCCTCCAAGGCAGAAATGGCATGGTGAAAGGGCATGGTGGAGCTAAAAGTGCCCAACTCATGGCAGCCAGGAAGGGAAGAGTGGGGCACAAGAATACACCTTCCAGGTCACAGCCCAATGACCCAATGACCAGGTCCCACCTCCAGACACCACACACAGCTATGAACTAATCAATGGATGCATCCACTGATGAGTATAGCACCTCCACGATCCAATTACCTTCCACACGCATAAAAGTTTGGAGGGATGTTTTATATCTAAACCATAAAAAATGCAATATTGCTTTCCATTAGCTAGTATTCATTTAGGCTTTTGCATATATAATGGTAAGAAACACTGGCTTATCTGAACTTTACATGTCTCTTAGAATTTATTTGTCAACCTATCTTGCCCTAGACTTTTTGTTGGGTGTTTATGGGTAAGAGAAGTAACAAATGATTCTCGCCTTAATTCAAGTGAACTATATAATATTATACCTCTACAATGCTTAAAACAAAGTGGTTTTAAAGCCTTCATTAATACTATTTATATGGGCTCTGAAATTATCTCTTTGCTAACCATCTGTGACATATGACCTGACCACGTCAATAGACTGGTTTTCATCCATGAACCACCTCTTGCAGAGGGACGACAATGATGGGAAGGGAGGCAGGGCACAGAGTCATGGTGTCCAGTATATCTACTGTTTTCCCAATGCAAACTCAGGAAAGAAGAGAAGGAGAAAATCTTCTAAGCAGTGAGAGACAATAAGATAAACTAAGATACAAAAATGAGTCATCTATGGACTTTTCCCTCAAGAAAGAGAGTCCAAGAGTGTTAATGGCCTGACTCTGCTTTTCTCTATGGAATTTAGGACTCCTTTCCTCACTCTGGACCTCACATTTTCCTTATCTGAACCTCAGCAGCCAGACATTTCTAATAATAATCATTGCAACTTCCCATTTAATGTTTACTTTGTGCCAGACTCTGCATTTGAAGCCTACTTTATCTCACTCATGCACTTACTCTCATTTCCATGTTTTAGCTCATTTAATCAGCACAACTATTTCGAGGAAATAATATTATAATCACAACTTTGCACATGAAGAAACTGAGGATCAAAGAGACTAAATAACCCAGGATTTGAACCCAGGATGTTAGGCTCCAGGGCCAATGGAGTATCTTCATCCATGCCTCATGCTGGAGGCCAGGGGCATATAGGGTGAAAATAGGTGAAGGCAAAGAAAACCCGCAGGAGTGGTGAAGTCAGGGTGGACAGCATGTCTGTGAGAAGACCATTAACTAAAATCAACTGAGGTTCAAAAACTACCCACAGGCCCCACTGTTGTAGTCTCTTCCAGAAGGATCTGGGCCTCATTACAGGCACCACTGCCTGCTTTAGCTTTCAGCAGCTTTGTTAACGAGAAGTAGAAAGCATACAGATGCTTTGGAAGAGATCAGAGAAGGCTCATTTGGCTTCTAGAAGACAGTATTTCTGAATGTTTCAGGAGAAGAAGTAGCATGGGAGAAGCGTCCTGATTCTTCCCATCCGCCATCATCTATTTTGCTTGTTTATTTATACCCTGCCCAGTTCCCTAAAGACCATGTCGTTGATTGTCTTGTTCCATTCTCAGGACCATCCTCAGATGCAGTCTCATATTACAAATGAAGGCATCAAGGCACAGGAGGACAAGTGACAAGCCTGAGGTTACTCCACCAGCAGAGGTGTCTGAATAGGGCAGAGACTGGCAGTCCCCAACATCATTCTGCACCCAAATACATTGCTCTACATTACAGCTCAATGAAATGCACCACACTGTACAATCCAAGTTTTGTTCTGAGGGAAAAACACACTTCATTCCGGTTTTCTAGGTTGCTGTAATAGCCAGACGACATTTGAGAGTCTTCAGTCAATGAAATGATGGGCCCTTCTCTTTATTTTTATCAATAATTGCATTCTATGTCTTAAAATGCCAGAAGTCAGTGTCACTGAGCAGACCAGTGATAATTGCCAAACCTTAGGGTGAGAAAGTGGTGGCTGGTAAATATCAAACTGTGTTCTTGTCTACAGGCTGTGAGTGCACTTACACATAAAGACAAACTTGCTAATGACTTTCTATAAATAAGCTCTAGCTTATCATTGTTGTTCCAGCAAAAGCTGCTGAAATGTCATCTCCCCTCAAATACACAACACCTTCCCTTCTCTCTTTACTTATGAAGAAGTGAAATACTCTAAGTTACTGTCTCTGTGGAGCTGTGTGATCTCAGAAGAATTGGTTACATTCTCATCCTTTGTCTATTTCAGGAACAAATGGGGTAATGTGAATGAGCTCCCCAAAGAAAGAGTACATAGTATTCATCGCAGGACTCCTAAGGTCCAACATAGGATTTACCAAAGTAAACCCATGTGTTGATTATGCCTTGAAAACACTGGAAATGTCACACTGGTCATAAGGATCTTGTCAAGGGGAGGGAGAGGTTAGTGCTTAGGTTCCCTCTGCACACATCTTTCTCCTGTGTAGAATACTTACAGGAAATGCATGCCTTTATTCATCCTTCAGACTGAAACTAGCAGGGGTCTACAAACCACAGCCACAGACCAAATCCAGCCCTGCAATGTGTTCTTCTAAATCCAGTTTTATTGGAACTTAGCCACACCCATCCTATTCTATTTTCTCCAGGGCTGCTTGCTTGCTACAAAATAGGAGTAGCAGTCCCCATGGATAAATATATTTATAACATCTGAATCTTTACCGAAACTGTCTGCTGACTTTTGATTCACAATCTGACCCACCCGGGGGTGGGTGCATTTCTTTTCAAAGCACTCACCTCATCCAGGGCCTGGACACACAATG
Organism: Heterocephalus glaber; assembly: GCF_000247695.1. Next base: position 7,323,903 of record NW_004624795.1, on the reverse strand, counting down.
GGTTCCCCACATGGGCAGACCCCCCCAGTCTCCTCAGAGGACAGACCCAACGTGAAGGCAGGATCCTCAAGACTGAGCTCCACTTACATAACCCCGATTTCTGCAGAAGCTGAAAGCTCTATTATCCATTTATAGTATAAGAAGTATAAGTGTTGTGCCCAGATCGCGAAATCCCCAAAGACCACCAAGGAGCCAATTCCAGGGTAAACACACGAGGGTCGTTTATTCAAGCTCGAGCAGGGGCACTCAACCATCACCGACACAGCGGATCAGGATTGAGAGCCCCGAATTTCAAATCAGCAGGGTTTTTATTGTGGCTACAGCAAGGTTTGGGGATTTTCCATTTAGCAGTTACATGATTGGTTGATATTTAGCAAGTATGGGGTGTACATCAGGGGGGTTGAGGGGTGGCTACATGTAGATTTTATGGGAAAAAGGAACAATCAGCTCACTGACAGAATGTTCTATAGATAATGGGCCCGGGAGCGTCTGTTTTCTGGGCAGACACAGGATTGAGTTAGGAGCTGTGTCCTTTTTTTATCTGTTGTCTCACAGCAAGGACATTTTATCATTACATTATGGGCACAAAGGAGACTAGGGGAATAGTTGACTTTAGTGAAGTGGAATTTATGTCAAGGCCACTTTACTGTCTTATTCCAAGATGGAGTCAAATTTTAAAATGGAGTTAGTTAGGTCTCACATAAGTAACAAAAATAGTAAGAGCTAATTCTTGAGAGCTTACTATGGGTGATCAACATACATGGTAAATGCTTAAAAAAAAGTTTATTGCAATAAAAAAACACATTGCCATTAACCCTCCTCATAACACACCCCCTCACTTTGAACACACTTATCCCATCATTCTTGCCACTTTCTGAATGAGTTCTGGAAGTCCTCTTTCATGAGCGTCTTTATTTGGTGTGATCACAGCAAATGCTGCTGCTGAGTGCCATCCAATGGAAGAGGAGGCTCATAAAAACATTACAGCATGTCCTCATTCACCTCATTCATTAGATCTGGTGTGGTGCAACTTCTGGCACTTTCCCAAAGTCAAAATGATCAGGAAAGGTCAACATTTTGAATTGATTCAGGACAATTGATTTAAGTCAGCCGTGACACCACAACTAAAGAAACTCATGAAAGAGGATTTCCAGTACTCCTTCCTAAAGTGGCAAGAACAATGGGATAAGTGTATTTAAAAGAAAGAGTGGTATTTTGAAGGGGACTGATGGCAATGTATCTTTTACTGTAATAATTTTTTAAACATTCACTGTACTTACCAATCACAGCTCAAGGCCAGGGATTTAGTTCAGTGGCACCACCACCTGCCTCCCAAGTGCAAGGTTTTGAGTTCAATCCCCAGTACCAAAAAAAACAAAAAACAATCACAGCCCAAACATACTGGATTCTCAGCCATGTATTTTACATATAGTATTCTATCCCATATAATCATCTCCATAGTTCTATTAAACTGATAAGAACAGATACTATACTTGGTCTTCGCCAAAAGGCTGAGAAGCAATCACCATGGTTCTATAAAGCAGGTAGTGTTACTATCCTTATTTACAAGTGAGAGGCTGGGTGCCCCAAGGGCACTCAGGGTTGATGCCAGACTTTGCAATTCACACAGTTCCCCTGTGATATTGAGTGTCTTGGTTCCCATTAGAGACATCTTTTGAGATTTCTTTCAGTTCTTTATAGGCTCAGCCAAGAACATCACTCGCCCTATCCCTGGGAATATCACATTTCATTGTATGACCAAAGCCTGCCTTGCTTCCTTCATTCATTTTACAGTTGTTTCTGCCTCACTACCGTTAGTGTGCACAGGTATAGTGCTGGGACCTGGGGATATCAGATACAGTCCTTGCTCAGATGAAGCCTAAAGTCTAGTGAAAGAGTGAAGTCTAATCATTCACATAGTGAATGAAGAAATAAACTGTGATCTGTGTTGCAAGAGAAGAGTACAGAGTACTATGAAAGTGGAAGATGGCGTAACTCTCACCACATAAGCTTTGAGCTGAGATCACGAAGAGTCCAAAAAATAGGACTCACATGTGTCAATACCAAATAGTTTCTCTAGTGTGAGAAACTGAAAGTGTAAATAAGGATTAAAATGATTAAAACAAATAATTGATCATTTGAAATAGGAAGAAAAGGTCCAAAGAGGTAGGGGAAGTGGGAGGGCAAGGAGAAAGGAAAGAAGAGAAAGGAAAAATTATGAGGAAAGAAAAAAATGGAAACAAAGCCTTTGTAAATAGGGGAGGGTGAAGTGGGGAAGGGAGCACAGGGAATAGGAAAAAAAAAAGAACAAAATACATCCTGTACAGGTACAAAAGCACCCTATGTAAATGTAAACATATTGTATACCTAAAATGTACCAATAAAAGTATTTAAGCAAAAAAAAATAAAAAGAAGAAGGAGGAGGAGGAGAGGAAGAAGAAGTTCACAAACAGGAATCAGCCACAGAGAGGAGGGAAGGTGTTTCAAGTGGAAGGAACAGAATGCGTGTAGGCTCTAAAAAGGAGGAGTCCCACTGTGTGAGGGAGACAGAAAGATAGTCACTGTGGCTAGAGCATAAGCAGACATGGGCAGAAGAGCCAGGGGCCACAGAGAACTGTGCTCAGGTTTGGGTCTTTATCTTACAACAGGACATGGGAAGCCACTAGGGTTTCTAAGCAGGGGAGAGGTGATGGGCTTATCACTCTGAAGGTCAGGTATGGTTTTGCCTTATGGAAGGCAGTTCTTTTGAGTTACTAAGGGGCCTCTGCTAATGGACCATCATGTAGGGGAAAGGAGAACTAAGACGTGTGTGCACATCAGATCTGAGAACACAGCCAGCTGCTCTCCCAGGCTACAAGGTTTGAGCAAGCAGTAGCTGGCACATGCTGCTGAGTCACCTCACTCCTGCAAAGGGAAACTGCCTGAGACCTGTACGGGAGAGGCTGCTTCCAACTGAACCAATGACAAGGACACTCCACTGTTGACTTGGAAGCTTGCTGGCCACAGGTCTGCCAACTCAGCAAAGATGAATCGTCACCTATTAGCTTGAAAATTGAGCTGCTTGTCTCCAAAGGCCAATGGTTTTTAGCCTCCTCATGTCAATTATAGGCCACAGGAGAAGCTTTGCCTGTGGTGCTAAGAGAAATCTTGGACATGAATGCAGTTTTCCATCACCCTGAATGCAATCCAGACCTCCCTACCTTGGCCTGCTGGATTCTTTGTGGTCTGTCCCTGCCCTCCTAGCCAATTCTCCTCATACCACTTTGCCTCACTTAGAAGTTCCTCAGTAAGCACTTACTGGGTAGATGGACGGATGGATGGATGGATGGATGGATGGGTTAATGGACAGATGGACAGATGAGTGGATGGATGGATGAATGGATGGATGGATGGATGAACATATCATCATGGGCAGAACACAGCCCCTCTCTGATCTTCATTTTCTTCATTTTAAAAAAGTGGGGGGCTGGTCTTGGTTTTCTAAAGCCTCTTCCAGGACTAAGACTCTTTGGCATTCAGAATTAGCAGCCAGTCAGCAATACTTGCCAACCTCTCCTCTGAGTTAAATTCTATGACAAACACCACAGCTAGAATGATGAATAATATCTATGCCCTTGAGATATTTGCCCAAAAGTAGAGACAGACCCAAAGAAAATAGTTTCAAAATAACATGGAGCTTGAGACTGAACTCTCTAATCATAGGAACTGTGCACAAGCCCAGCTCTAGCACTTCCTTGAGCAAAATATTTCTCAGACACCTGGAATTCTTTGAGAATTAAATTAGATAATGTTACTACCAGCATCATCTCTGGCACAAAGAAGAGCTCAACAAATTTTGGGGTGACATCAACAAATGACGACAGTGACAAACTTTGACAATAATACTCCGCTCCCATATGACTGAACCCATGGTCTATGGCTTAAATTTTTTCTGATCAACAGGCACCCGTGTCATTTTAGTTATAAAATGTTTTGAAGTTTTATCAGTCATGATTGTCCACAGAAACTACAAGACATGTTCAGTGATATACATGAGATTTATTATGGGCATTGCCTCAGAAGATTATGGAAGGTAGGAAATGTCACACATGGAATCTGTCAACTGGGAAACCAGGACCCTATAACCATGGCTCTCTGTCCAAAACCAAAATCCTGAGGTCTCTGGGGATTTAGGAAATACTTGCTGGTATAAGTCCTGTGGCCAAAAATCTAAAGCCCCAAGAACAAGGAGCTGCAAAATTCAAGGACAGGAAAAAATGATTGTCCTAGCTTAAGAAGAATGAATTTGTCCTTCCTTGGTCTTTATGTTCTCTGCAGACTATATGATGCCTGCCCACACTGGCAAGGGCAGATCCTCTTTGTGGTCTACTTTTGCAAATGTTAATCTCTTCCAGAAATGCCCTGGCAGATACACCAAGAAATAATGTTTTACCAGCTGTCTGGGCACCTCTTACCCTAGTCAAGCTGACACATAACATTAACCGTCACAAACTTCCCTCCTAGATGAGGATGCCATGGGAACACAGATGGGCCTGGTACCCAGTGTCAGTGGTTCACAAAGGCGTCCTGGAGAAGGTGAGGCCAAAGCTGATCTGCAAGGTAAAGAACAGTAGGTGAGGCCTCCTCTGCCTCTATTTTGCCCTTCTCTGTGGCCAAAGAGATCTTCCAAAATTACACATGGGATCAACTGATGCTTTCCATAACACCAGCAACTTCCTGTTGCACTTGGAATAAAATCAAATATCCTATGATCTACAAAGTCCTATGCAAGCTGGTCCCATCTTGAGCCACCTTTGCCCTTCCCCAGCCATTCACACTGCTTGCTTTGCCTCAGGCTCTGTGCACTGGCAGTGGTCTCCATGAACATTTTGCCTCCCTCCCATCTCCCCATGCCTGGCTCCTCTCCATTATCAGAACACAGCTCAAGGTCACCTCTCCAGAGAAGCCCTCAACAAAAACACTACCAGATGTTGCTTTCACTTCCACACACAAACATTTCATTCTTTCTTCTGCTGCCTTTCACCTTATAAGCCAAAATCTTGTTTTGTTTCCTTCAAAGCACCTGCCAGTATCTTAAACTGTCGCCAGCTAGCTTTGGTTCTTGCTCTAGTAGAAATAGAAATTAAAAGTGAAGCACACATTTTTTCCAAACCCTTAAATAGAAAGTTAGAGGGAAGATAAGAAAGAATTCCAGTACCCCTTCTCCCAGCACACAGGAGGTGAGCTGCTCCCAGGGCCCAGGAGGAGGCTTTGGGGCTGAAGTACCACCTCCTGCCAAAGCGAACAGGAGATGAGCCACGTGGGCGTCAGCAACACACTACCCCACCCCCTGTCAAAATGAGAAAACATGTAAACAAGCCTCAAAACCAGACTTCCAGATCACCTAAAGCAAACCCAAGGGGAAAGGAGATGGAACACTGATACGCAACCACCTGGACTCCCTGAACTGGCAACAAAAGAGGATCTGGAAAAAATAAAATCAGAAATAATTTCTAAGATAACAGCAGAGATTGTGCCCATAGTGCAAGACATGATTAATAAATCCACAGAAGACACAGATTAAAAAAATAGAGGAACTGAGGAACATGATGGAATCCCAACATAGGAAACAAATGGAATCCATAAAACAGATACAAACAGATTTCCAGGAGATTAAAAACCCCATTGATGGGCCGGGGTTTGAGCTCAATGGTTTTGCCACCTGCTGCACAAGCGCAAGGACCCGAGTTCGATGCCCAGTACAAAAAAAAGAAAGAAAACTCCATTGAAAGCTTACACAGCAGAATGAGCCAATGTGAGGACAGAATTTCAGATATAGAAGATAAGATTGCAATTAGTGACCAGGAAAATAA
>NW_004624795.1:7294850-7315571 GCF_000247695.1 Heterocephalus glaber | reverse complement strand
CATCATGTAAAGGTACAAGATCCCAATGATGAATGTAACTGTATTTTATACCTAAAATGCACCAATAAAAAAAAAAAAAAGAAAGAATTCCAGTTTAGGTAGCTGATACAAGGGTTCAGACTGTCCCACCTACAACAAAGCAGGAGGTCAGCTTTTAAGGATTAGGTAGTGGGCTGTGGTCCAATTGATCACTATCTCAGTCCTGGGGTCATGGTTCTGGAATCTTTATGGCTGAGGGATGGTTTCATTCCCCGGAAATGATTGTCTGTCTGTGATGGTCTCAGTCATGTGAGGATCCATGTTTCCTGGAATCCAGGGGAACACAGGTTTAGGACAGTGGCCAGAAGCTTCTGGTTGTAGCTGAATGACCCTGTAAACCTCTTTATCTTGGTGTTGTCAGTCTTACAAGGAAGTGATACCAAGTAAAACCAGGGCTAATCAACCCTATCTGGCCAGCTTTCTAAACGATCAACATACCCCTGTGCAGACCTGGGAAGAGTTTTGACCTAAGATTTATAGTAACAAAGAATATCCAATGAAAGCTAGACTGCTTTTAGTCACCTCATTGGCATCTGTAGATCCAAGTGAAAGGTCATGGTTCATAACAAAAATGGTTTTTAAGTCCCTGGCTGTCCCGGGAGAAAACACAAATCTCATCTGTAATGAGCAACGGGCAAGGGCCCAGGATTCTGCCTGTTCCCCCTCCCTGTGGTGTCCCTAAATCTGTCATGACGGTGTCAAAACCATGTCGTGGAGGGCAAGGACTTTATCAAGTTTAATCCCAGTTGGCCTTGGCATATTCTTGGCCCTCAATGGCTTACTGAACAAAAAAATCCCAGGCCAGTGTAAAGGACAGGGTGAAGCAACGCTTCCAGGATCACAGCACAAGGTTCAGGTTACTGTACAAGGTTCAGGCTAGTGTGACAAAAGGTCAAGTCACTTCAAGTCACAGAGGACTTAGACACGGAGAATGCATTGGATCTTGGCACCTGCTGTCATCTTATCTCCTAGTTTCTCCATTTTTATATTTCTTCCTCTAAGACTCCCATTTCTCAGTCTTGATTTTCTAGAAACCTGTAGGAGGACACTCCTCCAAAATTAATAAAAAGGCAAGATTATAACAGAATTTCCAGTAATCCAGGTTTAGCTCTTTCTGACAGTAATTTCCAACTAGGCTGGCAGAAGCCCTCAGGGCATCTCTTTAATGAATAGCTAAACTCAGTGTTTAATTCAAATGTCATCCTCAGCCCCCAAAGAGTTTGTTCTTATAGCAGTTTCCAGATTATGCCTGTGGTCTTCATGGCCTCTCACACCTGCTCAGAAGGTTAAACAATCACTTACCAATTCCCTATTATTTCATGCCAGACACTTTGATTACATTAAACTGCAAAGCTGAGGCTAAGCTAAACAACCTCTAGAACCCATCTAAGTTATTCGAAACTCAGACTTTGTAGGGTTTGCACTTCAAAGTGCTGTCTGTAAATGGCTGGAAGTCATCCACAAGCATTGCTTGCAGAATCCACCTGCCCATCTGACATTCTTTCCCCAGCAGGGTGTGATTTGCTCATTGCTGCTCCCCAAAACCAAGTTCACGGCAGGACAAGTAGCAAACCCCTTTCCACCAGGCCCATCCCTGCCCTGGCATGTCTGGAGTGGTCAGGGAGCATTGGAAGGGCACCACCATGATGCCAGGCTGGAGAAGAACAGGGGCAGCCACTGCAGGACCTCACCTGCCACTGACAGAGAGCTAGGAGGTGGAGGCAGGTGGGAGAGCAGCGGCACAGTTGCATGGCTAAGCCCTGTGGTCAGTGCTCAGATGAGGGCAGCCCCTGTTATCTCCCTCTTCCTCTTGATGCCCAAATTGCATCCTGACAGGCGGAACAAGACCCCTGGCCACTTTGGAGCTGCTTCCTGGGCTTTTCTGTTGTTCCTGGAGGTTCTGTGGCCTGGGGACTCTCTTGGTGCCTCCTCACTGCACACATGTGTGCACATATGCACAAGCGCGCGCACACACACACACACATACACACACTGTAAATTGCAAAGTCCCCTGACAGCGCTTCCTGAGGGGCCACCACCTGAAATGACACCTTCCCCACCTCTAGTCTGTTGGCCTGCTTCGACCTGCCCTCCTCCAGTCCCCGAAGATCCTCTCCTTCTCCTGCTCACAGCCCTCCGGCAGCTGATAGGCCAGGCCTCCTAAAGTCTGACCCAGCCTGTCTCTCAGCACGTGAGTCATGTACACCCAAACGGAGGAATGAACAGCCAGACAAGATGGGGTTCTTCCAACCACTCAGCAGTATCTGCTAAATGAGCTGCCAGTCTCTGGGAATGTGTAAGAAGGCAAATGTTGACTCAAGCAATCCTGTCTGGGTGGGGCTCAAGATACTGCTTTTCTGAAGAGCTCCCAGATGCTCTGACTGTTGGCAGCCCCTTGACCAGACATTGAGTAGAAAGCAGGATGTCATCTTATTAACATCCGGGGAGGGGCCTAGGGAGATAAGGGCCTCATTCAAGATCATGTTAGCTATTAAAAAATCAAAACATCATTTTCATGTGGTTCAATCTAACACAACAGGCTGTCATCAACCAACTGCAAGCTCATGCTATCAGGGGACAGGGAAGCTTCACACCAAAGTCCTACATGTGTTACCTTGAGCTTGAAGCAGAGCACGATCTCACCCCTGGATGCACCCATAGCTTCTCAGAGGCCCTGTTCTGGACAGAATCTCACCCCCTGGGGCAGACTTCCCCTTGCATCTTTCTGGCTTGCAAGTTGAAGAGAAGAATCCCTCCCGCATTGCCTTCCTCTTCCCTGCTCTAGTGTCCCAAGCCTGCTGCAATTTCAAGGTATTCCTGGAAGCACCAGCACAGGCCCAGCTTGCTTTGCAGACCACCTGGATCAGGCGGGAAGGCCCTAGCAGACGGCAGCATGGGCCTCATTCTCATTTGAAAGCCCCAGCACTGGAGAGAAGGTTATGAGTGAGTGGAAACCCACAGCTCCTGGTTCCTCCCATGGCAGCATTCTCCAGCTACCAGAAGTGCTGGTTGTGCTGGGAAATGAGGTCAGGGGATGGGTGAAACTGAGTCTTGCACAGCAGAGCACTCACCAGCTCCTGTCTCAGCTGCACTTCTGATGGCAGAGGACCTGAGGCACAACCATCTGTTCTGTCTATTGGCCAAACTGACAAGAACCAGAATCAGAAAATGGGAAATTTCAGGAGCTGCAGTACCATGTGCCCTTCATGAGAAGTTTTCTATCAACTGCAGATGTTTGGGACATCTCCAGGTTCAAGGTGCCATCCACTGCGTGGGCACTGATGGGCTGCTGATTCCCACTGAGTGTGATCCATGGTTCTCAACTTCAGCCACCTCAAGCTGCAGCACTCTGAACAAACACCAGCTCCTGGTTCCTTCCCAAAATCAACTAACTCAGAACTGAAGATAGGTGGGCAGGCGGGCACAGGTAGGCTCTCAAAGCAGCACCGAGCAAGCTGCAAACCACTGTGTGAGAGATGTTATCTTCCAAGTTCAAGGACAAGCACTTTCCGAGCTTCTAAAGTTGCTTTTCCTAATTTCTAAAACTTCACTTCTTTTTTAATGCAATACAGCATGTTGGCAATAACAAACACTCTCTTCAGGACACAAATCACTTTTACATGCACTGCCTTAGATTCTCAAATCAGCCTGTGGAAAGTGCTTACACCATTACAGAAAGACATATGATGCACTTGCTGGGACGCTGTTTGTAAGAGACAGAAAATGGAAACAACCTGAAAGTCTGTGAGAGGGTGGTTAAATAGGTAGGCTGTTCATGCACTGGAGAATGCTATAGGTATTAGGAATACTTAGCTAGGTCTAAATGCATGAACTTAAAAAGATAGCTACAATGTACTCTTTTTTTTTTTTTTTTTGGTACTGAGGATCGAACTCAGGACCTTGCACTTGTGAGGCAGGCAGCAGAACCACTGAGCTAAATCCCCAGCCCTACTTTTATATTTTTAAAAGTCAGCTTCAGAATCATAATTGTACATGATTCCATCTCTATGGTTTTTAATCCCCATTTGTGTGTGTGTATATTTATAAGCACAAAGGAATAGCTGGGAGGATACACATTAAAATATTACTGGTCATATTGCTTGAACTGTGATCAGAGAGAGATGAAGGGGAGGGTCTATCTCTATTTTGTAAGTCTATATTTTTAATTTATTACAAAAATTACACTTCTGTATTGTTTTTAAAAATCTTCTCAAACAGCATCCCTGAGACAAATTCCAGGAGATAATTATACCCATTTTTCAGAGGAAGTAATTGAGTCTCAGTGGTGTGGAGTAACTTGATCATATGGCTAAACATTGGTGGTACATCAGTTTGAAATTTATGTATTTTCTGTGTTTCACAAGTTTTAAAAGGGGTTGTGTATATGATATATATATATGTATACAAGTGTGTGTATCTATGTATGAGTACTCCTCAGCCATAGAGAAGGATAAATTTGAGGCATTTGTAGGAAAATGGATGCATCTCAAGACCATAATACTAAGTGAAATAAATCAGACACTGGTTCAATATTGCATGGTTTCTCTTATATGAAAAATGCAAAGTATAAGCAATTTAAAGAGCAAAATAAAAGATAGATGATAGGGAACAGAGAGGTCAGCCTTGTGGAGATAAGAAGGGGATCTAGGGATGGGAGCAGCCAGGAGGAGGAGGAGGGGAGGGAGAAGTAAAAAGGATCCAGATGTGATATGTATGGCCCACACTTGCTTGGTACACAAAGGACCCGACAGGCAGATGCAGGCCCTCACTGGAGGAGGAGGAGGGAATGGACCTGAGTCTGAGCCTCAGCTCGCTGGAGTCAGAGTCCCCTCCCCTCTGCCCAGGGACACTTAGCTGCTTCGGTTGCCAACAGCTCCCTGCTCTCCCAAGGCTGCCAGGAAGATTCACTCGCTGCCAGTGGTAGCTGTTGGTGCAGCCAAGAGGGAGGGCAACAACCCCTTCAGGGCCACCCCTTTCCTAATAAGGAAAATTCACTTAACACGCTATAAAGCAAACGTCCTGGGAGGGAGCCAGAGCCAGACGGGCACCGAGCTGACTAAAAGCACGCTTGTTACCAGAAAACATTTGCAAATATGTACAGGGATCTTGGCACACGCATCTATGTCTATATGTGTGTGTGCATTTTACACACAAAGACGCACACTTTTCTATGCCTCTGAAATCCCTTCCAGTCCAAGCTGGTCTTTTCTAGGTGCTACTCAATGTACTGTGCAGTTCACTCTTACAGGGTGCATATTGTATACCTTGAACCTCTGGATGCCAGATGTTCTGATTCTTGTTTTTCCCTCCTACCAGGTGCAGCTCATCCACTATAACCATGAGTTATACACAAATGTCACAGAAGCTGCAAAGAGTCCAAATGGATTGGTGGTAGTTTCTATATTTATAAAAGTAAGTCTCTTGCATTCCTCCATTTCTCTCTTCCTGCCACTCCCCAGCCCAGCCAGAACATCAGTCTAGCATCTGTTAAAAATATTTAAAAGGGTGATGTGGACAAGCGTTCATGGTGAAGAAAGCCGCAGGTCTCCTGATTTCAGTATCTACAAGATCCATAAAAAATGGGTCCCTGGCCACAAGGTGCAGACCATGGGCACTGCTGCAGAGCGTCAGGGCCTAAGCGTCTAGGCAGCTTCTGTCCTAGAGAGGAAAAGGGCTCCAGGCCTGGGACAAGCTTAATGCCGTGGAATCGGAAGATTGCAATAGTAGGAAGGGGGTGGCCCTACGGTGTCCCCTAGGGCTGGCAACTCATGGCCCATTGCTCTACTGCCCCTGGGAAGCCCGGCATGTCTGAGATGTCCCTCCCTGCACAAAACAGCTGCTCCTGGCTTTCCACGGGGGCATCAGCCCGTCCCTCCCTCACGTGCTACCTCAGGAGCATCGCAGGCAAAATGAGGCCATGTCACCCACGCAGGATTTAGGACCTGCTTGGGGAGCCAGGCTTCTCCCTAGCAGGCAGCAACAATAGCAGCCAATTTCCAACCAAAACAGTTCTAATTTGTTCTTTAAATTACATTTGGGGGGAGGGAGGGTAAGCGAGATGGAGGTGATCAGAGTATGTTACATGCATGCATGAAAATACTACATACTGAACCACAGTTTGTGAAATTAATATCCACTGATAAAAAAGTAGATAAAAAACACATTTTGGCAGAAGTAGAGTGAAGCAGATATACCAAAAATATTAATAGAAAAGAAAGAAAAAAAAGAGAGGAAATAAAAACAAAAAGAAAGAAAGCAAAGAAAAAATAAAACATCAACAGCAAAAAAAAAAAAAAAGAGTTTCCTTTCTGATTGGACCCTTATCTGAGTCAGGGTGGGGCACAGCCATGCCAGGGGCATCTGTGACCAGTTGGCCACCACTCCCAAACTCTTCTAGTTTGTGTCATTAGCAAAGAGAGGAAAGGGCATTTAGCCAGGGAAGCATCTTTTTAGCCTTTCCTCCCTTCTTGGTACCGGACATGACATCTCTACGAAATTGCTCCAGCTCTGTATCTTTTGGTATCATCACAAACCCTGGAAGAATAAACAGCAGAATCCTGAGTGTCAGGCCCTGTGATGTGTGTTTTACCTCTATTTGATCTTCTAGCACTAGTAAGAAGCCTATGGGTTGGTCATCTGTGTCCATATCTTACAGATGAAGGAAATGATTCAGAGAATTCTTGGTATTCACCCAAGCTCAGGTAGCTCACCATAGCCCAGCCAGGGAAGGAATGCAAATCTTGCTTTTCAGGCTCATGACCTTATTCTCATTCTGTGCCTCTACCACAGAGACAGGGAAGGCAACAGAGAGCAAGAAGAGAGAAAAAAAAAAAAAAAAAAAACAGTGTTATCCACAAGCACAGAGCAAATTTCTGCGTTGCTCTTCCAGCCCTATGATGACACCAATCACCAGTTGGTACATTCAGCCTGGACCACACTCGTGGTCTACAGTCCAAAGATACAACACACATTCTCAGGCATGTCTGTGAACTCACCTCCCCCATGGCCTTCCTGGTGCCAACCCTTCCCAGAGTAGCTCCCACAGGCCAACCTGCCTGAGCTATTAACCCCTGTCCTTTGGAGGGGTCTCAGTCTCAGCCCCCAACTTTGCCTCACTTTGCTCAAAGCCCCTGAGTCCATGAATGTCATCCCAGAAGCACAAACATTACAGTGGGCAGAGTGACCAATGGGCCACTGGGCAGCCAGCCTCCCCAGCAGCAAACTGTTGGCATGGCCCACAGGCTCGAGCAGATATGCTTGCTGCACTGAGTCAGGCTTGCTGCCTGACTGACAGGTAAGGCTTCCAGGTCCTGGGTGCTTCCCTGCAGGTTGATGAGAACAACTCAGGGCCCATAGTCTGAGGCCAGCAAGTAGCTCCTGCATCTCCTTGGGCCACTTTGGCCTCAGAGGATGCTCCTGTTCTCTCCCTGAGCAAACCTAAAGCTTCCTGGCTCCCTCTGAAAATCAGTCGCAGCATTTCTGTCTTTGCACCACATGATCACCTCCCAGTTACTCAGCTCCACTGCAAGTTCTCTGGCCTCATATCAAAGTTCCAACTGAGCAGGGGAGCCAGGCCAGTCTTCGGCTAAGCACGGGCACTCAGAGGTGAGAGCTCAGCTCTGGTCTCCAGGACATGCAGCCTCTGCAGCTCAATCTCTCCTCTCCTCCTCTTGGTCTCCCTGCTTCTCCTCCCAAGCCCTCTGCAGCCCCACACGTGGGTGGTTTAGTTCTACAGATGTCACCCTGCTCAAAAGCTGAGCCACAGGAGGCGTTGGAGTTACTGGCTAAAAGAAAAGACTTGTTTATCTGTGGGTTTTCTTTATCTCTGTCCTCCCCTAATCCCCCATCCTTCCCCTGACCATGGGGAACTGAGATTTTGCAGTAATTGCGGCTCAATCACACACCATTAACTTCCCACTTAAGCTCACTTATCCCAAGTATATATTTTATCCTTGCACCCACACAGCCAACACACCAGTGCCCACAAATCATCTGTGTGCACTTTGGGACTTTTTCAATTATTTTTAATCAACTCAAAAGGGGCTGGTCTCAACATTAGTGCTGCCTGCACTCGTCAGGTGTTAGGAGCCTAAGGCACCTGGCAGCTAAGGGACAGGGCATACTCCTTCCAGGCTTGAACAATGCGTTTTTGGTTCTCCTCCTTCCACAGAGTGCATCAGGGCTCTCAGTGAGAGGCTTCTAGCTCTCTTTTCAGTGCTGAAGTACATGTCGAGTTGAAGTGGGGACTAAAGTTGGCCTCAGAAGCTGTCTGCATCTCAGGGTGGATGTTACCTCCACAGAGAACTGCCACTCACAGAGATCCCTGTGGTGTGTGTCTCACCACAACACACTCAGGAAGCTGCAAAAAGAGAGACAGATGGAGGGAAAATAAACAGTCTGTGCTTTCTCCAAACTGAAATTACCTGTTGCCTATCTAATAATAATAATCATCTGTTGCAATTTTCCCCACCCTCAGAATAAATCAAATTTAAAATGTTGATGTGTCACAACATCCGATTAGCAGCTGAGGCGTAAATTGCAGAGCAGAGCAAGGAGAGAAATGAGTAGGATGAACAGTGATGCTCAAAAGAGGCTGAGTACAGAAGGCATTGTTAAGGAAACCTTGCATAGAGTTACGTGCACCCAAAGCACAGCCTCATAAATAGTGGTTGCCTGACTCGGAGCCTCTTGAAGCTTAGCTTCTAATCCTAAAGGAGGAGATATAAGGGTATCAGCATAAAATGGGAATTCATTTCTGAACATTTAGAACAACATCTGGCCCATAATAGGCACTTGGTAAATATTTATTGGATGGGTAGATGGATGGATGGATGGATGACTGGTATGGCTGATATATTTAATCCATGCAATAATTAACAATGATACAGCAAAGTTCTATATGACCTTATGCTACCTTATACTACCTATATTACCTTATATGTATAGTGTGTGTTTTTTCATCTCATGATACTGCTATTCTAGATACTCTCTCACTCTCTAGATAAATATCCCTGTCCTAACCTGTCATATCCCCTGCTCAAGACACTTTGATGGTTCTCCATCCCTACAGAGCAAAGCTTAGATGCCCAACAGGACATTCAAACCTGCTGTGAGCCAGCCTCTCCCTCCCTCTAGGCATCTCCCCACTTCCCCGCCATCTTCCCTCCCCCACCATTCCCCAGGCAGTGATCCAGCCCCACCTAGGGAGATACCTGGCTGTCGCGGCCCCATGTCCACTCCAGGCTTTTCCTTGCTGTTCTGACTTTTCCACCCTCCACCACCAAAACACTTTGCTAACTCCCACTTATCCTTCCAGATACAGCTCACAGGTTCCCCGGATGGTGGGCGGGGTCCCCCTGATACTGTCACAACGGGGGCTCCACCACAGCGCCCCTCGCCCATGAGAACCACTGGCTCACCCACCCGTCTTCCTTCTCTGCACTGCGGGTCCCCACAGAGAAGGGTGGAGCCTTTGCTCTCTGAATTTCTGGGCATCCTAGGATTTGGCACATGGCGGGCACTCTGGAAAGAGGGAGAAACAAATGAAGGCCAGGGGTGGCGTTCATCACGGGATAGTGCTGCCTAGTCATTAATACTTTCTTTTCTCCTCTAGGTTTCTGATTCATCAAACCCATTTCTTAATCGAATGCTCAACAGAGACACTATCACAAGAATAACATATAAAAGTAAGTTTGGTTCAATTTCCTCTCCTGCAACTATTCCATAAAGGTTAGTCCTTTCAGAGGCAGGAAGCCAGAACCGATCCACTCTGGGCCTCTTTGGGCTTCATGATCCTTTAATTCTGTACAAAGTCACTCTGAAGAGCTGGGATTGGCTAAGAGGCAGCTCATTTCAAACAGTAATCCCCACAGTGTCTCTGTCATCCATGCCTGTCGAAGGCAATGATGATTATGATGCTGTGGTCATTGCTCTTGCTCTCCCTTGGATTGATAAAGAGCTGAGGGACTCAGCTGTCCACAGTTGGGGATCTGACCTCAACGCTCCCTGAGGCCCCCAGCCAGGCCAGGGCTCCCTCTCCTGACCCTGTCCAGGAAGTGGCAGGGTGGCATCATTTTCATTCTCTGGGGCCCACAGATCTAGAGGACTCTGTCCAGCTGTCCAGAAGCAGGAAACCCAGCTGCTGGGGGCTTCGGAGTGTTTCATCCCCAGCTTCTTAGGCAGAAAAGAGAGGACAGTGCAAAGCTGAAGGAGGAAGGGGAGGGAGGTGCTGCTGCCCACCACGGTGATCCTGAAGATGCAGCAGGTCAGAAGGTTGAGGCAGCACACTCCAAGAGATGAAAGAAACCCACGTGGGGAATGCAAGGGAGCAGCAAAGTGGGATTCGAGTCTTGGCTTTGTCCTACAAGGAGCTTTCTCACCCTGACTCTGTTTCCTCATCTGTAAAGTAAAAACTGGACTTCAGTTTTCTAAAGTTGTCTGGGTCTAGGGTTCTGCATCAAGCAATAGATAAATAATGATTTTTGCATCAGCATGAAAACATTGTAACTTCCACATACCTTTGGTGGGTCCTTCCCCGAGCTAGGACCCTGTTGTAGGTGCTGCTTGTACCTCCAATAGCGATGTGGAAAAGACAGAGAGGATGTTTACAGGTCTCACTTTGGATGGTGGATAGGAGAAGATGGGGAATCCTGCACTCATTCATTTATTCATTCAACAAACATGGAAGCCCAGATCCTAGGCCTACCCACAAGGGGACCAGACCCCAGCCCTCCACAAGAGATGTTCACTGCTGCTCGCTCCCATGTGAAGAGGTTGAGGAGCTGCTGGGAGGATGGCTGCATCTGTGGAATCCCTGCACCTAGCTCACAAGCCCCTAGAAAGACGAATTAAGTTGTCTCCACACACGCACACACGGTGCCCTTCCTCATCAGTATTCTTGTGGAGTTCTCTCTCAGCACACACTTCGACGGCTCAGCTAAGGGAGATATTTCTCTTTTGAGTGTAAATAGCACATTTATAACTGCCCATAAAAGATTATTATTCTTTTAACTTTTTTGATTAAAAAAGCATGAAAATTAAATAAAATGTTTTCAAATAATCTTGAATGTGCAGTTTAGAGACCATGAAAAGCTATTAAATTGCACATGAAGCCCCAACACACCCTCTGACAGATTGCCACTCACGCAATCATTGAGGGGCTTTTCCCCCCTCCCCAACCCGAGCACCAGGCTCATTAATATGAAATGAGATGGCAGCTGCCACACTGGGGAACAGGGAGGGGAGGAATGGAAGGGAAAGGGGACGAGGGAGAGAAGGAAGGAAGGGGAAGGGGAAGGAGTATAAAGCTTTGAGAGCCCTGAAGGGCTCTGAAGCGTTCAGCAGGAAGAGCTTTGCCTCCATCAGCGTGGAGGCCTGAGTTACAGTGCGACTGGGCCTGCTCAGCAGCGGTGACAAGGCTCGAGGAGAGTAAGGGTCAGAAATGGGCATCTGAAATGAGCAGACATGTCTCAGACAAAGAAGTCAAAGCAGCAAACAAATATAGGAAAAAATGTTCAACATCACTGGTCATTTGAGAGATGCAGATGAAAACAGCACTGAGATTCCTCCTCACCCCAGAAAGAATGGCTGCTACCAGGAAATCAACCAATAACAAATGTTGACGGGTTGTGGGGAAAGAGGAACCCTGCTCCACTGCTGGTGGGAGTGCAGACTGGTGCAACCACTGTGGAAATCAGTATGGAGATACCTCAAAGAACTAGGACTGGAGGTCCCATTTGACCCAGCTATTCCACTGCTGGGGATCTTCCCCAAAGAATTAAAAGAATCATACCACAGCGATACATGTGCACCCATGTTTATAGCAGCACAGTTTGTGATAGCCAAAGCTTGGAAACAGCCCAAGTGCCCAACAACTGGAGACTGGATCAAGAAAATGTGGTTTTTTTATAAAATGGAGTACTACTCAGCCATAAAGAACGACAAACTAGAGTCATTTATAGCTAAATGGATGCATATCGAGGCCATCCTCTTAAGTGAAATAAATAGGACACACATGTGTAAATACCAAATAGCTTCTGTACTGTGAGAAACTGATAGTGTAAACAAGAGTTGAAATGATTAAAATGAATAAGTGATAATTTGAAATAGGAAAAAAGGTCCAAAGACGAAGGGGTGAAGGGAGGGGAAGGGGAAAGGAAAAACTATGAGAAAAGAAAAGAAAAAATGGAAATGAAATCTATGTAAATAGGGAAGGGTGGAGGGAGTGAAGGGCACACAGATAATGGGAAAAAAAATAAAAGCCAAGATACATCATGTACAGGTACAAGCACCCAATGATAAATGTAAACGAATTGTATACCTAAAATGTACCAATAAAATGTACCAATAAAATTAATTTAAAAGTAAAAGAAAGAAAAAGCAGCTCTGGCACCAGGTCTCAGCATCATGCTAAGGCCTTTGTGCTCAAGGCAGGCAGGGCCCTTTCCGCCTCTGAAGACCTCCTAGAAACGCAGAGGGAAGCCATCAGGGGCTCCCTCTCCTCCTCCTGTCCCTCACTCTCTGTGTCTGCCAGGGCCATGAGAAAAGAAAGGGGAAGTGAAAGGAGATGGAGACCTGGCCTACATGGGCAGAGGTGACCACCTCCAACCTGGTCATACCTAGCAGGTATTTTGTGCTGTTACGCTCCAGCAGGGAACAATATAGGTGTTCCCCATAGTGACCTTTGTCACACACCTGCAGGGTCCCCTCCACAGGGACAATGATGGCCTACCACACGGGGAGGCCCAGATACCACCATGCCCAGGACATCGGTGGAAAGGGGTTGATTTGCTCAGCATGAAACCTAAGCTCTCTTCCCGAGGCCTGCGGCCCGTGGAAGGTTGGCCCAGCAGCCAGCGGGGCATCTGGATCAGGTGTCACTCTGGAGCACACAGCTAGTGGGGGACAGAGAACATGGGCCTGGAAGTCTCTCCCAAGGCTCTGCAAGAGGCAGAGGTTACACTGGCATCAGGCTGCGAATTCGGCTCAACAGGCTCACGATGCCCCTACTCAGGGGCACCTATCAGGTCATCCTGCTTGTAGACTTCTAAGTGACACAGAGATAAGTCAAATACCCGCACCCTGCCACTTCACCCACGCCGCCCAGGGGCACCTGACCTCACTCCTTCACACCCCCACCCAGCCCTTGGACCCAGAATTACACCCTGGCACGGCTCCAATGCATCCACCCACTTAGATGCAGGGATCCCCTGTGATGTGCCAAGCATCAGGAGCATGGAGGTCCCACTAACTGAGAACCTGCCACACTTTGAGGTCTGCACTACACACGCAGCACCTTACCTCATGCTGTGAAGTCTTCCAAAATAGGTTTATCCAAAATCACTATCCCCTGTTTCAGAGGAGAGCAAGGGCACACCACTAATGGTGGCTGGCTAAGTCAGCAGCTTCTGCAGTGCTCAAGAGTAACCACTGACATCTCACTGCTGCCCATGTGGGTGGGCTGGGGTGGCTCAGCTCCACATGGCTCTCATTCTTCCAGGACCAAGAGCATATCCAGGTCAAATATTTCTCATGGTGCAGGGTGAAACCATGGGATGTTTTCATCTTGAAACACACACACACACACACACACACTGTTGTCCATTTTCCACTAGCCAACACCAGTCAAGTGGGCAAACCCAGCATCAAAGTCCTCCCATGGTGATGGGAGTTCTTCCATACTTGAGAGCAAGGATTTACATGGCTCCTCCTGGGTCCTGTTTCCTAACTTGTTTCCTTCCTTTCACACTTCCTCCCTATGGAGCAAGGAAAAGCTAGCTCTGAGCTCTTAAAATTAGTTGTAATCCTAGTACTTGGACATTATGTGAAAATTGTCAGCCTCTTTTTCTCTTAATCACATTGGTTCAATGTGAAGAGTCATCTATTTGCTTTTTGCATTTGCCTCCACCTGGAAGGGACACAGACTACCCACAGAGCTGACACAGTGGGCACTTTGCTCAGGCTCATCCTTTCTGAAATGCCAGCTTATGTTTCCCCCGGCATGGGACCTTTCGTAGAATTCAGCATCATCCAGAAAGATAGCAGTGCCATTATGTGGCATACATAGTTATCAGAGAAAGCACACAAGCTGGTTCAGGGCAGGGCTTGTCCTCTCTAAGTCTTCCCCCTTGGAGGACACATTGTAATGAGAAACCAACATAAGACTTCAAGCAGAGGGACACGATCTGCTGACGCTGTGGTTATTGGCTGGGAAGCGACTACAGAGAGACCTGGGTAAATGAGAAAGATGAAGGCAGCATCCAAATGACAAGGCAACAGCACCGATGAAAGAAAAGCTAAGAGATTTGTTAGAGCAGATGTGTGATGGGGGAGCAAGAGCAGAGTCAAGGATGACTGTAAAGTTTTTCTCTGGAGCAACTTGAAGGAAGACATTTCTGTCCACGAGGATGGGGAAGACTGTAGATGGACTGTGGGTGGAAAGGGAATCACAAATTTGGAACTCCTTGTGACTGGAATGTCTATTAGGCATCCAAGAAGAGGTGTGGTGTAGGCAGTCAGATACGTGAGTTTGGATTCCAGGAGAGAGAACTGAGGATGTAAATGTGGAAGACATTGACATCCAGATGGCATTTAAACTTGGGTGAGATCATGGAAGGAAGAATAAATAGAGGAGAGAGGTGGGACCTGTCCTCACTTCTGAAAGAGCAGCTCCAATCTTCATGGCTTAGAATTGAAAAGCACTTCTAAAGATATCTTTTAAATCCCAACTTGAAAGAGGCTCCCGCATGACCAACTCATCAGCTGGCTGAAGAGGTGGAGGAGGAAGAACAAAGCATGGAGGGCTGAGGGGAAATCACCACAAAATGGTGGCTGGTGGAAACCCAGCCTGTTTCCCAGGTTTATAAGAATTGCCATAAAGTAGATGGGTAGAAAAGGGGGATTCTTTTGAGTCCGTTAAGAAAAGTCAGTAACTATAAAAGGATGAAAGAAGGAGAATCTTGCCAATAAGAGGACAATTTTGAAAGCCATGCTGGTGAAGGCTACCACACTTGAGGGGCAGTGAACTCTTGTGAGGAGAGATGAACTGAGCAGACTTGGACTTCTACACTGGATTTACCACTTCCTTTGCTGTGTGACCTCAGACAAGTTTCTTAAGATTTCTGAGGTAGTTATCTAATCAGTAAGATGAGACTATTGATACTGACAATGAAAGAGTTGGAAGAGTAGATTGAACAAGGTAGTGAGTCTATTGCAGTTGGTTGAACAATGATTGGTATAAACTTGGTGCACAATGTATACATACGTGTGTGTTCCTAAATTGTTCTAAGGTATATGCCTGTCAAATTCAGGTTCCTGAAGAGCAGAAGACAGATAACTATGATGCTGAAAAAATGTATGGCAAAGGTGGACACAGTACAAGGTATACAGAACAGAGTTTGCCTCTTGAATGAAGCATAGCTCCTGCATTTAGATCTATGCAATATACTGTAATGACTTCATGCAATTCTAACGTCTATCCTTGGAAACTTAGATTTCATACAGTTGAGTAAAACTTATAAAACACTCTTCCTAACCAGGACTGACAGTGAAAAAGACCAACCTGAATTAATTTCAGGGTAATTTAGAAAATCTTCTAAAGAAAACCCATTTTATTAAAATTAAATTCCCTTTCAACAGAGTGAGGGTCAAGACTGAATTCATGACATTGAAAAAATGGATTTTCTGAAAGGACTTTCTTGAGATGTTGGTAATTTACTCGAACTATTTTCATTTTTTAATATAGGGTACTGGAATAATGCCTATATCCCTGTTTTCCTGTGTTAATTAATTAGCAGGCACAGAACCTTAATTACATAAAAGGTAACATTCATGTCATTTTCATATCTGCCTCATTTCATTGAACCAGAGTTATTCTTAAAAAGGAGATTTCATGGTATTTTCAAGTGGCGAAACTAATGATTAATAATTGCAAAGAGACTTCTTGCATAGGTAAGACAGAGGAGTTATTAGAACATTGCCTATTAATGAACACTTTCTTTAACATCCTCAGCGTATTATTGTGGTAGCTTCATTCTCCTTCAATTTCACATGCTCCATTCATATCATATGCTATAAGCAATAGTGAGCTTAAGTCCAGTGGAATCACAAAACCCACATTTAGAAGGTTTGGTTAGTATATTAGTACAGTTCATCCCATTCAAGCACTCCACTGAAGGCATTTGAAGGAGAGTTTTAAACATGGTGTTTAGCGCAGAAAACAGCCCCCTTAAAACATCTTTTTCAATCTTATCTGTCTATAACTTTGCTTTAGCCTCACGTGCCCCCAGAACCCCCTGCTAACGGATGCATGCGAAGGCATGACCACCAGCTGGTAACTGCCTTTCCCCTCACAGTTCTTGGGGAAGTGTTCTCCCCACTGCTCCTTAGGGCGTGCAGTGTTAAATGTGATGAAATATCACCAAGGAGTTTAAGCAGATTGCTCCGGGTGCCTTTCTCTATGCTTAATTGAACTTGTACTTTCATTTCAAAGGAATGGCTTTGGAAATGTTTTCACAGAATGCAAAATGTGGCCCGCTACTTCTTCCCATGTTGCAATCTAAGTAGTTATTCATGTCAGCAAGGAGCAGAACAGGAGCGGCTTACCTCCAAGAATCCAATTCTCAGAGGCCCCTTTTTGTTCATTTATCTTTTGTGCAAAACAACAAAAAAAATCATATTACTTTATTCTTTAGTAATTGCCTTTTTTCATTGCAGTTGAATTTGCCTCAGATTACAAGAGGAAATGTCATTTCATGTAATAAAATTGCCAAATGGTTCCATATTGATCAGAAACAGTATTGATTTCAGGGAGAGCACTGTGCCTTTTTCTCATTGGCTCAGTTTGCTTTGAATGGGACCTGCACAACCAGAATGGGGGGCCATAAATCATATGCCCAGGACAAAGGCCACCACGGAAGCTCAGACAGAAAGGTGGCCCCACCATGTGGTCCTGGCAATGTCACCATAGTGTGTTTTTCTTGAACAACAACAACAAAGTCAACTTGGGAGTTGGAACCATGACTAAGAACTCAGTATAGAGTCACCGAGTGCATGTCATGAAACCAAAGACACAGCTCCCAACTTCTACAGTCACCTGAAAGAGTAAAATCGGGCCATATACTCTGCATAAATATCCTGCACTACTGATTATCCAAGAGGTCTTCCTGTACTATAAAGATAAAGCCAACACATAAAAAAGCAATTACAGCACTGTCATACCCAAAATTTCATCTACCAAAAATAAAGTTGGCTACACAAACTTGTTTGTATTAAGAGATGTTTTAGGATCTATGGAATCTTTTTTTTACCTAGTCTTAACAATGATCCACAATTGTCCAGTGCCCCAGGTGAAGCGTTATATGACTTATCCATGAAAGAATAGCAAGTGTCTGGCAAAGGCATAATTAGAATTTATACTTGGATTGGGAATTCTGACTTGAAGTTTAGGGCTTTGCCCTCTATAAGCTATTTACTCATAAAATGGGTGGTGGGAGGGTAGATAGATGAGAGATTAGATAGATAGATAGATAGATAGATAGATAGATAGATAGATAACCTCTCTGTAAAACTGTCCATGAAAATTTATCTAGACTTCTTCCATCACTTTTGATAAATATCCTTAAAGCAAATAGAGGCATGCATGATCTCCCACCTTTGTGCCAAATTTATATATTTCTGTTCACAAACATCCTTGACCTCCTCTAGGTTCTTCCTCACCTCACTGATGAATAGAGCCGTGAGCTCTATTTGGAGAGGAGAATCCACCTTCCAGGCCTAACTCTGAGGCTTCTTTCTGGCTGCAACACCCGGATGTTAACACCAACATACATAAAAAGATGATTTCAGCTGGGTAGCAATTAGCTCCTGGCCTGTTTGGCCATGGAAAGCACCATATTCTTTTCTTGGGTTCCACTGCCTGTGTCCTACCAAATGTACTAAGCAAGCTTCCACCAGGGTGAAAATAAGATGAAAAAGGAAGCCTGCGGTTCTCAAACTCTGATATGTAAAACAGAGAGCATGGATTTAATGGTTGTCTTTGAAGCATAGTGATGAGACATGAGGACAAAAGTTACATGTTAAGCACGTGCCAATTTCAGCAATGTGAATATGCAGGTAAAAGGCATGTTTGGTGTAGAAATATGGTAACACCATATGAGATGAAAATAGAACCAAAAGTCTCACTCTGATGTCTTGCGGTCTGACACAGTAGAGAGGGTGGTAAGCAGCATGTGTTTAAGCTAATGGTATAGGCTGGAGTCTTGGACATGTTTCCTATCATCTAACAGTTGTTGTCTCCTCCTCTCTTGGTTTCTGCCCAGCACCACCAGCATTGATTCATTCATGAACTATTCATTCAGTTTTTCAGTCTATGTTTATTGAGTACCCACTATGTGTAGACTTCATACTGGGACCTGGGGATTCAGAGATAAGGATACAAATCCTTCCCTGGAAGGCTCACAGCTTAGTGGGAATGGTCAAATAGATAAGTAGTTATTAGAGAGTTCATTCAGTTGATTCATGAAAGAGGAGGGCACCACACCAGCTGGGAAAACCAGGGGCCCTGGAGAGAGGTTATCCCAGGGGTGCTAAGCAAAGGCACTGTAGGTTTGGAGGAGGTGACACCAATACTACTCAGCACTGCTGAGTACTTACCTGGGCTGGGCCTTGTGCTAGGTTGTACTTGCGAAGTGCTCCTCAAACTACCTTGTGAGGCAAGTACTCCAACCACCTCTATATTACAGACGTGGAAACTGAGGCTCAGACAGTTGCTTGCAGGCCTAAGGTCATGCAGATGATGAGCGGCAAAGTCAGCATCCAAACTCAGTCCAAGGCTCAGACTCTGGGTCTCTCCCAGTTTTGTAGTGTGTGCAATAACAAGCCAAATTGTCAAGGATGAGTATTTGTGAGTTTTGTGTACAGCACCGTTGTGAATGGGGAGCTAGGGAGGGCAGAAGCCACCTGTGTGCTCCAATGACTGGCTCCCAGCAGAGGAAGTGGCCGAAGAGCAATCTCTCAGCAGGACCACGGCAGCTGGAACAAGGAGTGTGAACATGCTGGGGTTTCAAAAGCACGCTGCTACCCTATTGTCGGGGGAAATCCGCACACATCACCTGTGCCTCTTGCTCCTAAGCCCCACCAGTCCCCAGCCCTTTCTGCAAGCGTGGCTGCAGCCCAACAGCTGACTCCAGCTTCAGCAAAACACAGACGTTCCTTTTGTCCACTCCAGTCATGCCTGGAATGCCCCTCTTTCCATTGCCTCCTTCTTTCCCTCCTCCTTCCACCCTGAATAAAATAAAATACAGAAATAGCAGCACACTAGAGTACCCAATATGCACTTCGTGCAAGCTTGGTTAAACAAATCACATTGACCTTTAATAAAACTGTGCCAAATGCTTCCTTCTCTCATTCAATATGTTCATCTTCAGGCCAAACCATCGTCAGAGCAAGCCTCATTAAGTGCAAATCTGATCACGCTATCCCCACTTCCAACACTTCAGTGGCTCCGAATTGACTCCCAGATGAAGCCCCAACTCCCAGCGCTTCACTGAATGGCCTTCCCATGTGGCCAGTGCTGACCCTGCCAGGTTCGTTTCCCACAGTGGCCCTCCCCCTGCATCTCGCCACGCTCTAGCTGTCCCCAAGTACACAGCACTCTCAACTGCCCCAGCCCTTTCTCTACCGTGACTCAGTCTGCAGGGCCCTGGGCTCCCACCCCCTGCCAGCCACACACTGATTACCTCCTATTGTTCAAGGTGCATTTGGGGCCAGCAGCTTGATTCTCCCTTTGCTGAGCTCCCCCTACTCCTGCAGGGCCAGTGAAGATATGTATCACTGTCTGGCTCACCTCCACCAAGCTTCACACGTGACACACATTAGAGGCTTAAGAAACAGTCGCATGATGAACAGCCTGCATAAGCTCATTGTGTTGACCCCAGACCCAATCCCAAAGACCATCATAATGGGGCCAATTTGGACACTGTGGCACTGTCACAGGAACATCTGACCACGCAGGCTCTATGTGGACCCAACTTGGTCTTATTCTAGTCACTACTTCCCTCCTGGGCTCATCCTGGACCCTTAGTGTTTTGATGGAAAGGGTTTGTTTTTATTTAAATAGAAAATCTGTCCTCTTAGGGTTGGTTGGATTGAGTTTGACTGAACTTTCTTTCTCATGGGCTTTGCATGAACACAGCACTGAAAGTGTTCTGTTACCCCATCGAGGGAGTAGGAGGCCAGGGAGCGCAGTTTGCAATGGAGCTGGCAGACGGGGGATTCATTTGTATAGTTTTATACTGGCTTAACTGATTTGTTCATAATTTATTTTTCCCCCCATTAAGTTTATTGGTACATTTTAGGTATAAAATACATTTACATACATCACTGGGATCTTATACCATTACATGAGTATCTGGGTTCTTATTTTTTTTCCCCTTCCCCTGCCCTCCCTTCACCCCCTCCACCCTTCCCTATTTGCATAGATTTTGTTTCCATTTTTTTCCTTTTCTCATATTTTTCCTTTTCCCTTCTTTCATTTCCCTTACCCCAACAACATCCCCTACTCCTTTAGACCTTCTCTTCCTATTACACAATATCAATTACACATTTTTAAAATTACAATATTAAGATCTAGGAGACATTACCACAGATTTTACAGAATTTAAAAGGATATAGAAAGCATATTTA
>NW_004624795.1:7253072-7292695 GCF_000247695.1 Heterocephalus glaber | reverse complement strand
TGGAGTCCTATGTGCCTCACTTATCTGTATGTCAAGTTCTTTTCCCCTGCTTGGGAAGTTTTCTGCCATCACTTCTGTGAACAGTTGTTTATGTCATCTGCACTCTCTCCTCTTTCTTCATGGACTCCAATCAGTCTTATGTTATTCTTCTTTGCATTGTCTAGCAGCGGCTGGATTGATTTCTCATGTTCCCTTACAATTTTGAAGCAATTCTTCTTTTCCTGGTCACTAATTACAATCTTATCTTCTATAGCTGAAATTCTATCCTCACATTGGTTCATTCTGCTGTGCAGACTTTTGATGGAGTTTTTAATCTCCTGGAATCTGTTTGCACCTGTTTTATGGATTCCATTTGTTTCCTATGTTGGGATTCCATCATGTTCCTCAGATCCTCTATTTTTTCATCTGTGTCTTCTCTATATTTATTAATCATGTCTTGCACTATGAGCACAATCTTTGCTGTCATCTGAGTAATTATTTCTGATTTCATTTTTCCTAGATCCTCTTTTGTTGCCAGTTCAGAGAGTCCAGGTGGTTGAATATCAGATTGTTCCATCTTGTTTCCCTTTGTGGTTGCTGTAGGTGATCCAGAAATCTGTTTTTGAGGCTTGTTTACATGTCTTCTCATTTCCATGGGGTGGGTTGCTTCTGGTGCCCATGCCACTCACCTTCTCTGCCCTAGGAGCATGGAATGGTGGTGGGGGAGCTTCCTTCCGGGTTCTGGGACTGGCTCACCTTCTCTGCCCTAGGAGCGTGGAATGGCAGCGGGGTGGGGGGGGTCAATTTGTTCATAATTTAAGAGATGAGCAAAGGAGCCCTGAAGTTCAAGTTCCCCTGGTAAAGATGGCTCTTTCTTACCAGACGAAGTTGAATGAGCCATTTCTGGAGGAAAAGAGGGAGGGAGAGGTTCTTTGCCTAGGAAAGTAGATTAACAGCATCAATACTGTTAAAGTGCACTTTTGTCCCACACTATAGTCTACATATATTTGCTTTGCCATTTGTCTGTGTTTAGAGCCTAACCCTGCATCTAGCACAAAGAGGCATTTAGTAAATATTTGTTGAATGACCTTAGTTTGGAGATCAGAACTGGGTTCCAAGTTCCATTCTGCAGCACCAGCTTCCCCTGTGGCCTTGAGCTGGTTACATCACCTCTCTGATTTTTGTCCTCCTGTTAGGGAGAATGCTGATATCTGCATTCATGGGTCCATACAAGGTTCTGGCTGCAAGTGAAATTTCTTCTTTTCTGTCATGTGTGTGCAATATTGAACTTGGGAGATTATATCAACACTGAAGAATGAGTCCTTTCCCACTAGGAGCTGCACACATGAGTGAGAGAACCCACAAGAACCCAGAGGGGCTGCAGAAGCCAGTCTCAGCCCTCTGCAGCCAGGATTTGGGCCCCTACCATGTGTTCTCTGGGTCTGGTGGGTTGGATGCACTGGTGCGAGCTCATGGCACCCTGATGGGGTGATGGCTCTGGAGACAAAGACCTGGAATCACTGGGGGGCAGGGGCAGTTGAAGCCTTGAGCACAGTTGGGCTACTGTAAGATGAGAGTATGGACTGCAAAAGAGGAGAGGCTGGGACTCATCCTCAGGAAAGGTGACACTGGAGGAGCAGGCAGATGATAAGAGTCAGCAACAGGGCCAGAGATTTAGTTTAGTGGGGCCACTGCCTGCCTCGCCAGTGCAGGGTCCCAAGTTCAATCCCCAGTACCAAAAAAAAAAAGAGTCAGCAACAGAACCTGAGAAGAAATGGCCAGAAAACCAAGATATCAACTCTAGGGGAAGCCAGGAGAAGAGAACAACAGTGCTCATAAAAGAAGGGAAGAGGGATCATGGGGAGAGAGGAAGGGTGAGAGATTCACTGTAATTTATTGAGACTAAAACTTCAGTATGTGCATTATGATTTTCTAAAAACTCAATCAATGTATTGAATTTTTTTAAAAGATATATACCAAAATGTTTCAGATGATTTGAATTGTATCTTTTTCCTCTTTTTCATATAGCCTGATGTGTGTTTGCATAATTTTTATAATCAAAAAGCTATATTTTATATCAAAAGATATATGAGTTTGATCACCTCAAATAGGTTTAAAAGAAAAGGCTATGTGTATGGGCCCTCAAGGAAGAGATATACAAAAAATGAAATCAACTGTTGGACTTAATCATTGAAGCTTATGGTTGGATTTGGCCTGATTATTTGTCTTGGTAAAAGTATTTAGTGTTTTTTAATTAAACAATGTTAATACAAAAAATACTGGGAACCAAGTGACCTTCCAAAAGGTTCTCTGTTTGTTCCTCTCGTTGTGACTGTCGTGCCTATAAGTCTACATCTCAGGGACCATAACAAAGGACTTGGCTCTTCAAACATTCCTTGGGACCTACCACACCCCTCACAGCTCACCAGTACCCAATATCCCATCCTGCAGGATGAGTGCGCTTCTTTGCCTCCCCCACATCCACCTTGGCCATGGGACACCTTTGGGTACCAATATGTGAGCAGAAGTGTCATGTGCCACTTCCAGGATGGAAGCTTTCAGAGCTGACACATTTCACTGTGTTCACTTTTCCTTCTGTTGTTATAACTCACAGATCATGATGCAGATAGACAGGGTCTGCTCTTAGAGCCTGGGTCCCAAGGTGAGAACAAGAACAATAGGAAGAGAAACCTGAAACCAACCTGGAGTGGAGATGTTTGTGAACAATACATAAAACTTTGTTGTTTAAAATTATTGAGGTAGGAGGGAGGGGGAAAGGGGGCTGTTTGTTACTGCAGCTTGTCCTGACAGATACAGTCTTCTGGAACCCAACGCGAAAAAGAATACATCAGCAACACCAGCACTTTCTCAAGAAACCTAATTCTTAAGTCTTTCTCGCTTTCTTTTCTAGATGATGCATATTTACTACAGGGACTTAATATAGAGGAACTCTATCCAGAGACCTCTAGTTTCATTACTTATGATGGGTCAATGACTATCCCACCCTGCTATGAGACAGCAAGTTGGATAATAATGAACAAACCCGTCTATATAACCAGGATGCAGGTGAGCCTGTCTTTGGTCAGTCCGCTCCTGGGGAAGATGACATGAAGACCAGTGGGGTTGGTTCAGAGCCTTTCGTGTTAGGTTACTAGGACTGCTGAAACCAAGTGCCACAACAAAAACACGTCACCTCGCAGTTCTGGAGGCTGAAGTCCAAGAGCCAGGTGTCAGATGGGGTTGATTCCTCCTGGGGGTGCTCCATGCCCCTTCCTGGTTTCTGATGGTTTGCTAGCAACCATCTGAGCTCTTCAGCATGAGAAACGCACCCACCCCCATCTCTGCCTTCACCTTTTCATGGGCTCCTCCCTGTGTCTGGAACTCTGTGTCCTTTTCGTACAGACACCGCTCAGGTTGAATTAGAAGAGCCCACCCTATAGCTTCACCTTAACTCAGTAATTGCATCTGCAATCACCCCACTCCCAAGGTTACATTCTGAGGCCTGAGGATCACCAGTACTTCCAATTTAAGAGTTTGGGGGTGTAGTGGGGGTGCTCACAGTTCAGCTCAGAACATTTCTGTTTAAAGAGCTGACGTCTGGCATGGGTCAGCGTGCTCTCACAGTGGCTGCACCCCCCTGTCTGAGGGAGAAAAGACAACGAGGCTGATTCCCAAAGTGTGTTCCAGAACTCTGATTCCCAAAAAGCAAAGGCTCAAAATGAATGATGTGGCCAAACATGCTTGAAAAAGCTGGATTTGTAAATGTTGCATCGATTTCACTATGAAGGGGTTTCTCGAGCCTTTTAAAAATAGTAACACTCATGTCGGTCCCCAAGTGGAAGGCCACGTGACGTGCAGCCTTCTACAAATGTATTTGAACACAGGATTCTTTTAGATCACCTCATACATGATCCATTGCTCAGAAGTGAACAGGATACAGAACTGCCCTCCTGTGGCAGCTTTGCTAAGTGGCTCCGGGTGCACATCAGACCTGTCACCCCACTCTGCGAAATGGATGCACCCCCTCTTTATCATGGGGTGGGGGTAAATGACAGGAGTTTCTTCCCGCTCTGACCTCCTGTGACTGTGAGAGTCTATGAAAACTCAGGAAAGATGGGCAAATGAACCAGAACCCCATCTCCTTGACAGGATACGCACTCACCACCTGATGATTTGGACAGTTTAACCTCCCTGATCCTGTCTGTATTAATTGGGGCTCATTGGATGACAAGCAGCAGAAACCCCTGCAGATAGCTTAAGCATAGAAAAAGGATTTATTCAAGAGATACTCAGGAATCTCATGAAGTTTAAGATCACTAACTGATGTCAGAAACTCACTGGAGTCAGAATGCTAGAAGCCCTTCCTCTCTGCTCTTCTCTTGTTCATTTTTGTTTTCACCCAATTGTGCTGGGGATTGAACCCAGGGCCTTTGTATTGAGCTACGTCTCCAGCCTTTTTCGTTTCTTTATTTTGAGACAGGGTCCTGCTAAATTGCTAAATCATCTAGGCTGGACTCCAACTTGCCATCCTCCTGCCTCAGCCTCCCGAATGCTAGTATTACAGGCACCACATGCCACTGTGGCCAGCTCCCATCCTCTTCGTTCTTTTCTCCAGCTAATGACTATCTTCCTCTGCTTCACAGTCCTGGGGTAGAACAAGGTCTGGTATTCACAAAAATGAATTGAATTGCTCCCAATTAGTTTAGCTCTGAGCCCTGGACCCATTGCTGTGGTCCAGGTAAATACCCATCCGAGTGTCAGGGAAATACCTAGCCACAGGTGTTAAAGCAAGCAGGACTCCCACAGAACACGCAGCTGGATTCCTTCCTTGGACAGGTGGCACATTGGAGGGTGAGAGTAAACGACTTGCTCAGAGATGCACATGAGCTAGTGAGCTAGAAGCCAGTTCCCTCCAAACTCGGAGACATTCATGGCCTTCAGCCCCACTGAAGCCAGGAGAGAGGGCTCTGAGGGGCTTGTGGCCTTTCGCAGCCAGTCTCCTGGGTCTAACTTCTTCCCTAGAGCATGGAAAAGGACAGTTGGACCTCGCAGCTCTTCCTCTCTCCACAGATGCATTCCTTACGCCTCCTCAGCCAGAATCAGCCATCTCAGATCTTCCTGAGCATGAGTGACAACTTCAGGCCCGTGCAGCCACTCAACAATCGCTGCATCCGCACCAACATCAACTTCAGCCTGCAGGGGAAGGACTGTCCAAACAACCGCGCCCAGAAGCTGCAGTACAGAGGTGGGTGTCAAGGCCCAGGGCGCAGGGCACAGGCCCAGAGCTCCAGCCTTCTGCTAAGACCTGTCTGAAAGTCCTGGTGCTCTTGCCCGGTCGTGGAGTCAGGGCGTGAATGACCATGAGACCACCCCTCCCATTCTGGTGCTGCCTTTCTCTTAGTAAAGCCTGTCTCTCACACCTAGAGCAAGTGGTAAACACTCTAAGGTTTGATATATGTGATCTGTATTGAAGGTTTGATGCCACATATATGAAACCTTTATACCCTTCTGGTTCAGGCAAGACAGACTTTTTATTGTCATTTTTTTAAAAAGAGCCCAGAAAGGGTGGTTTCTGCAAGCATATCTGTTAGAACAGGATGACAAAAGCATTTAAACTGTGGGTTATGTGTCCTCTAGAAGGTAGCAATTGCACTGGATCCCAGGCCATCTGGACGCAACGAGGTGGTACAATGTGTAATATACCCTTGTCCCCAGAAGTGGTTATTGTTCCTGCCTGGAGGACTCATAAAATGACCTCTGCCTCCTGTAACCCTCTGCTCCACACCCAGCCCTCTCTCCTCCCTTCTGCACCCGAGATATCTATTGGCCTCTGTGGCAGAGTCTCAGTGTGGAAAGAGAGGCAGAGGCAGCACAGGGTCTTGGAGATGTTCTGGACCGGAAGACAGGACATTGAGGTCCAGATGTGCATCTAACAAGTCATGCAAACTCAACCACTTACTCCTGTGGGCCTCACTTCTTCCTGACCGTATCTGTCCCCATCTACTTCAGAACTCACCGTGAGAGATAAATAAGAGCATGGATGAGGAAGCCCTTTGTGACAATAACATGCTCCCCACCTGCAGGAGCTGTGGTTCCTACTGGGCAGCTTTTAGAAACAGGTGCCACTGCTGTCCCCACCCGTCCCCTCGCCCCTCCTCCTTTCCCCACATTCCCTCATTCTGATCTCTCTCTTAGACACATTCCCAGAGCACCTAAACTACAGATTACCTGCTCCTGTACAGCCACACCTACTAGGAAAATAAATACTTATTATTGTGTGCTTCTAATGTGTCAGGCTCTTAGGCAGGTGGTGGCGATCCAGGGGCAATGAAGATAGACATGGCTCTAACCATACAGAGCTCATAGTCCAGACCAGGAGCCATTGCACTATATTTGGTTATGGAATAGCAAGCAAATATCTTAAACTTTGTGGGCCATACAGTTTCTATCACACTCTAACGAGTCTGTGAAATCAGCCATAGACAATACGTGAGTAAATAGGTCAGTAGTGCTCCAATAAAACTTTATTTACCAAAAAAAAAAAAACCATAATGTGCTGGATTTGGGCTGTGGGCTGAAGTTTGCTGGTTCTGGTCTAGACCAGCCATCAGATAGAACTTTCAGTGATGACAGAAACAGTCCATATCTACGTTGTGAATACAGCAGCTACTGAACATCAGGAGTGTGGCTGGTTTGATGCCACAACTAATTTTGTTTAGTTCATTTACCTTTGTGGTAGCCATATGTGGCTGGTGGCTGCCATGTTGGATAGCACGGTCTAGTGGGTCATGCGGAACAAAGAAGTTGGGAGACAAATAAGGATTTATAAGACAGCCCCTTCCACTTTGGAGTAAGCGCCCCCAAACTGTGTGTAAATTAATTCAGTTGTGCCTTGTTCTGTGTTGTGTGTGTGTGATTTTGTTTCTTCTCTTTCCAGTAAATGAATGGCTCCTCAAGTAGGGAACTAAGCCAAGAAGAATCCCACCTCAGAAAAATGCTACAACTGTGAATTGATGTAACCCAGAATGTCCTCCTTCTTTCTTCTTTCTTCTTCCTTCCCCCAAGCCTCATTCACTCTTTGGTTTGGCCCCTCCCTTGTTCATGAAAAGTGCGTGCAAAACCATGGCAGAGGAACTCATCTGTTATACACAACTCCCAAACACACACACACACACACACACACACACTCATGCAAGCTCCATGATGGAAAGCCAAGTTTCAGAAACAAAAGGCTCATTCATAAGAAGTCATAGAAGAAAATAACCAGTTAACCTGATGACAATTTTGATACCGTTTTCCTGAACTAAGACATCTACCCAGTGAGACTTTTCATTCTTTGTACATACAAAATTCTTCCCAGTGAGAGAGAGGAGAAAGCACAGCTCTGAAAGCATCAAGTGGACTTTTCACCAGGCCTTCTCCAGCAGTGTCCTCGGTTCCATTCAGGATGCTGGCGACAGGTGAGCCAGGACAAAGCCAACCAAGGACACTTATTTCTAGATTATGATTCTTCTGTTTACTCAACAATTAAAAAAAAAAAACAAAGGACAGACATTAAAGAGCTACACATTGTATATATATCACCACAGACTATAAAGAAATGGAATTATTTCCCTCTTTGTCACATACATGTAGTAGGATTTGCCAAGATCAGAACTGATCCATTTGCTGTTTGTTGTTTTCCGAAGGTCATACATTGTGTTTGGTTATCATTAACAGCTCAATAAATGTATTTAACGAGTTAATTTCATTTTTCCAGCTTTCTGTCTGTTCTCCTCCCTTCCAGGATAAGCCCTGGCTCCATGCAACTCTATCCTTTGATTTCACTTGTTTCTCCATCTCCTTGTTTTGCTCATTGCAGCCAGTTTTACTGAGTTTGTGGCAATCAGGAATGCATTTGCTAAGCAAGTATAACTTTAATTCCACTCCATGGCTCGATTATTCATACAAGGTGAGCTTCAGCCTGACATAGCAGGCGACAGATTTCTTGCATTTCAAAACTGCCATCCCCCTGTGATGCTCCCATGAAGGAATGCACTTTGCCTTGTAACTTCCTGGGAAAGGGTGTCTTTTCTCTCCAGGTGCAGCCAGATCTCACAAAGTACAAACGAATGCCTTTCTTTTCTTGTTTATAATGGTCATTCACTGTGTTTGGTTACTGTCAAAAAAAAATCAATAAATGTGTTTAACAAGTTACCGAGGACCCCTGTCTGAGTTTATTGGGAAGGAGGATTCTCCCTCCTGCAGTCTCTGTGTCTTGCTGGGTCCACCAGCAATCACATCCAGCTGGCAGGGGGAAGCCAGGGCCACCAGAACAATCAGTCTGGCCATTCCCAGGGCCAGGTGAGAAGACATCCAGGCTTAGCTGCTGGAAGAGAAGACTCGAATGTGCATTGGGTGGCCAAATTAAAACTAACTTTCCTCTCTGCTTTCTATCACAAGCTCCAGGAAGAGGGAAACCACGGGCACAGAGAAGCTGTGCAAATGGAAACATTCACAAGCAGATTGAAAACTTCACCTAGTGGCAAGATACGTTAACAATGAAAAAGTCAAAGAGCCAGTTATTTCATAATTGAATGATACTCCCTGGACTTTCTTGTTCGCATTTGGCATCAATGTGAGCTATAGGACAGCTTTAGCCACATGGTATCTAGGCCTGTTTCTAAGCAGTTCTATTTGAGCCTGGAAGTATAGCTCAGTGGAAGGGCAATTGCTTAGCCTTCACGAAGCAGGGGCTCAATCCCCAGGACTGAAGAGTGAAAAAAGACTTATCCAAACTAAATACTCATAAAGATTTAGGGTGGGCAGGTAGCAGTCTTTTTTTCGTCTGAGTCTGCTTCCTCTCTGAGACTGAATCTTCCCTAGTCTGCAATGGCCGCAGGGGCACAGTCCAATGCTTGAAGAATATGAATAGCAAATCAACTTCACTCTGCCTCTTGGCTGCTGTGTGACCCTAGGCAAGTTGCTCTACTTCTCTGATCTGCACTTTGGAAGTGCTAATAAGCACCTTCATGAGTCAAGAGGCTTAAAATACTACATTGGTACTTCAACCAATTAGCACAATTCCTGCACCAACTGTTCTCTAAAAGAGCATTTGTGTGAGCAGCTTATCTGAATCCCACCTCAGCACTCTCTCCAGGCAGGTGCCGCCGTTGGTCACAATGTGGAGCACCAGATTAATATTACACAGGAGCAACAGATACTTGGCCAACGGGACAAATGCCTGTGCAGAAAGGGGCACAGTGGGGAAGGGTGGCAGGGCCTGGGATCCTCGGCTCCATTGTGCTAGCGGCATCCTTCGTGACTGTGGACAGCTCAACTCCCTCCCCTGGGATGCGTCCTTATCTGTGAGCAGGCAGGAGGACAGCCCCCCGCCCCCCTCCCCACCCTGCATTCTGCATCCTTCCCAGCCCTGTGTCTCTCTCAGTTCCTCATCCAAGGAGAACAAAGGAGAACACTTGCCTGGGCATGGGCAGAATCCCACCTGGCCAGGCAGAGCTCACAAGGGAGTGAAATGGCTCCTGCCTCCTTCCTTCTGGGGGGGAGCCCTCAGTGCTCCTTCTCTACAGCCCTGGGCTTCCCTCGCCCCAGCAGTGGAGATACAGGCGCTTGGCCCTCCAAGCACATGGGAGTAGTGAAGATTAGCTAGACTAGTATTGCTCCCCCTCTCCTCTCAAAAACTTAAACTTCCAAAGTCCCTTGGGACTTAGCCTGGGGAGGACATGAAGGAATAAAAACCCACGGGTGCATTCTGCAGTCAGAGGACCTGGGAAGGAGTGAGTAGCAACGCCATCGTATGTGCCCCCTGTCCCCTGGCATTAGAGTCTAGGTGACAGGAGAGTCCCTTCCCTCCGGGAGAAGATATCTGCAGCCCCCTCCTCTAGGACATGGCACAGGAAAGTTAACATCCACACAAGAGAATTCTTGGCAAATTAAATAAGAAAATACAGTGTAGAAACCCACAGCCCCCTTTTGGGAGACACATTTTGTGATTTCCAAGGCCATCCCATCTCCTTGGACAGTTTGGTTTCCATGGTAACATGAGGACAGCCACAGCTCACCGCACTAATGTGTGTGGAATGTAGTGCAGGACAGCATGAGGACAACGTGCACAGTCCTCTGTCACAGCCCACGCCACCCACATCAGGCTGGTGAGCACGGACCACATGGGCAGCACACAGCAACACCCCAGGGTGGACCTTCCCACTGGGCCCCAGAGCAATTGCAGTACAGAAGGGTGACTAGGTTTCTTGTTCCAGAAAACCTCAGAATGGGACCTGCAGGAGCAAAAACCCACTGTAATGCACTCAGCAACTAGCAGATGGAACATAAGGAAAGATATGCCAAAACCCCAGCCGAGGAGACATCCCAATAAAACCCACCCTGGACAGCACATTTCCTGTGGCTAAGGCCCTGTGCTAAGCAGTTAGCAATTTTCTTCTCATTTCAGGCACTCAGTGACCCAGGACACAATCGCTACTGCTACCCTTGTGTTATAAATGCAGAAATAGGCTTCCTAAAGACCAAATGACAGCTTCAGGGTCACACAGCTCATAAGTGATAAAGCCAGATCCAACTCTTCAAAGCCATAGTCCCAGCCATCAGCATCACTCAGGGACTGGTTCAAATGCAAGTTCTTAGACTCCACAGCAGACCTCTTGACACGCAGTAGCTGAGCCCCAGCCTTCTATAGTTTAACGAGACACCCTGGTGATACTGAGGTTTATTCAAATGTGAGAACCACAATAAATCAAGCATTCATTCTACAACTTCCTACTCTAGAGGTCTCCAAACATAGCTACATATCAGAATCTCCTTAGCATATCTACCAAGTTCACTGATGTTATAGCAGGTGGCAGGATTCCCTTCTTTTTTAAGGCTAAATAATATCCTACTGCATATATATGCCACATTTTCTATCTGCACATATTGATGTTCATCTGCCAATGGACATGTAGGCTTTTTCCTTGTTTTTGCTCTTCCAAATGTTGCCATGAATCTGAGAGGATAGATGTCTTTTACAATCCTGATTTCAATTCTTTTGGTTATATACACACAGTAGGAAGTCTGGATCATAAGCAGTTCCATTTTTAATATTTTGTGGAACCTTCTTACCATTTTCCATAGCAACTGTACCAATTTACATTCTCACTGACATCCTCGCCAACATTTGTTGTCTTTTGTTTTCTTGATAATAGTCATCCTAACCAGTATAAAGTTATATCTCTTAGTTTGGATTTGCATTTTCCCTGATGATTAGTGATGTTGAGAATCTTTTCATAGGCCTGTTGACCATCACTATGTCATCTTTTGAGAAATAACTATTCAGGTCTTTTACTCGTGTTTAAATCAGATTATTTGGGGTTTTTGGCAATTGATTTGTGAAGTGCTAAATGAAATAGTCTGGACACAAAAGAGCAACGCTACATGCCCCCATCCATGTTGGGAATCTAAAATATTCAAACTCATAGAAGGAAGCGGAGAATGATGATTAAGTTTCAGATTCATTAACATGTATACATTAAATATGTATAGCTTCTTTTGCACAAAAATCATACCTCAGCAAAATATATAGTAATATTTTTAAATAACTTCCTGGGAAGCTTTTGAAAAATCCCAAAGCCCAGATAGTACCACATACCACCTAAATCAGGATACTGGGGGTAGCAGACAGGCTTCAGTGTTTTTGAATTATCTGCAGATAATTCCAACATGCAGCAAAGTTTGGAGCCTCCATCGTTGTCTAAAAGACCTTCTCAGAGAATGGCTCACCCTGCGGAGTTCCCAGCGGCCAGCAGGATCTTCGAGTCAGCCCCTTTCAGAATCACACCCTCATCCCTGTGCAGACCTTTGCGGATGGTGTCAGAATGCTCCCTATCCCCCTTTTCCTTCCAAATCTTCAATTAACAGGTGCAGGATTTGAATAACAAATCTCTCTCTCACTCTCTCTCGCTCTCTCTCTAAATAAAAGAAGCATAGTATTTAAAACCATGGCTCAGTCCCAGAATTCTGGAACCCTAATTACGCAGATTGGAAAATTTCCAAAACCTCAGTCCATAAAGAACAAACAAAAACAAGCTGAGAGTCAGGAGGCCAGGAGTTTGGGGAGATAAGCTGGGTATGAAATTCTAAGTCACAGGCAAGTCGCAGCCCTGCCACTTCTAACTTCATGGTGTGCTTTCCTTGCAAGGCTTCCACCCCCTCCTCCTGTGACAGCCCTGTCACACACACTGTGACAGCCCTGTAGCAAACCCTCGTCCCACTTCCCATCATCTCAGGCCCAGACTGTAGCAACATCCACCCAACAGTTCCTCCCGTCTGCAGTCTCAGGTAAGTGGAAGATCTTGGGCCAAGAACACAAAAGTACCCACACTCTGCTCTCAAGTCCCAGGAACCTGAGTCCACCCTGAAGAGAGGTTGTAGGAAGGGGCTGGGGAGCAGGTGAAGGACAATCTGAGATACAATTTAGAAGTAAGACTGAAATGCAAAGCTAAGCAGAAAACCAAACAAGCAGCACTCAAAATTGATTCCGCGGAGAAACAGAGTCCAGGAACAATGCACACTGTGTAAGAGGCCAAGTCCTGGATCCCAGGCCAGGGATGGAGGCAGAATCAGGACCCCACAGGACTCCCTGAGCTTTCTGTCAAGGTTTTCTGGGGCCTTGGCCATGGCCCTAGGTGGGGAGGACCAGATGCAGAGTCATATCCTGAGCCACACATTGCCAATCCACTCCCATCCCAAACCCCAACCAAAGCACATCTCCCAACAGCCACACTTTTAATAGTTCCCAGATGCTTTCAGGCTAAAGGATTACATTCTTTAGCAAAGCAGGGGACCCTTACTTAACAGGTTCTCAGCAGCGGTCCATAAATGTGTCTCAGCCCTTGTCCTGCGGGTTGGGGACCAGTCACCCCATACTCTTCACTGTTGTCCAGATACTCGTATTTTCCAGCCTCCTGACCTTAGCCCATGTCATCCCCACATTTGAAGTACCCTTTCCAATTCCTCCTCACCTCTGCAAGTACTCCACATGGTTTTTCCCCACTCTTTTCTTTTACTGGTTATATGGATTAATGGGTTTTGGGTTTTGGCAAGTTCGTATATGCACATAAAATACTTGGCTCATTTTCACCTCCCTTTCCCATCCACCCCCAACTTCATATTTTTGGAGAGTTGTATATATTTTGCTCATACCCATCCCCTCTATTACCTGCCCTTTAACCCTCTCCTCTGCCCTCTTACTCCCTTCCTCTTGACTAATAGTAGCCTGCCTTCTACTTTCTTGTCATCTTTTTTAGATTCCACATATGAGGGAGAACATGACACTTGTCTTTCTGACTAGACACAATGGTGTCCAGATTCATCCATTTCACTACCTCCCCTGGTTTCCTTGATCTCCCCCGCTGTGTTTAGGAGACTTCTTCTATCCTCTCAGTTCACACAGCATATCGATTGTATCTCTAATACTACTTCATTCATTCTGTATTAGAAATATGTGTAATAGACAGAGAACTTCATGTGATTCTGTGTTCTCCTGTCCGTGCATGCCAATTGGAAGTTCCCTGAAGGCAAAGATGATCTCTCCATTCATCTTTGCATCTCTCCATCCTACACAAGAAAGAGAAAGAAATCATATCATATTCCTTTGCAAATAGTAGATACTCAAAATCATTGATATACAGAATTTTCCTACAGGAGGGAAGAGTGTATTTGATTCTCTTCAGTTCAGTTATTGAGCTCCTTCTATACACCAAGTAAGTACCAAGCACAGTGCTGAGTTCTTTTACATCTATTTAAATATATTGTTTCATTTGCTGGACCTGGCAGTTCTGCCAAGTAGATCTTGGCCTTGCTTTATAGTTAAAGGAGTTAATAATCAGAACTAAAGCTACACAACCAAGATCACAGAGCTAGTGAATATTGAAACCAGAAAGTCATAGCAAAGTCTTTATTGACAGCCTTTCCTCTGATACTAAAGAAACCTCGGTTGAACACGCTTTTGACTGATCTGAAATGGAAAGAATCTTCCTTGTGGGACTAATCATTTGTGTGTGTGTGTGTGTGTGTGTGTGCGCGTGTGTGTCTTTGTGTGTGTGTGTATGTTTGGGGTTTTTTGTTTGTTGGTTTGGTTGTTGGTTTGGTTTGGTTTGGTTTGGTTTGGTTTGGTTTGGTTTTTTTGAGGTACTGGAGATTGAGCCCAGGGCCTTTGCACTGAGCTATATCCCCAGCCATTTTCATTTTTTTATTTGGAGACAAAGTCTTTCTAAGTCACTAAGTTTCCCAGACTGGGCTCAAATTTACAATCCTCCTGCCTTAGCTTCCCAGAGTGCTGGGATTAAAGGCGTGTTCTACCACACCTGGGTTAGTCCTACTCCTTATACTGGACCTGCTGTGGTCTGAATGTTTTAGTCATCAACCCACTGTCAAACTTATGTTGATATTCTGACTTCACAGTGATGTCATTAGGAGGTGTTAGGTCATGCCAGTGGGGTCCTTTCTGAATGGGATCAATACCCTTATTAAACAAACCAGAGAGAGGACTCTCTCTCCCCTTCCGCTGTTAGAGGACACAGCAAGAAGGTGTCATCTACAAGTTGGAAAGCTGGCCCTAACCAAACACTAATTGTTTTAGATTTCCCAGCCTCCAGAACAATAAGAATTAAATTTCCATTGTTTATAAAGCATCTAGTTTATGTTTTGTTATAAAAGCCCAAATGAACTAAGACAGGACTTGATTTATGGTAACTTTGCCAATGATTCCCAGCCCCAGAGCAATTAAATCCAAGTCTCGAGCTGCATCAGTATGCTGGATGGCTTTTAAGTCACAGGTGGTTCCACTGCACCATCTGCAATGTTGGCCACCCACTGCAACCACCTAGGATGCTTCCAAAGGTACTTGGCTAGTACTGAAAGTTCTAAACCTTCTCCAGGTAATTCTGGTGTTGGCCAAAACAGAACCCCACTGTTCTATATCCAGATATTTCCCAAGTGGTTACAAATATTTATAGGCTACCTGATATTTGAAGAGATACTCAAATAAAATGGTATAATGGAGAGCTGTGGAGAGAAAAGAACAATTTCTCTAGGGCTCAGGCTGCTAGGTGCCAATACATGGAACCAGTGAGATACAGAGGTAGGATTTCTGCAGAAAGTGAGGATGCCCAGCCCTCCCCCGCACCTACCTAATTGGTCTATTCACCCCGGGGCTCAGACCCAGTGGGGAGTCCAAAGATAATGAAGAGTTAATTTCAGGCTCCAGCCAAGAGGAAGAAGCTAGCCCTGGTGGTGCACATCTGTAATCACTCAGGAGGCTGAGGCAGAAGGATTGCCATAGGTTCAAGGCCAACCTGGGCTACATAGTGAGACCCTGTCTCAAAAAACAAAACAAAAAAACCAAAGAGGAAGAAACAAGAGCCACACTGTCACTCTGCCCAAGTGCCTCACCCCTGTGAGTGGCAGCCTCACTCTGTCACCAGACAAGGAGATAAATGGTCCTCCATCCTGGGCTGAAAGTACCCCGTGAATGAAATGGATATAATCATTTCTTTTCTCATCTCCTAGCAAGTCGTGAAAACAAAACCAGAGAATAGGTGAGAAAAAGCTTGGGGAAAGTGTTCAACAAATGTCAGGCGGTGCCAACAGAAGGGATGCAAATACTGCTGCTGAAGAGAAGATGCATTTCTGGGACCTGTGCACAGCTGGGGACCTAGGGACAGAGCATTCACAGCCATCCAAG
The DNA here is from genome assembly GCF_000247695.1 of Heterocephalus glaber. The sequence goes on along the minus strand of NW_004624795.1, from coordinate 7,276,980 downwards.
GAGGGCCTACTGTGTGCCAGGCACAGGTGCTGCCCTCCTGTATTTGGGGACACACCTCCCACCTACAGAGGAAAGCTTGAGCTGCATCTTGTCTCAGTCACTTTCCTGTCGCTGGACGCAACACACAACACCCACAGCCCATGGCAGGCTGCTCAAGGCAGGGAGGGCATGGTGGAAGGGCATGGCAGAGAAAAGCTGGGCAGCCCATGGTAGCCAGAAAGCGGAGAGAGAAGTGCAGATGAGGGCCAAGTACACACCCTTCAGGGTCACGGCTCGAGACCCGCTCCAGCCACACCCCAACTCCTGACAGCACTTTCAGGCAGGAACTCATCCATGGGCGAATCCACCAGTGAGTACAGTGCTCCCGACATGCAGTCACCTTCCAGACACGTGAGTCCTTTGGGGGAACATTTTAGATCTAAACCCTAACTCACCTTAAGAGAAATATTTGGAGTTGGGAACTGTGGGTTGGAAGAGAAAGCCCACCTAGGGAATTGTAGAAGGCGGAAATTGATTCCAATAGCAATGTCTGGGGAAGGAGGCTGCCCGGAAAAGCACTTGAACTGCTAAAGCTCAAAGCGTGGTCGAGTGAATAGGGAAGGAGCAGCCATGGGAATGTGTCCCACCATGGGGCAGGGGCCAGGGTGGCAAGGTCACCTGGGAAGCCAGTCAGCTGTTCCCTGCAAGAGTTCTGCTGGAACCCTGCAGAGCCAGGACTGACACAACACTTCCTCTGATTCACTTCATCTGCTCTACCCGAGAGTCTCAGCTCCTGCCTCTGGCCCAGGCACACTGGGTGAAACTGAAGGTTAAGTCCTGGTTCCTACCCTCAGTAAGCCTTCAATCCAGTACAGGAAGGCAGCAATGAACAAGGAATACCTGAAACCTATGAGACTTAGGGATGTTTAAGTCCCACCACAGTTTACTCTTTTTTTTTTTTTTCGGTACCAGGGATCAAACTCGGGACCCTGCCCTTGCGAGGCAGGTGTAGCACCACTGAGCTAAATCCCTAGCCCAACCACAGTTATTCTTGAAATTGTCAGCTATGGGCGGGGGATTTAGCTCAGTGGTTCTTCTGCCTGCCACACAAGCGTAAGGTCCTGAGTTTGATCACCAGTACCAAAAAAAAAAAAAAGAAATTATCAGGTAGATGAGTTGGCTGTGGTCTCACAGGCTGCACACTGCATAGAAGTCCCCAGCTGAAGGGACAACTGAAGACAGATTTTTGCAATTCATTAGCCTACAGGGATTGAATACCTTCTTATAATTCATACAAAGATACCACTCCCGCTATCTGAGGCCCCAAGAGCAGCAACTGTCCTATCCAAGAAGGATAGGAAATTCAGAAGGGAAGAGCAAGGTCTAGACTGAAAAGCTCAGTGGGGAGCTTTGGTGAAGGAAATGGGATTCGAGGCAGGATGGTTTTCCAGACAAGCAGAAGAACCTAGGGAAGAGCTGGGGCTGGCATGAGCCTGGCAGGGGCTCTGGGCATGGTGAGAATTCACTGCCTTAGTACAGATGAAGGTGGACTAAGGAAAATTGGCTGGGTTTAGTAACGCTGGGCCAGAGCTGGGTGGCAGTATGCCAGCTGGAAAGGTGGCAGGGGGCAAAGCAGAAGAGGCGGGTGCTGCTGGATCTAACAAACCAGGATGATCAAATGTGAGCTCTGCAATTTTTTTCATTCTTTAAAAAATAAAGGAGACTCCTTTACCCCTTTGCAAGCAAGCACAGTACTTGGAAATAAAATGCGGAGGGCAGTTATCTACTCCACGGTGTTTTAGAGGTGTTCTCTTAGTGTGATAGACAGTAAGAAGCCATGGTAAGCCTTAAGCAGGACTATGATGTGGCCATACGGGAACTGGGGATATACCTGGGTCATTGGTCCTGGGCACTGTGGAGGGGAAGAAGGAAGGCACTTTAGATTTTTTTCTGGTCAGGCAGAAACTCAAAGCCAAGATCTCCTAAAGCTAGTTGGTGTCTTCTTTCCATTTCAAAGATCCTAGTCCTCCAAACACCCAAAGCTCCCTGAGTAAAGAGGACAGCCCAGTTCCTCAATGATCTTGCCCAGGAAGAAACTTCAGCCATCAGCTACTCCTGGAAAAAGATGGAGAGATCCTAAATGTCCATCAACAGATGAATAGATAAAGAAAATGTAGTATTTGTACAGAATGGAGTACTAGTCTGCCATAAAGAAGGATAAATTTGAGTCATTTGTAGGAAAATGGATGCACCTTGAGACTGTAATGTTAAGTGAAGTAAATTAGACACATAAGCTTAAATATTACGAGATTTCTCTTATAGGAGAAACTAAAAATATAAATAAAGAGCAAAATAAAAGATTGATAATAAGAAATGGGGAGATACATCTTTGCAAATGGAAAGAGGACCCAGAGGAGGAGAGAAGGCGGGGAAAGGGGGATGCAAAAAGAATCAAGATGTGTTATGTGCATGGACCAACTCCACACTAGGAATGTAAGCATGATGTACTGCAAATATGTAGTAATGCAAAATTAAAATTGAAAACAAAAAGGTTAAAAAGGCAATGCCAGGAAGAAAGTACTGGCAAGAGAGGCTGATGGTGACTGCTAATGTTCAGGACACACAGATGTGTGCTCAGCAGACAGGGATGCCTTTCATCATCACCATCTTCCTGTAAGATGGGCACTGTTGCAGATTCCATTTTACAGAGGGGAAAACAGAGGTACAGAGAGATGGATATTGTGCAGCTTGGGAGTAACAAGGAAGAAGAGCCCGGCGAGGGGTGCTCATATATCACCACTCTGTCCTGGCGCCTCTCCAAAAATGGGCTGCTAAAAAACACAGCAGAGATGAATTAAAATAAGTAACCAGTAGTGTGAGAATTGAAAACAAGTGCTCCAACAAGTGCCCGCATAAGCGTGTTCAAACCGGCACTACTCACCACAGCCCAAAGCTGGGAACCACCAGGTATCCATGAGGAAGAATGGACAGACAAACCGTGGAAAACGTCCACACATGGGGGACAATTATCATGTATGGCAAGGCCTGACTTGGCACATGCTACAGCGGGGATAAACCTGAACCTGAACCACGTTATGGTGAGTGGAGGGAGCCACACACAAAGGCCACAAATGGCAGGGTTTCATTGATGTGAAATATCCAGAATAGATCACTCCACGAGAACACAGGCCAGCGGTCACCAGAAACTAGGAAGAGAGGGAACCAGAGCAATTGCTGACCAGCAACAGGTTTTCTCTGGGGTAAGGTAAGGAGATGGTTGTGCACTATTGTGCATGTACTGAACACCACTGAGTTGCCTGCTTTAAAATGGATAACTTTATTTTATGTGAATTGTACCTCAATTTAAAAGCTCACAATGGGCAATGCTAGGGGTGAAGGCACCCGCTTGAGAAGGGAGGGGATTATAGGGAGGCAGAGAACATAAATAATTAGCCGCTGGCCCGTAGACCACAGCCTTGCCTAGACCTAACTTTATTGTATCACTTAGGTGAGGGGAAAGTACTGTGAAGAGCAATGTCTGCTAGCGACTGCACAGCTCTCATGTTCCAGGCTTCTGCTATGCACTTTACTGGCATAACTTATCAAACAACCCAACAGTCATATGTTTTTTAAAATATTATTATGCCCAAGCACTGTGCGCCAAAAGGAGGCTCGGAGTGTTTATGAACTTGCCCAGCAAGTGGCAGAACCAGAATTCAAACTCAGGTGTTATGCACTTTTCAACACTGTACTTTATGATCCTCCTTCCTCTGCCCTGAAAGTTCAGACTCCACCCTTCCAAAGGGGGGTCTCTCTGGGACTGCAGAGATCACTGCTAGAGACATCGCCGACACCTTGCCCCAGCTTTAAATCACATTTGTCACTCCTGGTTTTCTTTCCCAACCAGGGATGGACCGGAGGTAGCCAGGAGAGTTCAGAGCAATTATTTTTGTTTTCAGTAAATTAAAATAACTGTCAAATCATTGAGGCCATCTTCAGGATTCTGGCTGTAGGATTATTCTGATGAGAATGTGCATGATAAAGACCCAAACCAATTAGAGCGAGAAGTCTAACATCAGAAACCAGCTCCTTCCTGCAAGTTCCAAAGTGTGGAAATTACTAAGGATCTGTCAAACACCCAAGTGAAGCGAAGGATGAAAAATGATAATAAATCTTGTCAGAGGAAACTGGGCTCTGACAAAAGAAAATGGTGGAAAGAACCCAAATCTAAAAATTCAGATGGCTCGACCATCACTCAAATGGCAAACAACCCAAGCTTTCCAGAACTACCAAGCTTAGAGAGATTCCATCACACCAAGGATAGCTTAGTAGGACAATGTAACTTAATGGAAAAGAGGAGAAATCTGGTACACGATCTCCAGAAGTCACCAGTACTACCCGTGAGGGTCACCTCAGCCCATGTTTGAGACCAAAGACACATAACTAGGTGGACCCTCCTTGAGTACATTTTTTTAAAAACTGATGACTTTGGGGAGGAAATGGTCAAAGCCATAGATTGCTATCAATAGTTCTTAAATCTATGACAAAAAAATAATACTTAGCAGAAGCAAAGTAATATAAGACCTTCATATGGGTGGAGAAATTGTCCAAGACTGGGAGCTTAGCAGAACGTGGGGACTTATGTGCCAGCTGCCCCATCTGCCAGGGGTGCGGGCCCATCCCCCAGGTTGGTTCCCCAAATGTTGAAAGGTGGCATCATGGTGGAATATTTAGAAATTTGAGCAGGAATGATTTTGGAGTTCTGGTTAGAGTCTGATGACTTTCTAAAGGAACTTCAATTGCAGTACCAGTAAAAGAAAAAAAAGAACAGGCTTTGAACAAGAGTTCATATCTCAGCGCTTCATCACAGTAGGCAGGCTAACTGGGCAAACTTCGGTGCTCTAGTGTAAAAGGGTAGGATGTTGTCTGTTATTCTCTTTCTAAGTGTTTTTCACTGAGAATGTGCACACACACACGCACGCACGCACGTACACACACACACACACAATGCTTGGGGAAACTTTCTGAATCCTAACAAAATGGTTAGTGAAGCTTTCTGAACTTTACCAGCTCATTTATCCTAAGTCCCCCTCTCATTACTGGTAAGAGCCTTCACGTTACCTGACCTTCTTCATATGCCATCGTGAAAGTCTTTCCGTACTGTTCCATCTGAGGGTCCTCTCTTCCTTCCAATTTATTAGGAACTTGCTGGCTCCCCCACTGGGCAATGATAGGAAAGTTATTCAATTTCTTTGAGCCATAGCATTCTCTTATGTAAAACAGAGATGATGAAAAATAAATATCTAACTCTCATGATCTTTGAGAGGATTAAGTGAATTCACATGTTTGAAAATACCTAGCACCTTTTTCAAAACTAGCAAAACATTGGCCACAGAGTCACAACTAAATAAGAATCATCATAATCTTTCTCTGTGAGCAGAATGAATGTCCAAATAGAGTGTATCTCCCTACACCCACTAATATCTCTTTTTCAGGGCTCAGCACATAAAGTATAAACTTGAGGTGTCATCAGTAAGTATAGACCTGGCATTGTCAGACCAATGACTAGGAGGAGGAGAGTATATTAGTGAGTGATGTTAATTAAAACTAGCTGTTATAATCATCAACCCCCAAATCTCGGTGGCTCAATATAACAAAGATTCATGTCTTTCTTACAGTTCAGTGGTGGCGAACCTATGGCACACAGGGGCCTCTCTGTCGGCACGTGAACCAAGTACATGAGTTGTTTTTTCTAAACTAAAACCTCAGTATTCAGGTTTAATTGCAGAGTTGGCACTTTGTAATAAAGAAGTGGGTTTGGGGTTACAGATAGGGAACTGGGTCTCTAAAAGTTAAAGTTATATAGTTATATAGATAGACAGTTATATATAGTTATATAGATATAGTTATATAGTTATAGTAAAAGTTATAGTTCAATACTAACATCAGCTCTTCTTGGTAGTCCTTCTTCAAGCAGTGAGTAATTCAGGGACCCAAGTTCCTTTGACATCGGAAACTCCCATTAAACATATAACCACCAATCAGTTTAGACGAGGATAGTCTTTGCTTCTAGCCACATAGATGACAAAACTCCCGAGTTTGTGGACAGTGACTTAGAATCCAGTTACATAGCTGTACTCAAACTGCAAAACAAACCCCAGGAAATGTAGTCTTCATGACCAGAGGGACATGAGTAGTTCAATGAGCAGGCAGCATTGCCTCCAGCACAGTCTGGAAAGAGGCACAGGAAGGCGTGCTGGGCTGCTTTACCTGCTGCCTGAAGAAACATAGCCACCCAGGGTCCTGGGACAGCAGCAGCCCAGCCAGGGCCCACCCTGCTCTTAGAAGCTGTCTGCTCTTAGTCTGTTGGGGCTGCCCTGGGAGGAAGGTGGGCCTCCTGGGCAGGAGGTCAGACTCTCCCTGGGTTCCAGCAGCACCTGGCCTTCAACCCAAAAAACCCCCAGGGTGGGGGAGATGGACTCACCCCCAAGGGCAGGGGCACCTGTGGACCTGAATGTCTCTGTGGAAACACATACTTCACAGGCGTTGGAGTCCTGGGCCTTCTCCCTCCACAAGTCCAAGGACAGAAGTTGTGCTATGGAGTCTCTTTTTCCCCTCCAGAGCCTCCTCCACCCTGCCCTGCACCCCAGAGGCCACCATTATAGACCCACTGGCAGGTTCCTTGGCTCACTTACTCTTTGGGAACCAGCAATGGACCCTGTCACAAGCAGGAAACAAGTGAGATGGAGGTATTCCCTCCTACAGCTCTCTCCCGGGCAGGAGGTACCATGTCTAGACTCAGCATCAAGGTCCCTGTTCCTGCAACAGCCCCCAAGGGCAGCTGCTCCCTCCCGGGCCCATGAGTTCCACCCTCTCATGGTGCCAGTCTCCAGCATGCCTCTGGAGCCACGTGTTTACACTGTGTGCACCTGGACACATGGTGGCCTCCCCAGGACATCAGCTGTGGCCCATATCAGAGCTCCAGAGGCCAAATGAGGATCTGGAGCTCAAGGCTGATAATCCACTGCAGTTTGGGGGATGTGGGATGTGCTGAAAAGAGCCCTGTGTCCTAGACCCACTTGGGGCAATATTTGTTTCACAAATGAGAGTGAATTTCTTGACCTCAAAGAATCTCATTTTTCTTATCTGTAAGAAGGGGATACTATTCTTATTGGACAAGAATATATACATATACACAGGCTAAATGAACACTATCCACACAGCGCCAGCCATAGGCAAGCCTTTAATATATATCAACTAGCTCCCTTTTCCCTTTCTCCCTTCCTTTCTTCCTCCCTCCTTTCCTTCTTTCTTCCTTTCTTGCCCCCTCCCTCCTTCTTAAATAAAATAAAGGAGAGATTTTTAAATCAGATTTAAGACATCTTAATTAACCACCTCCTGTGTGCACACAGCTCTACAGCAACTCTACAGCCTGCCGCAGAGGCCACAAGGCTACCTGAGCCCCTGTGCTTGCTTGCCTAGGGCTAAGGGCTCTGGAAAGGAAGAAAACTGGGTGCCCAGCAGCTGCAACCACAGTACGTGGGGGTAAACTGAGGCCTGAGGGAGACACAGAGGGAGCACAGTTCAGGAGCCAACATGGCCTGAGCAGTTCACTTCGGAAGCTCGGCGCTTTCTGTGTGGCAGTTGGGGCCGGTAATTGTCTATTCACACCACGATCTCACTGCACGCAGCAACCTGTCACCGGGCAGCAGGTTGGGCTTGATGTCCAACTCTGCCTTAGGCAAAACATTCTTCAGAGTGTAAATAACATTTTCAGGAGCTTTTGTCCAGAAAAACAAAAAATAATGCAAAAGGAAAAGAAACCACCCTGCTTCACATGCTGGGCTTCTGACAGCAGGGCTGACAGAGCTGCAGGGTCACAGAGAGCTGGCAGCCCCAGGACAAGGTCACTGGCAGCAGCCCCTCGCCCTTAGCATCCCACTTATTCCTCCCTGATTACACCCTCCGAGGTCCCCATCACCCCCAGATAAGGCTGAGACTCAAGCTGGTCTGGTCCAAGCAGCCTTTCCTTATCTGATGCTATCGACTTCTCCTGCCCCACAACCCTCCAACTCTCCCCTGTTGCCCCGTGATCCACTCATACAAATTCTCCAAAGCCCTTGGACAACTCACAGCATTTCAAGTTCCCCCTTGCTTGGAACATCCTTCCCACTTCCTGCCAGAAACCCCTCGGAGTTCCCGGTTCGTGCCACTGCCCCAGGTGTGTCTGTCCTGTAATTGTGGGCTCATCTGTCATCCACCCAGACAAGCAGATCCCTGGCAGCAAACACGGTGCTCATTTGTAATCTGAGCATCAAGCATCATGCCTGGCACATGGTAGATGTCCAATTAATGTGGGATGAATGAACAAAATAACAAGTGAGCAAAATGCGAAGGTGAGCAACTCTGGAATTATTCATGCATTCATTCAACCAAATAGTTATGTAAACTCCTGGGCTAAAGAAGGAGCATTTTGGGTCATGCACTAGCTAATGGACATCACTCTGGAGAGAGAGGGCACAGGGCAGCCTCTCTTCCTCCAGTCACCAGAAATCAAGCTGCTTCCCAGGTGGGGGAAATGGCCATCATAATCCACACCACTGGTCCCAGGTACAGTTTCAGTGTTTATGTGACACAGGAGACGACCAACATTTGCCCAGAGGCTCACAGCCTGCAGTGCTAAGTCAGGTCTCTCACCCAGGCAACCTGATGTCAGGGCCACACGCTCAACCCCTACAAAACAGTCTCCCAACTTGGTGATTCCTCCATCGCTTCCCAGCTAATACCCGGCTCAGTTTCCTATCTGTGCCTCGAGTTACACGAGGCTGACCATCATAGGCAACATCTGCACCTGACCTGCAAGGTCTGCAATTCCTGTGAAACAAAAGAGCAGATGAGAAGTCCTGAGATGGAGAACTTGGGAAGGACACCTAGGACAGGAATAAGGACGCTGGTGACACCTGGAAGAGACTTATGTGGGCTTCCCTGAAGCTCAGGCCACAGAGGTGCAATAGAAGGAAGGGAGGCAATGACTCCTTACAGTGAAGGCTGCCTCGAAAAACAGGCCAGAAGGTGGGGCCCAGGCTGGGCACTGCAAAAAATAAACTTGCATCACCCCACTTCGAATGCTGTCCCCAAAGCATTTTTTAATCTATCCATAAGGCATAAGTCTGGATAAGGAATCCACTCAGATTGTTTATTGCTTCTCAGAGGAGCTATCACCTAGGAGCTGTCAGCCTGTATCTCAGAGAAGCCTGAACTAAAAATATCAGCAGAATTCTTAGACTCATAGACAACTTGACTACTAGAAGTAGAATAATAAAAATAATGCAACTGTAGTTCGTACCTGTGTTTGCCATATATTCATCCAATTTTCAAAACCCCTCCTGCCAATTTAGCATTGTGTTTTATGGATGAACCACTTCAGGCTCAAAAAAACTAACTCGCCTATCGTTAAACAGTTGGAATCCAAGTTGAGAGTCAAACCAATGGGTCTGATCTCATTTCCGAATTCCCTTCCCCATACCAAACCTTTCCCCCTATAGTACTAGCATTGTTTTTACAAATAAAGTTTTATTGGTCCTGAGTTCGATTCCCAGTACCAAAAATAAATAAATAAAAATAAATCAGGGGTTCCTATGACTTCCCCTCAGATTCAGTAATTTGTTAGGATGGCTCTTGAGCTCAGGGAAACATTTTATTTACATTTATTGGCTTATCACAAAAAATACAACTCAGGAAGAAGGAAGAGATGAATAGGCATGGGGACAAGGGTGGAGAGGGCAGGGGCATGGCGTTTCCATGACGTACACCACCCTCTACCCCTCAGCGGGCTCGCAATCTGGAAACATGTAGCATCTTGCTATTCAAGATCTTTTAGAAATTGTTTTGTTTCATTTTGTGGTACTGGGGATCAAACCCAGGAGCCTGCCCCCTTTTTTAAAAATCATAGCCCTGAGCCCCCACCCTCTCCCTGGAGAGTGGTGGGTGGGGCAAAAGTTCCCTCCCTCTAAGTGTTGGTCTTTCTGGTTGCCAACCCCATCCTGAGGCTATCTGGGGGGACCTGCCCTAGCCCGCTTAGTAGCCTAAGCTCAAAAGGGGCGCCTTCTGACTAGGAAAGGATGTTCCTCTCACTCAAGAAATTCGAAGTTTTAGGATCTCTGTTCCTGGAAATGGAGGCAAAGACCAATTAAATAAATTTCTTATATTATACTCCTGATTCCTGGGGGAAAGGAAGAGTCAAAGACAAGCCTACGACTGCCTGATAATTGTGTTCTCGGCTCCACACAGCCACGCAGGAAGCCTGACACCGCCCATTTCCTAACTCCTCGGCCCCTTGTGCATTCTTCCGCTTCACAGCTCTTATCTTCTGCTTCTGTGGCCGCATTTCTACTATCTGTGAGCTTCCGGAGGGGATTTGGGAGGAGATTCTGATTTCTCAACCTAAGCACATGACTGAGGTGCCTAGTGAATGTTACTGCACTAATGAACCAAGGGCTACTGTAACAACCAGGGTCTGTATAACTATTCTGTGTTGGCCCTTATGCTATGGGCATTGTATATTTTACATATTCATCCTCACAATAATGCTATGAGGTTGACATTGTTACACATACCGTATTTTACTGCTGGGGTACCTGAGAGTAAGGAAAGTTAAATGAATTCCCCGGCGTCACATGGCTTATAAGCGGCAAATCCAGAAATAATGCCAGAGTCTACCTGACTCTGAAGCCCAGTACTCTAAACCGCTGGTCTACACTCCCTACAACTGAAGTCAAGTCCCTGGCTAACCAGAATCATGGCCCTTGTCTTTATAGAGCAAAGTGAACGACAACACATTCAGTGTACAAAATATGCTGTATAGAAAAAGAAGGTATTTCAGCCATTACAGATGAATACACATTGACAAGAAAAGTATATATTATACTGTAAAGAGAGAAACAGCTATTTTCAAAACTATGTACCCCATCATGTGAGTATATATAATTATGCACAAAGAAAATCTAGAATAAAGTACACACTAAGGTATTATAATTATTATGAATTTGCAAACTATCTTGTTTACTTTTATTTTTAATTGATGCATAATAATTGTACATATTTACCGGATATAGTGTGATATTTCAAAACATGTGCATGTATACAAGGTGCGTTGTTCAAATCAAGGGATTCAGTTACCCATCATCTCAAGCATTTATTATTTTTGTGTCAGGAGCATTCAAACTCCTTTCTTCTAGTTATTATGAAAGATGCAATAAACTTTTGTTAATTGTAGTCAATTTGCTGTGCTGCTATCCACTAAAACTAATTTCTTCTTATTCTCTTTGAATTTATCTCCATTTTCTAATGTAGCTGGGTATGAACTACCCTGCCAGTGTAGGTACAAATAAGCTTTATTTGTATATTTTTATACCTCAGGTAATTGTCAAACATGCTCATTTTGTCATTTTTGGGCTTGATTCCCTTCCTTAATGGTCCAAATATCATCAGGCTTGTTTAGTCCTATTTCCAACTTCTAGGTAAAAAAAATAATAATAAGTAGAAAAAAATCCTACATCCGCTGCTGGACACTGGTCTATTTTCATGGTCTCTGTCGCTGTTAAAAGTTGGGACTGCTCAGCTTAATGCTTGCTTACTGTTCTTCTTTCTGTCCTGGATGCTTGGACATCCTTGGATGTCCTCTGTGATCCCTCCATAGCTCAGCTGGGGTAGTGGAGACACTGGAGAGTGTCTAGAATCATGGGTCTTTAGTTCACATTCACAAGCACAACCTTTCTTCCAGGCTCTGTCCATAGCCAGACTCCTGTCTCTCATGACAAGCTCCCTTTGGAGACCTAGCTCTTCTTTCCAATCTGTACATCTCCCTGGGGCCTACTGCAATCCATCTGGAAGCGTCCACTACTCAACTAGCTTTGAACCTCAGAAGAGAAACACTGGGGCCCAGGCCTTGACTCTTGTCCTCTCAATGGCTCCTTAACCACAGCACAAATGGACCCACTTTCCCAACGCACCCATCAAGCATATCAAAGGGAATTCCCAGACAGCACCCTCTGTCAAGTGATAAGAGGAAGGGCCTCTTACCTTATATCATTTCCAAGGAAAGAAAGCTACCACTAAATCTTCCATTTGTCTAGTTACTTGAGTAACTCTTCATGGAAGAAAGATCTGATCCAAATCTTGCTTGTCCACCCAAATAACAAGGCTGCAAACTGTAAACAGCAACTTCTTAAAGACCCAAGAAGTAAGCACCCCATTTGCTCTGGTCTGTCCCCTCCAAAAATCATGCTGGAGCTGAAAGGTTAAGTAACATACCTTCCATCCATTTTCAATCAGCAAGTGTCTCTTTGCTTTAGTGGTGATGAAAGCCTTCTCTCTGCACACTGTGGGAGCTGTTGCCACCAACTTGAGCCTTCTGGTGAAAGAGTCAGTGAAACAGGAGGGAACACAGCCAACATCATGTGTTTGTCGGAACACATTAGAAGAAAGTGTGGCCTTCCATGGAACCCAACAAAGAATAACCAAACCATTACAGTCTTCTTCTTGAGCAGGTAAGATTAGTTAGTAAGAAGTCAACTTATGAAACAGATGATTCCCAACATTTGAAGAAAGAAGGATCCATCCCAGGCCAGCACTGAGGGCTGTCACCAGCACCCTTCTGAGGAGAGGGTATGGACCAGCACTAGCATTTGTGTATCCTTCCAGTTCACATCTGACAAGTATGTAGGACAAATGGTGACTCAATTCCAGAGTGAAGCTCTAATCATTCTTCATGAAGACTTTCTATGTATGGTGAGTATTTTGTTACTATCACCCTTGATATGGCTACTGGGGATCAGTCAAGAATTCTGGAAATAGAGGAAGGAAAACTAAAGAAATAAGATCATTGATAGAATGCTTTCTTACTGAAATGCAGTCTAATGTGGTTACACCACCCACTGTGTAATTCACTTGTTTCTTTGTGTGAATGTCCGATTAGTGAGATGAAATGCTGTGCCCCAATTGTGGGTGGTTTAGGACACCTACCTACTTCTTACCTTGAGCTATTACGTGTGCCTCTGTGTGGCTGAAACTGCTTTTGCCTTCCTAATACCTATTCTACCTTTTTATCCTATATGTTATTGAGAATACTATGTGACAAGCTAAAACTCTACAGTTACTGGAAGATGGGGTGTCTAAAGGCACTGAAATGCGCATCATTGGATGAGCTCCAGAAAAGTTGTATAAACAGATTCCCATTAGCCTTTGCCACTTCCTCTGATCTGATACTTACACTTGGAATGTAAATAGGATGACTGGGGCTACAGTAGCCACCTTGCAATTTTAAAGGGAAATTGAGTATGAAAATAGTATACTAAAACTAGGAATACAGAAATATAGAGGATTCTGAGACCCTTTTTTTTTTTTTTTTTTGATACTGGGGATCGAACTTGGGTCCTTGTGCTTGCGTAGCAGGCAGTGAAACCACTGAGCTAAATCCCCAGCCCCTGAGACCCTTTTTTTTTTTTTTTGGTACCCAGGATCAAACTCAGGACTTTACACTTTCGAGGAAGGTGCCAGAACCCCTGAGCTAAATCCCCAGCCCTTCTGAGACCCTTTTGACATGACAAAGCTACCATATGAGCTCTGGACAACTGATTGAGACAAAAATTAATACCTATATCATAAGCTACTAATATTTAGATTTTCTATTACATGTAGACTTCATTATAATTCATATACCACATTAGCTTTAAGGTATTAAAAGATAGCAATACCTCAAGATACAAAATCTTATTCCAGCTTGCAAATGATTATCAGAGATGTAAAATAAAACAGTATAGAATATTAAAGTTAATAATAAAGCAATAATAAAAACAATAACCCCATTTGCAGAAAAGAACAGTGAAATCCAAAAACATGATGCGACTCCCCAAGTTCACCCAGCTCCTGAGCAAAACATCCAGGATCAGAGCCAAATCTTCTGTCTCCCACCTCAGGTTATCTCCAAATTACAACATGGCCAACTTCGTCTTGAACACTTGGATGAAGGCTATTCTATTAATGCCACAAATAGCACATGATGTTGTCTTGCACCATGTGACTGTTGATCATGATATAGCAACATGATAGGATTAAGAAACACCTATTGATTTTAGCTTCCACCTGTAGGAAGTGCTCCAAGTCCCCACCACCCGGGTTGTCACTGTGCTTACAGAGTTGTGTCCAACTCTCCCATTTGAGTATGAGCTTCTGCATCATTAAAGGTCTGGAGAACCTGGAAAAAATAACTGAAACACCTATTGGGTTAGTAACTTGTACATGTGTCTGTGTGGGTCATGGAGGCATGACCTTGCGTACTATATATGGTAACTGGCTCCCTCCTCTCTTGCACTGTTTCCCTGCTATACTTCCCAGCTGCCATGAGCTAAGCATCTTTGCTCTGCCACATCTTGCTGCCATGATTTTTCTGCCTTGGAGCTACCAGTCATGGACCACATCCACTGAAACTATAAGCCAAATCAAACCTCTTTTCCTTCAAGTTCTGGCTGTTGGGTATTGTATCTCAGCAACAGGAAAGCTGACTAATACGTACCAACTTCTTTTTCCCTGCCACTCTCTCTCTCTCTCTCTCCAAAAATGACCTTTTCAAGAACCCTGCCTTAGTTACTTTTCTCAATGCTGAGACAAAATACCTTACACCAACAAGTTAAAGGAAGAAAGATTTATTTCAGCTCACAGTTTGTAGAGGTTTCAGTCCACAGTCAGTTGGTTCCAAGCCAGGGTGGCATGGAAGAGGGACATCACAGAGCAGAAACAGTCCATGGCAGAGCAGGCAGGAGGCAGCAAGCCACAGACAACCAGTAGTAAGTAGCCAGCCTGCTTTCCTTTTTTTCCTCTTATGTTCCATTCAAGCTATAAACCTATTGAGTGGTGCCACCCACACCCAGGATAGAGCAGCACATTATCCATACTCAGAATTATGCTAAACCAATAAATGGTCTAATTTAGTACCACCCTTAATCCCAGTATCACATACCCTAGGCCCAACTGGCTCTGAAAAGTCCCACCTATGAGCACATGAGGCATTGGGAGGACATCTAAATAATACATGCCACAACAAATTCCAAGATGGAATATTAGGTTATTTCCAAAAAGACAATTTTAAGTAAATAACAAGTTCACAAATTTGCAAGAAAAGGTAAGAAGTAAAAAATAAAATTACTCTAGGGCCAAGGATTTAGCTCAGTGGTTCCAGCACCTGCCTGGCAAGCGCAAGGTCCCGAGTTCGACCCCCAGTACCAAAAAATAAAAATAAAATAAAATTACTCCAGAAAAGAGTTCAACACACCAAAGTCACTAGTCCAAATCTGGTCCATTGCCTGTTTTTGTTAATAAAGCTTTATTGAAACACAGTCACACTCATCCCTTTATGTCTTGTGTTTGGAGCAGAGTTGAATCTCTCCAACAGAAATCTTATGACCTGCAAAGCTGAGAAACTTTACTCTCTGACCTGTTAATAGAAAATATGTTGACCCCTGATGCAAAGCAGTAAGTGCACCTTCCCTGTTTGGCGATACTCAAGAGCAAAGACCAACAAATCCCCAGATAACTCCAGCAAGCACTCAGCAGAGGAAACAAATATCAGATCCCCAGATAATCTCCCCAGTGGTAGCATTCAGTACACTAGCCACAGGTTCTTTTTTTTATTCTTTAATAAGAAAAAAACACAATCCACTAAAATACAGATATAGGTCCATGAGACTGCTAAAAGAGAGAATGAGGATAGGGGAAGTTATGAGGGAAATGTTGTCCAAGTCATCTGCAAGATTCCCACCCATCAGACAGCTTTGATAAGGAGCAAGGGACCATCTGAAGAGCTGGAAAAGTTCAGGGAAGACTAGGTGGATGATATGAAATAATGACCATTGGAAGAGGCAGAGTACTCCTGCATGGGGTAGGAGAGACAGATGGGTTGTCAGAGAGGGTAAATTGCTCTGAAGATGAGAAATGTGCCAAAAGTGAAGAGAAAATCAAACCCTGGACTCACCACCCGAGATGGAGAAAGGAAAAATAAAAACAAGACTGCAAGGAAAATGTTGTACAAATGGGTTTTTTTCCAGAAATAGACTAATAAAATGCAGATGAAACCCATCAAATTGAAAAATGGTTTTCATCACCTGAAATACAGCAGCACAATGTGCTAAAAAGTGTATGGCTGCAAAAAGCCAGTTGGAAAGGGGTTTAAATTCTGGCTCCATCGCCTGCTAGTACATCCATGTTAAAAAAAAAAACTTTGCTGAGAGCAAATTCTTATCATGATCCTGCTTACCTGGCATGGCTCCTGATAGACAACAGAACCTTGACTGATCCTGGTATTTACATCAGTAGTGATATTCAAAATATCCATAGACAGCCATAGCATCAGTCCTGGCTGATTAGAACAGGTGACTACCATGCAAATGTGTACATGCAAGTGAAGCCATGCAAGTGCGTACAGCTAGCTCCAAAATGAAATTCAGCAAAGCTTAGGGTAGCTTTGTAAAGAACAGGGAGAGCTTCACTCCTGAATAAGGACTACTTACTATGAACATGTATATTCAATAACTGGAAAAAGACATGAGTTCCAATACTAGTTATCATGGTGAGTGGCTGGTAATGACTTTTTTTTTTTTTCGGTACTGGAGGTCGAACTCAGGACCTTGCATTGGCAAGGCAGGTGGCATAATCATAGTAATGACTCTTAATGGAGATCTGGAGTGGATCTCTCTTCCTTCAAATTTTGGGGCTCACTTAAGTTTCCCAAGTTGACTTCTTATTACACGTCCTGATATCTAATTTCATTAGCTCAAGGGTAAGCTCATTAAGGATTTAGTCATCTTTCATTGATCTCCATGGAAGGCCACACTTTCCTCTAAAGTGTTCCAATAAGCACACAATGTTGGGTGTATGCAATCCTCTACATGGAAAATTCTACCAATTTTCAGACTCTTTCACCAGTCTGGTGGCGGCAGCTCCCACGCTATGCAATGAGAAGATTATTGTCATCACCTGTCATGCAAAGTGACACCTGCTGATTGAAAATGGATGGAATATATGTTACTCTAACTTTCTGGACCTCAGTTTCCTCACCTACATAATGAGTGTAGCAGGAGGAAGGAATGATTTTAGCAGCTGATACAAGTTTGAGCCTGAAATTCCTGGGTGAAAAATATTCTGCTACCCACAGAATGTTAACAGACAACATTTATATCTCACACCTTCTCAGTGACCAGAAAAAATCAAACAAAACAAGAATTTGATTTTAGGTCAATGTTGTATGGCTAAAAGAGCACATCTCAAGAACCAGGCATGGAGACCCAGGTTCGAGTCTCCACCCAAGTATTAACTAGACTTGCAGTTCCCTGAAGCTGGCTGTGTTCCCTGTGGGCCACAGTTCTCCCATCTGACAGATAAAAAAAGCCCAAATCTAGGACAACAGTGTCTTCGGAATTCCAGTACAATCTCTCAGAGGTCCCAGAGAATGAGACTGAACACTGGGGACCCTTCCTTCCCTCTCTGTCCATTTCTCTCTGTCTATTTCCACCCAAACAATGTCCCATCATCTGTCTTATATATTTTTTGGTCAAGTACCATTTACTGGATTAAAAGGGACCATTATTTAAAGACGTAAAAATCTTGAAAACCCCCATTAATATTCTATGCCTGTATAATTTGATAATTTTTAAATCATTTTTAAATATTTTATCAGATAAAAATATAGAGCCTGGCATTAAAATCAAAAGATGGTGTCAAGGAAAGGATTGAGGATCTACTGAGTTATGTAGTGGGGAATAATAAAATTTTCTTTTCAACATTTCAAAATGGTGGAGGACAGCTCGGGTAAACTTTGGACTGGTGCTATTTGTCATAAATTTTCTGTGTGCCAGTTCTTTGGGGAATATTCTGAAATCCATGTGATCTTGTCTTTTGATCTTGAAGCCTGGGCTGAACCACCATGGTCTGTCTGAAAGGGCAGAGTATTGGTTTCCTATTGCCACTCTAATAAACTGCTGCATTTAGTGGTCTGAAACATCATACATTTGTTATCTTACAGTTCTAGAGGTCAGAAATTCAAGGACACCTTAGAGTTCAGAAGTCTAAAAAGGGTTTCACTTGGAAAAGAATCAAGGAGTTTGCGAAACAGTATTTTCCTGGAGGATCTAGGGGAAACTCTGTTCTTCTTTCACCTTGTCTAGAAGCTTCCCACAACCCCAAGTGCACAGCCTCCTCAAAGGTGATGGTCGAAGTTGGAGTCTCCCTGGCATGCAAAACTCTGACACTGGCTCTCCTGCCCCACTCCTTCCCTTATCTGGACACTTGTGATTCCACTGGGCCCACACAAACAATCCGGGATAATCCCTCCATCCCAGGCCAACTGATGGGCAGCCTTAATTCCGTCTCCTACCTTAACTTCCCCTTGCCATGTAACGTGTTTGCAAAATCAGAACATGGATGTCCTCAGAGGGTTGGAGGGAGGCTCTCATTCTGTTACCCCAGGCAGGCAGTTTCCAAGGACGAGCTCTGGACCTGCTGAAGCAGGAGGCAGGTGGGAGGTGACAGAAGGAGAAGGCCTCATTACCAAGACAGCTGCAAGCACTAGCATTAGGGGAGAAAAATAAGCTGAAGGACAAGTGAGAAGATAAATGTTTAGAGGTCTGGTCACACAGGTTGATGTGAGACTGGAACTATTTACCAGAGGTAGGGCTGGAGAGACGGACCAGGCTCAGCATGAGGACATCACATGAGACACGGGCAATAAATCAGGATGATACAGAGCTGGTGCCAGGAAATCTGAATTTGGAAAGCACCAACTATAACAGCAACTGCCTTTTATTGACGTTTATCACATGCCAGAGAACACTGAGTCCTTCAGATCTGAGTCCTTCAGATCTGAGTCAGTCCTCCAACATCCCTGGGAGACAGGTAACATTGACCTCCTTTTAAAGACAGGAACTAAAGCCAACAGAGCTGAAGTGACTTGCCCAAGGACACTCGAGTCTGAGGACCCAGATTCTAAGCCAAGTTTGTCTGACTCCAAACCCCACAAAAACCTCTAGGCTCTCGTCATCACCATCACAGACAGCCTTTACAACAGAATCGACAGATTCACCAGACTAAGGAAAAAGTCTTACAAAAAGTTTACTACTCGATGACTTCACATTTTTAGTCTAAAATGAAAGTGTAGAATCAAAATTCAACTTAAAGTCATGCTTAAATTTTTTCTACTTGTGACTTTTTACCTTAAGGTGTTTTTTTGTTGTTGTTGTTGTTTTTCTTTTTTGGTACCGGGGATCGAACTCGGATCCTTGCGCTTGCGAGGCAGGAGACGGAACCACTGGGCTACAATCCCCAGCCCAACCTTAAGGTTTTTTACCACGCTTTCTGGTAGCCAATAACTGATGAACGCTGTGCGAGGCATCTTAGGTTATGTGTTTGGAAAGTGTTTTTCCAATCAACAAGCAATTTACAAATGTTAGTTACACTTTCGTTTGAAAAGCATAGCCCCAGGAGTGTTGTGCTTGGTGTTACCGACCTTCCTGGGCCTTGAGAAACTACATACAAAACCTCAGCCTGGCCTGGAGGTTCTCATTGCTTTTCTCTGCTCACTTCCCTTTCATACCAGAAGTTGCCTATTCTTCCCTCCAGGTATCTGAAAGGCGGCAAAGTATTCGGCTTACTTGAGCTGCTAAAGGAAAGAGAGCCAATAATCTAATTTTGTTTTCCAGAGTTTATTGGGTGAATTCAAATTGGCATTGATTCACTTCCAGCAGAAAATTTACCCACAGAATGCCTTGGCAGCTGAGGCAAAAGCAGGCTTCCTTCTAATCTAAAAAGCAGTAGAAAAATACCTTTCAAGTCTCAGTTATGGGGCCCTCTATTCACAGGACCCCATTCAGACCATGACAGTTCCTGGCCCTGATGTTTCACCTCCCTTTCACAGCCTCTGAGCAACATGGTGACACTCATGGACCAGCAAGAGGAAGACGTTTTGTTCTCCCAAAGAGAGATTTCTCCATAGAGCTAGCCAAAACTAGTTTGTCAGGTGCTAAGAATTGGAGACAGAGTGCAAGGACAGCAAGCCTTCTGAAATAAAACTACATGGCATTGCTCCTCTTCCATTCTGCAACGATTCTTCACTCATACTCTGGGATACATTCCAAACAACGGAACAAAATACTGAAGGCTCTTCATAGCCTGCCCTCTGCTGCTCTTTGCAGCCTCCATTCCAATCCTTTCTCCAATCTGTACACAGAGCCTTCACTCTGGTGTTGCCAAATTATTCGGCCTCCACAAGCACCAGGTCTTAAGGGGATTCACATGTGCTGCTTGCTGTGCATGGAAAGCATATTCTTCAGCTCAGCCTCCACTCTGCCATCTGAGCTAACCCTTTTGCAACCTTTAAGACCCCAGCCAAATCTAATCCCATGCATTCATCCATCCATCCATCCATCCGTCTGCCTGTCATCACTAAAACTGTCCTGTCATATCTGTATCCATAGCTGAGAAAGCTAAGAGAAGTCACTGATTCTCTCCACAGCTATTTCAGCTTCCCTTTATCAACCTCAACTCAAAGTCAGGGCTTCTCTTCCAGTGTGATTTCCACCCATGGAAGCAGATAGATCTGCAGAGGCCAGCCTGAGAGAGTCTGATATAGGGACCAAGGAGGGCAGCCTTCAAATCCTCATCCCACCCTTTATCATTATTTCACCTTCCATATGTCCCTAAAGTTTTCTAATCCTTAGCTGTTCTCTTCTGTACTAAGAGGCATACTAGAATAGGGGAACTAAGAATGACATTGTAGAAATTGTACAAGTTAATAAACCAATGTGAGGTAACTAGCTGTATGTGGCACAAAGTTGTGCTCAATAAATGGTATTCCGTGTCCCATATAGAACAACTTAAAAGGCCACTTTCTTTTTGTTGTTTTTTTTTGGTACCAGGGATCAAACTCGGGTCCTTGTGCTTGCACAGCAGGCAGCGAAACCACTAAGCTAAATCCAGGGCCCTGAAAGGTCACATTTTAATAAAAAAGAAAATACATAATCTTCCTTCAATATTCTCTCAGGAAGCTAGTTCCAGGCCTCCTGTGGCTATAAGAATTCATGGATTCTCAAATTGTTAATGTCAAATGGCATGTTATTCACACAGCACCTATGCACATCCTCTCACATACTTGGGGTCACCTCTAGATTACATCTAATACCCTATGAGTGCTGGGTGCTATGGTGTGCATGTGATTGGAGTGTGTCTCCCAAAGGCTCATAGAAAACTTGGTCCCCAGGCCTGTGATGCCAAAAGACAGTGGAATCTTTAGGAAGAGGAGCTTAGTGAGAAGTAATTAGGTCTTTAAGAAGTTTGAATGCACTTCTCATTGGAGTATATTCTTGTTCTCATAAAGGTGGTTGTTAAAAGCAAAAGTGGCCCCCCTCCTGGCTCTCTCTTGCTTCCTGCCTCACCGTATAACCTCTCTTTCCCAAATGTCCCTCCATTGTGATGCTTCTCCTTGAGGCCCCCACCAGTGCTGAGCAGAGACCAGCACCATTCTCTTCAACCTCCAAAACTCTGAGCTAAATAAACCTCTTCTTCATAGAGTGCCCGGTGTCAGGTATTCTGTTACAGCAACACAAAACAGACTATGACACCATGTGAATAGTTTTTGTGTGTTGTTAAGGGAGTGGTTACAAGGGGGGAAAAGTTGACACCTTTATTACAGATGTGATTTCTTCTTCAAATATGTTCCATCTGTGGTTGGTTAAATCCACACTGAACCCACGGATGAAGCGGACCCGCTATACAGACATGGTATTTCAAAATGAGTACGACTAAGAAGTGCAGCTGAAGTGGCAAAGACCTGCACTCCAGAAAAAGAAGCAGCTGAGTGACTGACGGAGCTTCCCAAGGTGATTGGCCATTAACTGCCTCCACTTTCTGAAGGGAATCTCAAAATGTCATAACTACAAAGGCACCCAGGATCATCCAATCCAACTACGCAATGCTGTACTTTTCAAAAAGGAATCAAAGACCCAGTGGCACTGCTGAGAACCCTCACAGAGTTCTGGAAGCTTCAAAGAACAAGGGTAGAAAGTAATTAAGAGAAGTTAACTGCCTCAAATTGGTTTTGGAAAAAGGTGGGACATAAAATAAATGAAGGAGATTAATACTTTTCTTCCTAACAGCACCAGAGACTGCCTGAAGCTGATAAACCAGAAAACCAATGAAAAGACCCTATGGACGAGAGGGCAATATTAGCCTACCTTCCATCCTAAAAGAAGCACAATATTCAGATAAGAAGGACAGATCAGAGAAAAAGCCTTCAAAGGAAAAGTAGGAGGGACAAAATGCATCTTATTTATAAACAGTGGCTAGAAATTAATGTCTGCTCTTTTTAATAAAGAGAGGCTTTTATAGAATAGCTTGAGTCTGAAGAAAGTCAAAGTTACTGCAAACAGAAAGTGCCCCAAAGTTTTCACATTATTTCTAAGAGAATCTGTTCTGAAGGCTAGCATTTCACCCCATAAATGATGTGACTGATGAAATATTTATTTATTCAGCAAATATTTATTGAATACCTATTAAGTGTCAGGAACTGTTTGTCCAGGAATCACAGTAGCAAACGAAACAAAACAAGGTCCTGCTGGAGAAGGGAGATTGAGGGTAAACACTCTAAATAAGCAAGATCATGTTTAGGGAGCAACAAGTGCTCCATGGGAAAACAAAAGGGGGTGAAGTGGGAGAGGGAGCCACTGGGAAGAAACAAGGTCAGGTCTGCACTGAATGGCAGAGGATTAGGCAAGCGAAAATCAGGGGAAAGTGTGTAAGTGGGAGGGAACACAAGCTGAGAGGCTCTAAGGAAAGAACTGCAGTGCTGTTCACAGAACAGAAGAGAACCAAGTGGGGCTGGTGGAGCAAAAGCAAAAGGCAGAGGACAAGGAGAAAAGCCAGAAGCACAAGAAGAGGACAGGTAGTGTTGGACCCAAGAGGCCAGAGGAAGGAGCCTGAATTCCATTCCACATACAATGGGAAGTTATTTGAGGCTTTATGCATGAAAGAGAAATAATCTGACATATTTTCAACATCACCTTTTAAAATCTTCAGCTCAATGGGAGTCATCTTGGTCAGGGATTCTTAGAGAAAGACCCAAGCAGTGGCTATTCCCCCAGGGTGAGGCTGACAACCCTCTAAAAAGAATGTGCATGTAACCCAAATAAATCCCAGGACCCACTGGCCCAGTGACTGTGTCATTCATTTGTTCTTTCAGTAAGTATTTATTGAAAACTCAGTGCTGGCCAGGTAACAGTAAATGAAACAAAATGTATCTCTTGGTGGATCTTACATTTTAAGAGAGAGATGGCCAAAAAACAAATACATAAATGTTTAGTGTTAGTGCTAGAAAGCACCATCAAGATATATAAAATGGCACCTAAGGGACTAAAGAATACCTGGAAATGACATTTTTGATCTCTTTCTTTTTAGAAGAGTCCCTCTTAGAAACAGAGATGTGAGTATTCAGCTAAATGAAGTCATCCAGACATCCAGGGGAAGAACATTCCAAGCAAAGGAACAGCATCCTCAGGAACTCTGAGGCAAGAACATACTTGCTGCAGCCACCACATGGCAAAGTACAGGGAGGCTGAGCCAGCCTGGCAATGGAGAGGGTAGAAGGAAATGCAATCAGATGGGCCCCATGCACTGAGAAGGCTACTTTCTTCACTGCTGCTCCGCAAGGTCACTTTGTCTACTTCAAGTGTCCAAAAATGCCCTGATCCTTCTGGGAGCTCTCTTTACTACGCTATTGGTCTATGTGCTACGTGCCTGATCTGTGCCAATGTCGCTTGTGATAGGTAATCTTTTTTAATATTATTTTATTGGTACATTTTAGGTATACAATATAATAACATTCATCATTGGA
>NW_004624795.1:7216057-7251264 GCF_000247695.1 Heterocephalus glaber | reverse complement strand
TTTGCATCTGTTTTATGGATTCCATTTGTTTCTTATGTTAGGATTTCATCATGTACCTGAGCTCTTCTCTAGATTTATTAATCATGTCTGCACTATGAGCACAGTCTCTGCTGTTGTCTAAGAAATTATTTCTGATTTCATTTTTTCCAGATCCTCTTTTGTTGCCAGTTCAGGGAGTCCAGGTGGTTGAGTATTACAGGGTTCCACCTCATTTCCCTTTGGGGTTGCTGTAGGTGATCTGGAAGTTTGGATTTGAGACTTGTTTATGTGTCTTCTCATTTCGAGGGGGCAGGGTACTGTTGGCACCCATGTGGGTCACCTCCTCTGTGCTGGGAGCCGTGGTATGGCATCCCAGAAGCCCCTTCCTCTGCACTGGGAGTGGTTGAACGGCGGCCCAGAAGCCCCTTTCTCTCCACTGGGAGCAGTAGTATGGTGGCCCAGAAGCCCCTACCTCTGTTCTGGAAGGGGTGGTACCATGATAATCTTGATTGCCAGCTTGACTAGATTAAGACACTGCTGGAGAGGTGACTGCATTATAAGGTTGCAGCTGAATGGGTTTTTAGGAGGTAGAGTCTAGTTAGGGGAATTGAGTCATAGGGACATGACTGGGGGCTATTTCTGGTCCCTGACACCATTCTCTCTGGTTTTTCTCCTGCTCTCTTCTTCCTGGGTGCCATTGGTTAGCAGCTTTGCTCCACCATACCCTTTGCTGGGATATTTCTGCCTTGCAGCCAGAAGACCACAGACTGAACCCTCTGAAACTGTTTGCCAAAATAAACCTTTCTCTATTACACTGTGTATATCATGCATTATGTCCCAGAATTGGGATAGCTAACCAATACACCACTGTATCAGTCAGGATAGAATCAGGAGACAGAATTCCTTGCTTAGTAATCTGAACAGGGAATTTTTAATATAAAGTTATTAATACAAATATAGTCAATTTTTAAAAGGATTTAAAGTGAACTCAAAGGGAGACAAAAATAGAAAATGTAGAGAGTAGTCACTACCACCAGGGCTGTGTGAGTACCTGAACTTGAGACAAACTTAAAAAAGGGGTTCTCCTGTAAGGCTGAGATGCACTGGGAATATGTAGCAGCAGCTCTCACTAGGTCATGGTGACATTGACTAGGACCTTGTGGATCAGACTGTTCTGCAGCCAGCAAGACAGGATTGTTGGGCTGTAAATTTCCTTGTGAGGTGCCATGGCCCAGGGATGGCAGTGAACACTCTCCAGTGGGGTGTTGGAAGAGCAAGATAGAGGGAGCACTGCTGAGTCCCATAAGCTCCCACTGCATCTTCCATACTGTAAAACCAAAGCAAGAGCCACAAAACCCAGACAAGGCAGTCTATACGCCTTGCAGTGTTCCCTCAGTGTCCTCCACTGACAAAGCCTAACTTTTCACTCCCAGGAAATAAATGTTTACAGGGTCCAGCTCCTGTATCACAGAGCAGAACAGACAAGAGTGAATTTGGAGCCAAAAGTCAATAGCGGCCAACTAGTAAAATCATATTATGTTAGTTATTTAGCTGTATCACAGGTTTTGAAATTCTTTGAAATAGAGTTTGAAATAGTCCTTCACCTTATTGTCCAAAACTACCTTAGCTATTCCTGTCCCTTTTGCACTTCCAAATAAATTCTGGAAACAGCTTGTCAAATTAGAATGGAAACATATTTTTATTGGGATTGCATCACATATATAATCATTTTGGGGAACACTGACTCTTTGCACTCTTGAGTCTTTCCTGAACATATTATATAATTTTTTAATCTTCTAGGAGGAGTTTTGCCAAGGGTTTTAGATTTATTTGTAGGTGTTTGGCATTTGGGGTTGGTGGTCATGCATTTTAAGTAAGATAATAAAATTTTGCTTTTTCTCCAGCTGTATTCAGCTCCATAGGTATATATACAATGTAGAAGGGGAGATTTAATCTACAATAGCGATTATCTTGTTGAGTAGAACAGAAGAAGACAGGAGCTAGAGAGTTGCTCTACAAGAGGAGATTTGTGCAAGGGTTTAAGATGATAGGCAGTGAAGCTTAAATTAGGCAGTGGGAAAAGTGAGGGCATGAGAATGATAATGGACAACAAGAAGCAGTAAGGCCAGTGAATTGAAAGTCCTGGTAAAATCAAAGAGTTATTAGAGTTAAGCCTCAAGGGAATAAGCTGCAGATAGGAGGTGCAGATGGCAGCCTCAGAGTGTGACACTTGAAACTGAAATGACTAGGTGTCAGTGCTGTGCCTTCCTATAGAGCTTTCTGCAGTAATTGGAATGTCCTATATCTGCACAATTCAATTTTATATCCACCAGCCACATGTGACTATAGAGCCCATGAACAGTGGCTGGTGCTATTGAGGCATTACCCCTTTAAATTTTATTTAGTTAATTTCAAATTTGAATAGCTATGTGGTAAATGGCTAGAGCTGCCATGTGTGGGCGGTACAGGTCTAGGGCATGACCATGGTGATGTGTGGCTGAGCACGGTGAAGGGCAAAAATCACTAGAGGTGACATAGCCAACAAGCTTGGAGCCCAGGGCATTGGATGGCTTCTCCATGTGATTTTGAAAATACCAACAACAATGGAAGGACTAGAGATGGAAAGAAAGAAGCAAAACTAGGTGCTTTCCTTTTCAGTGAATGAGTTAAACCAGAAGACTTAAGAGAACTGGGAGGGGAAGAGGTGGTATGGTCTGAAGGAGCTGGGTTCTTCAGGTATAGAGGAAGAGATAGGGATATGGAAGCGCTGATGAGCAGTAGACAGGACCTTGCCCCACCTCCAGGCCACTGTTAAGCAGGAAGTGGGAGAAGCACACAGCCACTGCATGGGAGGATTTGGGGAATCAGTGACCTCAGGACATTTTAAGAGCAAAAGGAAAAAGGAATATTCTAAAGACAGCTTGAGAATACTTGGAATTTTTCTACAGAGAGACTCATGAGTTCCAAGGAGCAGAAGAGAAGTCTCGAAGGAACAGACTTACTTGGGGATGAGAATCCAAGTCAAAAATTATCACTGAAAGGCTTGAAAGTCTTACAGAAAACTGGGTAAAACAGATCAAGATATGATGCAGTTGGTCCCTGAGGTCACTTAGGACAATGACTTTCAAATATTTTTGACTAAAAAAATCAGAAAGACCTTGTTTAAGAAAGAGTAATATAAGTCCAGCCATTACAGAAAGCAATATGCCAGTTCTTTTAAAAATTCAGAATGGAACTACATTATATACTGTATCATATAATCCAATAATTCCTATTCTGGGTATGTATCCAAAGGAAGTAAAAAGTGAAATCAGTATTTGGAAAAGACATCTGCACTTCCAAGTTTATTGTAGCAGTGTTCACAACAGCCATGATATAGAAACAACATAAGTGTCTACCAACAGATGAATGTATGAAGAAAATGTGAGATATGTGTATAAAATACTATTCAGCCTTTTCAAAATAAGGAAATTCTGACGTTTGCAGTAATATACATGAATCTAGAGGACAGTATACTACACGAAATAAGCTAGGCACAGAAATACAAATACTACATGATCTCACTTATATATGGAGTATAAAACTGCTGAACTCATAGAAGCAGAGAGTAGAATGCTGAATACCAGAGGCTGGGGGTGCAGGACTGATACAAAATTTCAGTTAAACAGAAGAATTAAGCTCAAGACATCTATTTTACAACCTCATGACTGTCGCTAATAACAGCATAGTGTATGCTTTACAAATGCTAAGAGAACAGATTTTAAATATTCTCATTGTCAAAAGGAATAAGAATATAAGGTATATCTGATAACACAACAGGTATGTTAGTTACCTCATATTACCAATCCAAAAGCATACAGAGAGGACATTTCCTTTAAAACTTTACACCAGCACACCTCTACTCAGAAATCTGTTTTACCCCAAAAGTTTATATCCACAGTGGGATATTTTGAACTCACAATATATTTTTCATTAAAAATAAAAATTGAAATATATTCATATGTATAAGAAATACTAAAGATATATACATATATCTTTTGTTTTAAAAAAGTAAACTTTTATTGATAGATAGATACACATACATATTCAGAAGTTCCTAACTTTAGGTCCATCAGAGGATTCCCAGTAGTTCATGGTTCCCCAGATGAGGTGTTGAGTGGACCATTTCTGGGAAGGGTATCCACAGCTTACATAAACTGCTCAAAGGATCCATGACCTCAAAGGGATTAAGAAGCCCAGCAAGAGAACACAGATCTAAGAGCCCAAGATTTAAGTTTCAGCTGGGTTACTTGCTGTATTAACCTTGAGCAAATTTCATAACTTCTTTGACTCCCTCATGTGCTCATCTTTTTAAAGACAGAAACAACAGTACCTGCTTCATAGGAGTATTGTGAGAACTAAGGTAGGGAATACAACATAGCCAGGTGCCAGACTAGCACAAGTGTGGCTGCTGGTAACCTGATCTCCTAGAAACACCTAGACCAATCCAAATTCCCAGCTCCAGTCAAGGATCACTGTGGAAAATCCTCTAGATCTGTATTTATAAATTGCTACCCCAGTAGCTCAAACTGTCCTTTCTCCAACAGTACACTGAGAGGACTAAGACAATCCTGCCTCCCTAGCATGAACTTCTCTAGAGTTCCCAACCTTCCAAGACTTCCAAGTGAGAGATCCTACTCTTAAGCTTCAGCACTGAGTTTGACTTTCCTCTGCTCCTCTGATGTGGAGCCTCTCTGCTCAGTTCATTAGACAGTCGCCAGGACCTCCACGCAGCATTAAAGAGATTGTCTCTTTCATGTTGGCCCCTTTCAGCAGACTCAGCCCAATCCTGTCAATGTAGACTTTGGCATTGTAAAAGTGAAATTTGCTTTCAAATCCTCACTTCAAGAATCATCTAAGCAACATCTTGCTCACTAATTGAACCCTGCTGCTCCCTATTTTCATCTCCTTTCATTTTCTGGCCCACATTTTACTTCAAATCTGGATCCTTTTGTTGATCACCCACTTAAGATCCACTGGATCACTGCATTCTTTGAAGGTACACATTTTCTTGTTTGCTACCTGATCCCCCACAGGAACCATCTGGTTGGCCAGCTTCCTGTCCACTTTCACAGTGGGAGAGAAGATTTACACATGGTCAACCATGTCAGTGGTTCAGGTCAGATGCAGTTCTCAGGAAATGCTCAGCTCATGTACCTTCCCACCTCAACTCTACCAGGCCAGACTGAACTGCTCATGTAGGCCACACACAGGTATCGTATGTCCTCGGCATATACCAAGCAAGGGGCTGATTAACAGTGAACATTTCACATGAGAACTGCACACCGAGGTGGGGAGCGGGGATCTTGAAAAGAGATGAAGGGACAAATCAAAGGTGACCACAGGGCACTACTAGGTTAAAGTATCAGATAGAGGAGAAACAACAGAAAAGGCAGAAAAGAGAAAGGCCACAAGTTACAGAAAAGTGGAGCAGTATGTCTTAGTTTATGATTTGTAGCATGTGCAAGGATGACCTAGGTTCTCATTGGCCCTTAAAAGAATACAAGGTCAGGGCGGGGGATTTAGCTCAGTGGTTTCGCTGCCTGTTGCGCAAGCTCAAGGATGCAAGTTTGATCCCTGGTACCAAAAAAAAAAAAAAAAAAGAATACGAGGTCAACATTGTCCTTGCTGGGATGGGACTTATTTTCAATAACCATGAACTCTCTGCACTTATCTTTCCTAAAGCTACCCTGCTTATCAGAGATGTGGCGTGATACACATGATGTGAACTCATAACTAGGAAAAATTTAATTTTTTCTCTGCTGTTTAATCACTGAGATGTTAGCCCATTTTCCTCTCATTTCTCCCAGGATCTTTCCATCAAATTCTCATCAAAATGCAGCAAACATAATTCTCCTCTTAGAATGGCTGTTTCTGTGAAACTTAATCATCTCCTCTAGTGGAGGAAACAGAGCAACTAGGGTGGGGTTGCTTTATTCTGGGATTTTTGTTTTACTCTTTGGTTTTTGGTTTTATTTTTCAGTTCTTCACTCAAGTACAAAGCAATCCTCAGAGGTTCGGTTGGTTCCAGAAATGAAGTATAAAATAAAAATAACAATATAAAACCTTTCTCTTATAATGTGACTAGAAACCAAAACATGTCACACCTCTACCTGCCTATGAGTGGATAGGACAGATCTGAAATCAGGAAACATACTAACATCTGGAGTTAAAATTAAGAATGTATGTATATGAGGAAAAGCTAGTAATTCTACACAGCAGAAATCGAAGAGATTCCTTGACTGGATGGTCAAAATTAATACTACCATCAGTGAGGGGAAGGTGCACAGTGGGCATCTCCAGATATGATATCTTGAGAATGACACAGAATCACTTACAGACTATTCAGATGTGTAACCCAAATTTACCTATGAGAAAACATCAGACAAATCTCGAAGCAAGAAACTTCCTATTAAATACGAAATAGGATTGTACCTTCAAAAATGTCAATGTCATTAATGACAAGAGAAGTCTACAAAATGTTCCAGATTAAAGGAGACTAAAGAGACACAACTAAATGAGCTACTTGATCCTACATTTGTGCCTATACTGAAAGAATAAAAAAGAAATGCTATAAATGACATTATTGAGTCAATTGACAAAGTTGGACTATGCACAGTAGATTAGGTAAAAGTATCAATGTTAAATTACTAAAGTTGACATGTAATAAAATATTACTGTTCTTGGGAAATATACAAAGAAGCATTTATAAGTAAAGAGGAATGATGTATACAACCAGGTATAAAAATGGCTCAGAAAAATTTGAGTGTATGTGCGTGTGTGTGTGTGTATGTGTGTGAGAAAGACCACAGATCATAAAGTAAATGAGGTTAAATATTCATAACAGGTAATCTGGATATAGGGTATACCAGTGGTCCTATTTCTTGGTCTATTTCTATAATCTGGATATAGGGTAGACCAGTGGTCTATTTCTTGCAGCTTTTCTAAATGTCCATTTCCAAATAAAAATTGAGTGCTTGAGAGACTTGAGTATTAGATTTTTTTTTCATGAGTGTTTAAAAGATTCATGTTGCTTTGTTCACCCTGAATTTCACACACACAAAAGCCTTGGAGATAATTCTTCTTTTACAAGAAACCAAAGCAATAATAGCTCAGAATATGCAAGGATTAGGGAAAGTTTACATACACCAAAGACAACAGCAAGATGTGTGTCTCTTCTGTCTCCTTTGGCAACTAAATGTCAGTATTAACCTAAACAGTAAAGCACATACATTAAACAAGATGCCATCCAGTTCTTAGGTTTTAATCATCTCATTCCTGCCTGTGGCTGATGAGAGGGTCCAATGGCTTCCCCAAGGTCTCTGAAAATCCCGAACATCCCCCATCCCAGCATTAAAGGGTGACCAACCTTCTCCAGTCACTTGAGACTATGGAGTTTTTAGGGCATAAACATCCAGTGCTAAAGCTAGGAGAGTCCTCAATACTCATGTCAGGTGAGCCTAATAGACAGCCTATGGGCCACATGCAGCCTGGACAGCTAGTAATGTGGTCCACAAGATTATAGTAAGCTTTTCACATGATTATGCGATTCTCAGTGATATTTTTCATGACTCCATCAAGAAATGCTCCAGTGCAGAGTACAGAGGTGACATCAGAAGACCATGTCAGTGAGGGCACAATGCACGCTAAACCCACCCTTGTGCCCTCCACGCAGCAAGTGGAATCAAATCTCACATGCATCGGACACCACGTGGGCTTGTGTGACAAGGTGAGTGAAACAGCAGCTGCCAATAGTAGTATTTCCTCCTACTTACGTGTGCACCTGCGAGGACAGGTGTTTATTGTTATCAAGCAGACATGTAAGTTTTGTACCTAATCATTAAACTTGAGCTTGTGTTATTTCATTTCAATGTTACAATAAATGTATTTTAAAAGGAAGTTTTGTTATTGAAATTAATTAATGACATTACATATTTTATATGTGGCCCAAGAAGATACCTCTTCACTCAGTGCGGACCAGGCAGGCCAATGCCCAACGTTATGGTTCTGAGCTCTGGCTCCAGGTGAAACTCAGGCTTCCGTCTTGTCACCTATAAAAGCTCTTTCTTTGTTTTCTGCCACTCCTTGATGTAGATCTGGAACTCAGACGCTTCTCTGGGGTGACACTTTCTCTCCATCAGCCCCACAGAGGATGTATTCTCTAAGTCACTCAAGGAAGTGACAAACGTGTCCAAAGATCTGAGCAATGAAGAGTTTTGGTGTATTATGGGTCCTATCTAGTCATCCCCCAAAGCCTCATGCACTCACAGATGGCACTTTGGGGAGTAACTGGATTGTGGGAGTGCGATACCCATTCGTGGATTAGTCCATGATAAATTTATAAGTTTATAGCTAAATGTGATGTTGGGATGTTGAGCCTGGTCAAAGAAGGCGGGTCACTGGGGTGTGGCCTCAAAAGATAAGATCTATCTCCCTAGCACTCCTCCCTCAAAGCTCTCTGCTTCCTGTCCCCCATGCCATGAGCAGCTCTCTTCTGCCAGGCCCCTCTCCCATGCCACCCTGCTTCAGAGCCAGCTGACTATGGACTGAAACCTCCACACACTCTGAGCCAAAATAAACCTCTCATCCTTTAACGTTGGTGTTGAGTATTGTGCCTGAGCCTTGAAGAAAGTGACTAAGACATATGGCATCCCATTGTTCATCCTGCTCTCTCAGTTTCTGGGCCCCATTCCGTTTCTGGCTCCTTCTGACACTCAGTGCCTCTCTTTTTATAACTATGCAAAAAGTTTATCCTCGTGGGTCTCCTTTGAAATGATCCTAAACATCTTAATGTGTTTCACTTGACAGGGGATTGATGCCATTTTTCACTTTGGAGCCCAGAATTGGGACAGTGACACTGAAATGTCTGTGTTTGTTGGTTTTTCTCTATGACACTGAAAAATGTTCTGTATCCTGAAAGAGAATAAAATCTATTCTATGTAGTTTGAATTTCATGAGTACTTTATTTTATTCTAATTTTTTGACATTAACAACTGATGATTGGTGTGTGTGATCATATTATAGTATCTTATCCCAGTGTTACTAGAATACTGAGGTCGTGTCCAATGGTGACAAAGAATGAAACCACGGACATAGGAGGTAGGGTTTAAGAAAACTTATTTAAAAGATATAAAGGCACGAAAGTAAAAGATAGAAAGGCAAGGAAGTAGACCTCCTGCTAGCCCAGAGGAGATTCTGAGTAGGATCTCCAAGAAGGCTCTTTGTCTAGGAGTTTTTATGGGATTTAGAAGGGAGCTCAGGCCATTGTGTAAGCAATATGATCTCTACCCTATTAGAGACTACATACTCTCCAGGGTCCAATCTCTGTAGTGTTCATGAAGTGTCCATGCAGGGCATATATTTACTTCTGCATCATGTGCTATGTCAGGAAATTTACCTGAAATGAAGATGAAGAAGACTACATAGGTGAGAGGAGATTCCTTTCAGCCTAGTTAAGCACTGCTGGTCTTACAGGAATGGCCAAGTGCTACCCTTTACCCCACCCAGGGGCTGATTGGTCCCTGAACAGACAATGACTGCTCTCTGCCACCCCGGAAGAGTGTGAGAGGTTTTCTGGGCCAGGTGTCTCCGTCTGATGGTGCCCTGCTTCAGTGGGCCCACCTCCCATCTCTATCTCCCAGTCTCTCCTCCTGGCCTCCACTTTCTGTGCAGGGCTTTAGCTTGAGCAGTGTCACAATTTCATTTAGCCTCAGATAAAGCCATGCTACCAGATGTCTCTGCACGCACTTGTGTCAAAAGCCACTCACTATGCAGCCTTAGCAGCCACTCACTGACCTCCAGCTCTTCCATGGAGCTGCCTCCTCATTTTATCTGACAGAGACAAGATCCCATTTCACCTCCGCTACTCAAACAAGTCTGTGCTGTACTTTATCCTAATAGCTTCTGTCTTCACCTCTTTCTTCCTAGGCTTCCTTGGGAAACAAGGCAGTGTTTCTCTGACACATCCCACTCCTTCTGTGCCCCTTTTTCCACAGTTGAGGTCAGCTTTAGGGCAATAACCAAACCTTAGTAGGGTTCCCAAGGGCCAAAAGTTAATTGGAGACAAGTTGAGTGTGAGCTAAGAGATAACCAAGGATTTAAGACAGAATGAGACACAGGACTGATAGGTCTAAGGCAGAGCTTCTCAACCAATCCTAGTGACATAGTGGGTTAGATAATGGGGGGGCGGCTGTCCTATACACCGGACATGTTTAGTAGAAACTCTTCCTCTACCAACCAGATACTAATAGCAACCCCTCAGTGTTGTGACAACCAAAAATCCCCCTAGGCATTGCCAAATATCCCCTGGGTTGGGGGAAACAATATCATAACCCTACCACCACCACCCCTTGAGAACCATTCACCCTAGATGTGAACACAGAGTGGAAAAAGAGGGAAGAAGCCTTAAAGTTGGGGTTAACTTAATGAGGAACAGAGGAGACAGCAAGTTACAAAACTGATCAAATAAGAACTTTTGCCACCATTAAGAGAGAGAGGTCCCAAGCTCATGCTGAGAGCTGGGCATGAGTATGTGGCATGAGGAACCTCATTATGTTTGCCTTAGATCACTGGCCCTGCAACCCAGCAGTTGGCAGCTGCTCAGTGCCACAGCCTATACTCTGATCACAATGACAGCCCCCGAAAGCTCTGACAAAGAACCGCACTTTTCCTCCCTCATAGACTACCTCAGGGCAGTCATCTAGATCTATCCATTCTAAGTCAACTCATTGTGCAACTTTTATTATTATCCAGGTCCCTGGGTCAAGTGGAAACGAATCCGGCTGTGAGTAAGAGAAAACAGAAGACTAGTTAAACAAGGATTTTTTTTTCCACATAAGAAGTCTGAAGGTAAACAGCTGAGAAGGTAAACATTGAGCTGAGAGTAGCTCGATGATTACAAGGCTAATTTCTTGGTAATCATGGTAGTCTTTCCCATGTGGGTGCAAGTTGGCTGCTTCACCACCAGGCAACAGATCCATATGTTCCAGGAAGAAAAAATAGAGATGGTGTTAGCTGTGCTCGTCTCTTTATGAACAGAATCATTTTTAAGAGCAAAGAAGGCTAAGAAAATGAGCATTTAGCTTTTCCAGCCGCTACAGAGCAGGTGAGCCACAAGAATGACTGTATTAGCCAAACATGAAGTCTTCCATTGCTTCTTCACCTGAATTTTCCCTAATTATCACCCTACTACTCTCTAGCCTAAAGGAGGAAAGGCTACCAAAATGAAGATTCGAAGTACAATGCGTGTAGTAAGATTAAGCCTAAATGGATGGTGAACCCTCCTAGAATATTCAAAGAAAAGAGTGTATAACTCCAGCAATCAACCCCTAAAGTGGATATTTCAATAAAAGTACTTACCCTTATAAGGAAGTCAGAACTCAAGGGAAAATTATTGCTGGAAAGTGGCTCCTCTTGGTACTGATAGGTAGGGCATAAAGATAGAATGCCTTTTACCTCTAGTCTCTGTAAGTGGGGCAGGAACACAAATGATACCAAAATCATTTCCTAGGAAAGTCTCAGCAACAAAGCCAGAAGAGTGGCTCAAACAAGGAGTACAAGAAAGAGAAAGTGATATTTCAAAATCAAAATAAGGAAAGGCTAAGCCAGCAAGCAGCCATGAGCAAGGAGTAACAGAACTGGCAGTTGGAGAGAGCTCTACAGGAAGTTTGGAAATGGAATGTTAAAATGCAGAGCATTTTATTTTATGCTCTAAATCCAGGTAGCTCACATTGTGTCATCAAACCCTCCCAAAGCAGATACAAAACCAATCACCCTAGCAGAACACCAAAGCAATGTAAGATAATCTTCTCGATAGAAAAGGAGTAGAATACAAAAGAAATTCATTAATATACCATAAAATGTGCAGATCCTAGTATGTTGGTGTTGCTGTTGGCTGCATTTAAGAGAATTCTGCCATTAGCAGTTTAGCCCAGGAGAGTTTATTGTTCTGCTGTAAGAAGGAGTCCAGGCCTGGAGGTAGTGAAGCTACTAAAGAGTCAAATGCATACAACCTCCTCTTGGCTTGTGGCCCCACCGTTAGCTTGTGGTTTTCCCCTTGTGCTCACAACTTAGCTACAGTGATTTCACACTTTTGCTAATGGGAAAAAAAAGAATATCATTCCTTTTTATTTTATAACAGTAAACCATACAGAGAAGTATAAAAAAGAAAACTTAAAATGACTTCAAATCCAATCAGCCAGAAACAACTCTTATTATTAGACAACTATTGTTTCTGATAACTCCCACGTGTTCTTTTTACTATGGGGGTAAAAGAGTGATGGCTAGGCAGCCAGAGACACAATAGATAAGTAGGCAAATAAATAAGACTGAGTCTATGCTATACATGCTATTTTTAGTTTAAGTAGTCCAACTTATTAAAAAGGAATAGAAGGTGTTCTGTAACAGCTGCATTCTTGGAAGCTTTAAAATATTTGTAAGCTCCTTTATCTATGGCCTTTCACCCTAAAAGCAATGGTGGCTGAGTATAAAATTTATAGACCCACCATCTTTTCCCATAGATACTTTTCCACTGTCCTTTAGCATTAGGACTGTGTGGCTGCAGAGAAATCTAAACCTCGGCATTCAATCAAATGAGGATTCTATCAAATCATAAGAAGCTGCGTTTAAAGCTGTGATTCTTACTTCTAAGGAAATCTATTTGTGATCTGAGGGCAGTGTTGGATCACAGCCTCTCCTTTTGGTCCTGGCTGCACAGCTGGAGGCATGAAGGTTGATGAGTCATCACCTGGAGTTGTGGCCATTTCCTTATTTTATCAAAGTTGAAGTTTTCAGCCTGTTTCGTTGTTTTCTTAAAACAGGAGGAAAGGAGTTGGGACAAAACTGACTTTCTTTCATAATCTCTAACCATAAATTGCACCCTTAACTTTGGGTAAGTTAAGGAACTCAGAGAAAAAGAGCAGATAAACATGAAATTCTCTGTTCCCCACCCACCACACTCTTCCCATGCCATGTCCCATCCATCCCTGTCCCCTTCCCTCTCTTCCTGAATGCATCGCAATTCACCCACTACTCTCTATCTCTACTACTTTATTTCCTGTCCTCAATAGTATCAAGCTTTTCAGGGTTACTATGACAACGTCTTAACGGGCCTCTCTCCTCTCACGGCAGCATCTCCTGCTTTTCCCCCTTCCATCCCCGACACATCTGTCCAATCCTAGCTGTCATTCCTCTGCATAAAATCCTTCAGGATTATTTACTGATTTTTTTCATAATAACCAAAAGCTAGGAACAATCTAATGGTCATCAGCTGGTGGATGAATAAACAAAAATAGACTATCCGTGCCGTGAATTACTACTCGGCATTTTAAGAGGGAAAGAAAGAAAAAATACGATACAGGCTACAACTGGATGAAACTCAAAAATCCATGGGAGAAGCCAGTGAAAGAAGTCAAATGCAGACAACAACGTATTATGTGATTCCTTTACTTGAAATATCCAGGAGGCACAGCAAGTGGTTGAATAGTTATCAAGAACTGGGGTAGAAACAAAGAGTGATTGCAAAGGAGCGGAAGAATTGAGGGGAGACAATGACAATGTTCTAAGACTAAGCTGAGGTGCTGACTACACAGCTCTGCACATTTACTAAAAACCATTCGACTTGTGCACTTGAAAAGAGTGAACCTAATGCTATGTAAATTATACCTCAATAAAGCTATTTTTTAAAGTGAGACACCTCCAAAGTCACTCATGAAACTTAGACCAATCTTCCCTTGAATTACAAACCCCTACAGGATACACCCCTTACTCACATTTCTGTCCTTCTCATTTTCCACTTTTCCTTGTCCCCACTGTACCTCAGCCACAGTGGCCTCTTTCCATCCCTCAAGCACACTGTCCTTGCTCTCATCTTTGAGACTTTTCCCTTCCCTAACCTCTGAACAGCTGGCTCTTCCTTGATATTCAGATGTTGGCTTTGATGCCAACTTTTTAGAGTGGCCTTCCCTTCCCACCCAATCCAAAATAGCCTCCTACTAACTACATGTTCCCATTCTAACTCTCAGCATTGCCTTTCTTCCTCCTGATATTTTTCTTGTTGTCTGTTTATCATATGTCATCATTTACCAGAATGTCTGTGAGAACTGAAACCTTTCTGCCAGGGTATCCCCAGTCTCACCACATTTTCCACCCCTAGATGATATCAGTAGACATTTATTGAGTAGATAAAGGATTGACCAAATGAATAATTGAGGCTGTCAGAAACCCATGCAGATAAAAATATTGAGAGGAAACAGGAGTTTCATGTCCTTGTTTTGCATTATACAAAGGATACATCACAAAGAAAATTCTACGTGACTTTTCTTTGACCTGGACAATTGCAACAAGACCATTTGCTCCTAGGACCTAAGGAAAGGAACCCCAGTGAAACCTCCTAAAAACACAGAGGAAGTTCAGAAATCAACTGTGTTATTTGAAACAACATTGATGTGTCTACTCAAGGAACACTGAGTGTAAAGGAACAAACCAGCTACAAATGGCTCTGATAAAGAGGAGTTTATTCTATATGCACAAGCAGCAGTATATTAGAAATCTAAGGGTTTGGTCCCACCATTCCCAGCCAAAGGTAGGGGCTTCTGAGCCACCATCCCACTGCTCTCGGCCCAGAGGTAGGGGCTTGGGAGCTGCCATCTGTCCCACCATTCCTGGACCAGAGGAAAGGGGTTCTGAAATGCTGTCCCACCTCTCCCAGCTCAGAGGAGGTGAGCCATGTGGGCGCCAACAGGACCACCCCCCTGCCCTGGGTTGAAATGAGAAGGCACTTAAATCAGCCTCAAAACCAGACTTCCAGATCACCTATGCAACCCCAAATGGAAATGAGATGAAACACTCTGATACTCAACCACCTGGACCCACTGAACTGGCAACAAAAGAGGATCTAGAAAAAAATGA
The DNA here is from genome assembly GCF_000247695.1 of Heterocephalus glaber. The sequence continues at coordinate 7,236,339 of NW_004624795.1, read as the reverse complement.
AATCAGAAATAATTTCTCAGATAACAGCAGAGATTGTGCTCATAGTGCAAGACATGATTAATAAATCTAGAGAGGAGCTGAGGAACATAATGGAATCCCAACATAGGAAACAAATGGAATACATAAAAGAGATGCAGATGGATTTCCAGGAGATGAAAAACTCCATTGAAAGTCTACACAGCAGAATGAGCCAATGTGAGGACAGAATTTCAGACATAGAAGATAAGATTGCAATTAATGACCAGGAAAAGAAAAATTGCTTCAAAATTGTAAGGGAACACAAGACATGAGTCCAGCAGCTGCTAGACAAGGCAAAGAAGAATAACATAAGACTGATTGGAGTCAACAAAGAAGCAGGAGAGAGTGCAGACGACATTAAAAAAAACTCTTCACGGAAGTAATGGCAGAAAACTTCCCAAGCAGGGGAAAAGAACTTGACATGCAGATAAGTGAGGCATATAGAACTCCAAATAACCTTGATCAAAAAAAATCTACACATTGGCATATAATTGTTAAGATTCCAGAAACTCAACAGAAGAACAAAGTTCTACAAGCAGTCAGAGAAAAGAAACAAATCACATACAAAGGAAAGCCCAACAGAATCACAGCAGACTTCTCAACACAAACCATCAAGGCAAGAAGAGCTTGGAGTGACATATTCCAAGCCCTGAAGGAAAACAGCCTCCAACCCAGATTGATGTACCCTGCAAAACTATCTTTCACAATTGATGGAGAAATAAAATACTTTCATGACAAAGAGCACCTTAGGAACTTCATGAATACCAAACCAGCACTCCAAACAAATTTAGACAATATCCTAGGAACAGACAATGAGGATCACAGCCCCAGGAAGCCAAGCAGAATGAACCCATCTGGCATGACATGAAATTAAATGTAAAGGGGGAGGACCCAACAAAAAGAAAAAGTCATGAAAATGATAAATCAATACGTTTCAGTTATAACCATCAATGTTAACGGTCTCAACTCACCAATCAAAAGAAATAGACTGGCAGAATGGGTCAAGAAGCAAAATCCAACAATATGCTGCATACAAGAAACACACTTAATTCAAAACGAAACTCATAGACTGAAAGTTAAAGGGTGGAAAATAATACTCCATGTGACGGGAACCCAAAAAAAAGCAGGAGTAGCTATCCTCTTTGGAGATCAAGTAGATTTCAAACCAACACTGATTAAGAGAGATGAAGGACACTACATCCTTGTAAAGGGAACAATCCAAGAGGAAGAGATGACTATCATAAATATCTATGCACCAAACACTAGTGCACCCAACTATATAAAACAAATACTAATGGACATGAAAAGTCATACATGCACTAATACAATTGTAGTGGGGGACCTCAATACCCCACTGTCACAAATAGAGAGATCAACTAGACAAAAAATAAGTAATGAAATACTAGACCTCAATCGAACTCTTGAACAAATGAACTTAACAGATGTTTACAGAGTGTTCCACCCCACAAAATCAGAATACACATTCTTCTCAGCTGCACATGGCTCATTCTCAAAAATAGACCACATACTCACACATAGAACATGTTTAAGTAAGTGCAAAATTGAATTGAAGTTATCCCCTGTATATTATCATACCATAGTGCGATGAAATTGGAGATCCATAGCAAAAGAAACCACAAAAATTTCATAAACACCTGGAAATTTAACAACACACTTCTGAATAACCAATGGGTCACAGAGGAAATTAAAGAATAAATCAGACAGTTCCTTCAATTAAATGACAATGACAATACAACATATCAGAATCTATGGGAAACAATGAAAGCAGTCTTACGAGGGAAATTCATGGCAGTGAATACGCATATTAGGAAAACAGAATGAGCCCAGTTAAACAACCTGATGCTGAAACTCAAGCTTCTAGAAAAAGAAGAGCAGGACAAACCCAAAGCTCATACAAGGGAAGAAATTATAAAGATCAGAGGAGAAATCAATGCAATGGAGACTGAGAAAACAATACAAAAAATCAATGAAGCCAAGAGTTGGTTCTTCGAAAGAACCAAAAAAATTGACAAACCCTTAGCCAACCTTATCCGAAATCTAAGGGTTCACAGAGACTGGAAGTAAGGCTGTGGTTTCCACTTCTCAAGCACTATGTGGGTCCACCTTAACATCTCCCAACTACTAGCACCTCCTGGGAATCCACCACTTCCCTCCCTTGTTTGCTATGATCTTGGTTTTGAACAAATGTGACATGAGGGAGGTAAGTTTATTTTCATGAGGGTTAAAGTAACAAATCAGAGGACCAGAGGAGTATTTGAGTGAGGTCCCCTTAAGGAACAGGAACACAAGGCTGTGAAGCTTCAGGTTATTGGTTGGGTATTCCCAAGCCCGGATGGGAAAAGAGACTCATGTGTATGAGGTTGCTTCTACATGGATGGGCACCAAACTAGGCATCGGGGTGCCAGGTTGAACACTGCAGTTTCAGACCTCAAAAAACTCATAGCCAAGCTCATCAGACTCTGGAACGGAGTACGCTCCTCCCACTGGGATTCACATGAACCCGGCATGTCAGGTGAGCTGGTGAGAAAGATCCATCTGAAGACTTTTGATAATGGAAAAAGAGACAATTCGGGAGTCAGTAGGATCTGTCTATAAATCGGACTCCTGTCCCAGCACCCTTCCATCCAAATCATGTTGCTTCTTTTTTTTTTTAAGGGATCATGTATTTCTTTTTCATAATAAATAATAATGCACTTTTCTTACAGAAAGAGGGCTTGTGGTGATGGTAGATTACAAAGGTGAGGGACAAACCCTTTGTAAAGTGTGTCTTGGAACCCAGAACCCCTCCTCCTCTCACGGCCACTGTCCTGTGCTCTTGCAGGCACCACAGTTATGCTGGGAAGTGCACATTTCCATTCTCTGTGCTCTGTTCTCTGAACAGATCCTCCACACTGGTGGCAGCAGATGGCTCTTCCCATTGCAGTGGCAACGTTGCCATCTGCCTGTCTTCCATGGCAGTTTGTGAGCCTGGTGTGTTTTTGGCAAGTTTGTGCTTGGTTTATGGCAAATCACAACCCATGTGAAGCAAAACACCAAGATGGCAACAGAGATCACACAGGCAGCAAGGCTCAGTTCATGATCAGTTCATGACAGACGAGACACTGCCATGGGACCCTTGCATAGCAGCTGCGGTGACCAAGAGGGAATGGCATCCTGGCCACAGTGGGGCTACATGTGGCACCAGGCTGTGGGTATAGAGCCAAAAAGCAGCATGATGGGCTCTTAGGAAAGTCTCACATCCAGGACAAGGTACAGGCAAGTGGCACACTCTGATGACACTGACCCAGCAGCCAGTTATTAGGAAGGAGAAAAGCATCCAACACAAGGGGAATGGTCTAGAGCAGTGCTCAGGAAACTTTCTGTAAAATGTCAAATAATAAATATTTGGGACTTTGTGGGCCCTAATGTCTTTATTGTAACTAATACAAGGGTGAATTGCAAGGCTGTGTCCCAATAAAGGTTTATTTAGAAACATTGAAATTCAAATATCATGTAATTTTTATGAAATGTTATTCTTATTCTTTTTTAAAATTTTTCAACCACTTAAAAATGTAAAACCCGTACAAGAAACACGGAGTAAAACTAAAGGACCAAATAAAAGATAGCTCATAGAAAATAAGGAGCTAGATGGTTCTCAAAAGGAAATGGGATCAAGAGGTGGAAAAGGGGAGGGATAAGGGATGAAAAGAAGCTATTGGGATGTGTTATGCACATGTGCTAACTCCACACAAGGAAAATAAACATTATGTGCTGTAAACATGGACGAATAAGTGAAGAAAAGTAAAATAAAATAAAGTAAAAATGTAAAACCCACTCTTAGCTCATGGGCCATACAAAAACAGGCAGAGAACTAGTTTGGCTCATGAGCATATTAACCAACCTCTAGCCTAGAACAACATTCTCCAAAAGAAATATGTGAACCACAAATGCATGCCACACATGTAATTCTGAATTTTCTAGTAGCCACATTTTTAAAATTTTAAAAACTATCTTAAACTCTTTGAATCCCAGTTTCCTATAAAATAAAGCCCGTGATAGTAACTGGTAGGATTGCTGTGATAATTAAATGACTCAATCATAGTAAATGCCTAGAATGGTACCAGCATGTAGCCAGTCTTCAATAAATTCCAATGTTACCCTTTATTGAAAGGAAACAGGTAAAATCATTATATTGAACTAAATACAACCAAAATATTATCATCTCCATAAGTAATTCATGTAAGAAAATTATTCAGATGTTCTACATTCACCATTTTCAGACTGAATCTTTGAAATCCAGGGTATGTTTTACACTTTTCATTTCAAGTGCTCAGCAACCAGCAGCACTATGTAGGGCAGCAGAAATCTAGACAAATCCAAGCATCAAAGGCCAGAGTTTAAGCAATGGAGCACATCCAGGTAGACCAGGAAGAGGCCATATCACACCAAAAAGGCAAAGTCTGAGGTCAAGGAGGTGGATTAGATATGGGCACCTGGGCAAATATCGGAGTAGACCATGATCCAGGATCCAAGAGACCACCTGGGCATCCTAGATAAGCTTCAGAAACAACCACTTATTTAGGACCTTCTGGGCCAGGCACTGTAGGAAGCAGTTCGCATTCATTCTCTCATTTAATCTTCCCAGTGGCCTTACGAATGAACATTCTTATCTTCATGTTAAGAGTGAAATATGAAAGAAAAGGAATTGGTGGGCTCAAAATCATACAGCAAGGTAAGTAAGATAAGATTCAAACCTGTGTCTATCGTACTCCAACACCTACTCAACCCCTGCACTGTGCTACCTTGTACATATCCAAGGCAGTGGGAGTGCACAAAAGATCAGAACACAGGGAAAGGTGCTGTGCAATGACACCCTTGCATCCATGCATTTCTCCGCTCTCACTGCTCCAGTCCCTCGCTCTCCCTTCACCTTACCAGAATCAATGTAGCAACTTCAACCCTAGTCCCCAAGCTCACTTGCTCCCATTTTTTTTTCTGACTCTAACTCTCCACTGGCTCTCCTTGGCTACAACATAAAACCTCAAGTTTAGGAAACATGAATCGTAGGCCACCTATCTTACTGTCTCCAACTTCTATTTTTAGCTGTCTCCAACTTCTCCCACACCCCAACCCCGGTACAGAGGATCAAACTCAGGACCTTGTGCTGGTGAGGCAGGCGTGGTGCCACTGAGCTAAATTCCCAGCCCTGCTGTCTTCAACTTCTAAGCATAGCATTCCAAACCCTCACAGTCCTTCACCTCTGCTTCTGTACTTTAAATGGGGGTCCTAGAATACAGGAAAGAAGCCACAGCATCACTGGCAATGATTTTTTTTTCCCAAGCACGACCTGTGATTTTTAGATCTATACCATAGGTCACACTGTCCCTTCAGCTTCAAATGACCTTTCCTTCTACTTATTCCTCCTACCATTTTCTTTCACACAGATCCTGAATATCTCGATCACACTCTTCCATAAATTTTTGTCTTATCCTTATTCTTGTCTGGACTCTTCCAACAGCACAACTACCCCACTTTTATAGCTCTTACTGCTTTCTCCTTTGTTTCATATACATGTGAGTGTGCTCTCATCTCCCCTTCTACACTGTGAGCCTCCCAAAGAAAGGTACCGCGTCTCCTATCTCCCATAGCCTGTGCCATAGTGTTTCATGCTAACAGACTAGGAAATTACCACCCTTGTTTAGTTAAAAAGGAAATCTGTGTTAGTTGAGTTGACTTCATCTCTCATGATGCTTAAAGTGATTACCATCTAATTTATTCCTTAACAATATTCAAGAAGGTTTAACTGAAATTGGCCTATGTGAACCTAAAGAGGTAGAATTAAGTAATATTCAGCAGGATTTCAATGTGCCACCATTAACCAAAACACACACACACACACACACACACACACACACACACACACACACATACACACACATATATAATTCTTTTTTTTTTCTTTTGGCCATTAGAAAACTCAACTGAAAACATGGTGTTCAAAGACAAAAATATTCTTAACACAGACATCTTAATCTCCCTCCATCTCCCTCCTCCATTTATTAATTCAGGAATTTCCTTTTTTTAATTCAGGAATTTCTTTCTTGATTGTGTAGAGCAACTTCAAGTATTGTTTGTTGAAAGCTTCTGAGATTCTTTTGACAGTATATGTAAAAGAAGTACATATATGTCCTAAATGAATACTACTGGTAGGATTGTTGATGAACCAGGACAGAAAGAGCTGGAACTAAGGGAAGTGAGTCTCCATTAGAACTGGAGGAAACCATCAGTCTGAACTCCATCATCCAGCAGGACATGGTGGTCTCGGGCTTGTCTGAGCTGGAGCTGCAAAGCAAAGAACCACAGAGTATGGAACATAGGAGCAGGTGGAACAAGGCAGCAGCAACCCATAGAGCCAAGAAATGAGTCCCTTAGAGGAAGAACCCATGTGATAGTCGGAAGTTATGACAAAAAGAGTCCAACTTTCTAGGAAGGGTCACTAGCATCTGGAAGAGGATCAGGACTCCTGTTAAAGAACAAGGATTCAGAAGCAGACACCAGCCCCAGGGTGAGAAGGTAGAGATGAACAATGGACCAAAGCAGAAATATCTAGGAAGGATGTGTCATGATGCTGAGATTAACAAAAGGCCACACCTCTGAGTGCCATAGGCTCCCTTCCTAATGGTCAGCATGTTCTTCCTAATGGTCAGCAGGCCAGAGCCACCCACAAGGCAATAGAGTCTTATATGGATGTTACTTAGGAAGTTGTAGCAGGCAAACATGCGATGGTAATTTTTTGACAGAGGCCTGAAAGAATGGACAATATGACGGTTTTGATGGGAGTCAGTGAGCAGGAAAACTCCAAAGAAGAGGCCAAGGGCCAGAAACAGTATCTACATGGCATGAAAGAACATGGAGAATGGGACACTGGTGCACTAGGAAGCAGAATTCTGGCATGGAGGCACCTCACACTGGGTCGAGTCGACTCTGGTAACAATAAGGAAGATACATACAATTGGAAAGAGGAATAGCATTTCCTTCCCGCCACAATGATGGATGCGCTTTCCTTCCCTCTCTGTACAGTGGGCATTGTTGCCCCCATTTACAAATGAGGAAGCAGATTCTCGGAGTGCTGTGTTCTGGTGTCAGCCAGGTATCAGGAGCCAACATTTAAATCCAAGTCCCTCTGACTCTCGAGCTGGTGCTCTGGCTGTACCCTGGGCAGTCATCTAATAAAAAGTAAATGAAGCAATTGGAGCTCCACGAAGCCCCCACTCAGTGCTGGGCTGGGCTGCTGTCTCCCCACCAACCCCAGCACCCTCCTGCTGCGGAGGTTTGGGTGGTGAGGGAGGGTGGCACGCATCCTAGAGAGAGCTTTCAGGGCAGGGTGGTGCTCACACCCTGGAGAGAGATACCTCAGGTCCCCAGATGCCCTCTGTTACTTCAGTTCACGGAGCAGATTACATCTGCCAGCTCCCCGGGCAAAGGGCTCTGCTGCAAAATGAAAGGTCAAGAGTGCCATTCCTCACCATCTGACGGCAGGCCAGGCTGGTGGCCAGAGCCCCGATCTGGACAATTCCATCTGCTAAGAGCACAGGATGCCTCAGACCTGCCCAGTCAGGATTGACATTTTCTCTTTAATTGCCAACCCTTGCTTTTTATCTCTTCAGGAGATGAGTCATTTTTTTCAAGCCACATTCTGGCATTCTGGGGTCCTCTGGATTTTCATCACACTGAGAGTTTTCTCAAGTAGTGTTTGACAGGGAGAAGCTCAGGCCCAAATCAACTGCGTGTAACATGTATGTGTTCTTTGATGTCTTTCTTTGCACAAGCAATTGTGCAGGCACTGAGCAGACCCATGGGTGATGGGAAGGCAGGAACAGGCATCACTCATTACAATGACTCATTAAAAAAGTTGCTTAAGAATCTGCAGCTTCTCTTCCTGCCCAGGGAAGTGGGGGCTACAGTGGTGGCAGCAGCTGTTGCTGATTCTCCTTCTTCGGCTTCAGCATTGTGGCCGCAGCAGTGGCTGCAGAGGGATTTGGAGGGCCGCATCAGGAAGAAACACACTGGGATATCTAAAAATAAACAAGTGAAAATGAAATCTACAAAAGCCATGATGAAGGGGAAAAAAGAATTGAGAGGGGCTTTGAGCCTTCTTCTCGTTCTTTGAGATCCTTTGCCTCATAAGTCCTGGGAAGACAGCATCCCCTCTTGGCCACTGAAGTCCTCCACTGGGTGCTGGGTGACCCCTTTGCCCTGGTGAAAGGTTATGTTAACCAACCAGGGAAATCCCTTGCCTGCCTGTATTGTTGTCCCTACACACATCTCCTCCTCAGTGGTGTGGCGTGGCGTGCCTGCTCTAGCAGGATGAAGGCAGCATTGCTACATTTGGGGTTTCATTCATCAAGGAACCCAAGACAAGCTCCCCTTCAAGGCTGGTTTGGAGAATTTCTGAACGTTATCACCCATGTCACCCCCAAACGCTCCCCACACTAGGACCAACTCGTATCTCAGGACAAGAAGAAACTGAACTTCAAGGGGAAATTCTAACCTATGCCAAGAAATTCTCCCAGGTATGGTGGTTATAGTTTGTCTTCCCTTTTTTACTGGACAGATTTGATTTTGGTTTCCCCAGATACAACCAATGGTTTCAAAGTACCCTTCTCAAATATCCCAAGAGGTCTGTGAAATTGCCAAGTAAATAACAATCCTAAAAACAAGCTCTATTGAGCCAAAATTCCCACTCAAGCAAATGGATCAGGCTTCACCCTCAAACCTGCTCTGCACACATATAGTTATACACACAGCAATTGTAATGAATTTATGATGATATAAAGAAAAACCCAACCTGGAAGTATTCAGTCTCAAAAGCAGCAAGAGGCAATTTCTGAGTCAAATCTAGGAATACAACAACAGTCAAGCCAGAAGCCAGGAAGGCTGGGAGCAAGTTGTCATATGACACAGTGCTGCAGGTGGTACAGAGGTAAGGCTGTAAACAGCAGGAAGGATCCAGAAGTTCATGTTTATATGCTGGGACAGGTCCAGCTACCTAAAGGACCATGAAAGTGTCAGGTAGGATGGCCAGGGTCGGCTGACCCCCAGTGGCCATGAAACTGAGGGTTACAGATTCTTTACTCCACACTGAGCTCAGCAGAAGGCATTTCCTTTTCATGCCAGTTCCTTTGTCTCAAATCTGCCCTCAAGAGGGGAGGGTTGAGGAGAAGTCAGTGCAGGAGCACTTGGGATAAATGTGCTTCCCTTGGAGCTCCCCTTGAACGATACTAATTGGATTCTAATTGAAACTATCCACCCAGGCCCCAAGTGGGCCTGAAGGAAACGGTCAATATCTGGAAGCCACACCCCAGAGAGCTTGAAGGCACCAGACTCAGCACACAGTTCTACTGAGTAAATTATTTGTCTATTAGACCTTCAGAGATGCCACAGACTGCCCTGCTAAAGACAAAAAGAGCACAGCCTCTATTTTGGGCTGCCCTACAAAGCTGGGTTCTGACCTGCTAAGACTATTACAGTTCATTTAGCATCACTGCCATGCACCATGCTAATTAGGACTTGGGGACTCTTAAAATCACTGGCTAATACAACGTTCCCTCCCAAGCTTTTCTGTGATGTGGTCCAAATCCTTCTAAAATTTGTATGCAATGAATAGAGAGGGGTCAGGAAAGGCATAGGAAGTGGAGGGGAGTGTGGTAAGTACAGGTGACTAGGAATTTAATATTCCTTCCAAGGGTAGAAAAATTTTCCAAATAGTCTTTTGTACATGCATTCCACAAACATTTACTGAGCCTCTAATATGTGCAAGGAATTAATTATTCCAGATCCTGGGGAGACCGTTTCTCAAAAGTATACATTTTGCTGGAAGAAAGCCAATAAATGAAAAATGAACAAATAAAATACTTTCACTTGGTAAAGGCAACCAAAAAGCAAAATAGGGTAGTAAGATGAAGAGTAGATTAGAGACAGTGAGCCAGAGTTCATGGAAAGTCCTTTCCAAGGAGGTGACTTTTGAGCTGAAAGCTGAACGAGGAGGAGAAGATCCATGAGATCTGAGGAAAGTGTATTCCAGAGGAGGTACCACTGGAATAGATAAACGAAGGCTGTAAGGGATTTGGCACATTTGAGGGTCAGAAAGAAAGCCAATGTGGACGAAAGGGAAAGGTAAGAGACAGGTAAGACCAGACAGGAAAAAGGACAGGTAAGACCAGAGAGATAAGCAGGTCCAGATTCTATAGGGTCTTGTGGGTCATGTGGGAATTTGGAAGCAGACATGTACAGGAAGCATTCCTTTACGTAAGGAAGTATCATGACTATATTTCTAAGGCTGCTCTACAGAAGATGGTTTGGGAGAGGACAGAGGCAGACGGACGGAGTCAGAGACCCCAATTAAGAAACTATTATAAGAGTTCAGCAATAAAATGTAATGACTTGGGACCAGAGATTTATCTCAGTGGTTCCTCCACCTGCCTCACAAGCGCAAAGTCCTGAGTTCGATCCCCCGTACCAAAATAATAATAATAATAATAATAATAATAATAATAATAATGACTTGTACTAGGGAGGAGCAGTAGAGGAAAAGCTTAGAAACAGAATCCATGGGCTGTACTAATGGATCACATTTAGAATTGTATTCAAAAGGGGGGAAATTAAAATTTTCAAGAGTTTGAGTCTAGACAATGACAGAGATGGGGCTCTCTTTCCTAAGGTTCTTCTCACTGTCACATCAGAGTTTTATTTCTTCGTGTTATAGTGGAAACTAAAATGTCCCCAAGATTCTCTTGTGGGTGGAAGGTGATTGGGGTATGGAGAAGACTAATTCACCACTGGCTGTGCTTTTCAGAGGTGGGGAATGGTCTTCAGAGGCGGGTCACTGAGGTCTGTGACCTGGAAGGGTGTGTTCTCATCCCTGACCCCTCCCTTGGCTCCCTGCTTCCTGGATTCCACGGAATGAGCAGCCCTCCTCCTACCAGGACCTTCCACCATGCTCTTTCTGCCTTGGAGCCACCAACCACAGACGGAAATCGTAAGGTTATGGTGTTGGGTATTACGTCCAGCCATGAGAAAGTAACTAAGACACTTCATACCACTTATCACTCTTCACAATTTTGTTTTTTAAATATATACATGTGCCTTTTTTATTGCCTGTCACCCTCCTCCCTAAATCAAGCTTTAGGAACAACCTTGCTAGAGTCACTGGGGAAATGTCCCGACCTTATTTAAGGCTGGTACCTCGACTTGCTTCCTGCATCTTCCCCCTCTGGCCTCCTCGAGCACACTGCTCTACCAGTTATCTCCTTTTTTTCTACATGATTGATTTCTTCTGGTCTGCAGGGTCCTGTCCAGCAGCACATAAGCACGCTGTCCTGTCCTTCACCTTTACTGCAAAAGAAAAGATCCACACCCACCCTGACCTTGCGTCTCCCTCCAGCTGTTATCCCATTTCTGTTTCCCTTCATAAGAAAACAGAGAGATCTCTACTCACTGTCTCAGGTTCCTCACCTCCTGTTTTCTCCTCATTGCCCCTCAATTTGGTGGCCTTGCCCACTTCTCCACAGAAATTCCCTTTAACAAGGCCTTCGGGGACCACGTCCAGCTAAAACCAAGCATCAACTCGCAGAGATAATTTAGACCTCACAGCAGCATTCCAGGACTCTATGCCGCTGCCAGCCTTAATCCTCCTCTTCCCCCAAGTTCCCTCATCTCCTCCAGCCATTAAGAGTCTAGGAGCCAACCCAGGGGTTTAGCTCAGTGGTTCCGGCACCTGCCTTGAAAGTGCAAGGTCCGGAGTTCAATCTCCAGTACCAAAAAGATAAAAAATGAGTCTAAGAGCCAGTGGATACCAGAGCTGTTATCCAACCTCACATCTTCCTGATTTCGGATACCCAACACTTTCCAATGTCCCAAATTGTATTTATAAGAGGAAGAATTGGGTGGGTGAACCATAGGAGAAGGAAACTTCCTGACATTTGTCCTGCCCTAAAATTCCTGCTCCATGTCCCCTCTACTACACCACATTTCTTGCTGCTTTTCTAATCCTAGATTAAAATGTTTCACCTTCCAGAACCCTTCCCTGGATTCCCTGTCCAATCCTGTTTCTCCGTCTATGTCTTCATCTAGTAAAGGAAAGGTGATTCTATCCACCTGGCAGGAGAGTCACTTGTATGAAAGATGAAATGTGAAACTACTTGGCACTTAGTAGGTGATCATTATTACTAGATTATTGTTGTTATTATTATTTCCCTGGCCTTTATTATTTTTATCATTATTTATATGGCATCAATTGCTAATGGCTTTCTCAGATGTGGTTTTATTTGTCCTGCCTCCTTTCAATCTAACATACATGGACCCCCCCCAAAAAAATCACAATACTGATAACACTCATTTGTACACAAGTAACCCAGTCTCTTCTGTGACCTGCAATCTTGTAACGCTCATTCATAATGCAAAGTTACAACAAATTCCATCCACATCACAGCTTTCTATTTTCCCTAGCTCATTGCTCAGAGTCACACATTATAAATTGCCTTTTATGTTATCTCTATATTCCAGTAAACCCTTCCCCTAGTCCTTTTACCCTGCCCAGAGCCCAAGCTCTGGGGCAGCCTGCAGCAGCTCACCAGAACCGGATGGGCTGCTCTTTGTAAAGCTATCGATCCCTATAAACTACTTTATTAGTGGTCATTATTATTCTGTTTCTAATCATCACTTTAATTAAAGTTTTATCATCCACATTAAAAAGGGTATATGACTTTTAACAGGCTGAATGGTTTGCTCTCAGCCATGAAGCATTCCTGTGAAATCAGCCAATAGGCTCCTGGTTTCAAGGACTTTCTGAAGCCCAGCTCTCTTCAGGATACAGTGTGTTTATGAATGAGTGGAGGCACAACGCCTGTGGCCCCTCCTTGGGAGCCCCTTTATCTCCCCAACTAAGGAATCCCCAGACCGGAAGTCCTAAACAGTAGTCCCAACATGAGAACTATCCAGTCGAAGTACTAGAGGTTTGCACTTGAACAGTCTATCAACTCAAAGGGGGATATTGATTTGAGACTCCAGAGTCTCCTTCAAGTTCACATTTCTTACAAAACCCACTTTAGCAAAATCAACTCCTCTTAAGGGAGTCCTCCACTCACTCAAGAACCAAAACAATAAACAGAAGTAATCACTTGCCTGACTCAATGTAGATCCAAATGGAATCCTTTGCTGATGCATCTACCCCTGAGAGCTTCCTAATCCTCTTCCCCTCACACTAAACTGAGTTCTTTCATGGGAAGAGTGTGTCTTGGTCAATCTTGTATCTGCAAAACCAACACCAGCCTAGAACAGGAGTCTTCAAAGGGTCTGAAGTCAGGAGGATAAGCCTACAGTGGAGAATAAATTGAAATCACATGAGTACTGCCCTGCTGGACCTCTTTCCTTTTCATGTCTCCAAAAGTAGTGGGAGAGTATATTCAGAGCAGCATTATTGCTAGTATCCAAAATAGGGTGCACCCCAGGGAATGAATGGCTAGACTAAGTGTCATCTATATGGACAATGGAGTACTAAAATGCTTAAAAAGGGAAGGAAATTCTGACACCTATGCGACATGGGTGAACCTTGGGGAAATCATGCTAAGTGACCCAGTTACAAAAGGGCTGTATGATTCCACTTCTTTGAGGTATCTGGAGTAATCCAATTCACACAGACAGAATTAGAATGGCGGTTACCAAGGGTTAGGAGAAAAGAGAGAATGTGGAGCCATTGTTTAATGAGCTTCTGTTTGGGGGAATGAAACATTTCTGAAGATAGATGGTGGTGGAAGTTGCACAACAGTACGAACGTGCTTAATGCCACTGAACTGTACCAAAAATGGTTAAAATGATTAATTTTAGGTTTGGGTATTCATCGATAATTTAAAAAACAATGGGATAGTATTCTTGACTCCTTGGGGGCTGGGAGACATAATGTTTTTGTAGTCAAACCTTTGTTAAGTCTTCTCCTGGGATTCCAGTGAGATTTAACCAGACCACAGGACAAACACAAACTGCACTCATTCTTCCATTCACCATACACTGAGTGCCTACTCTGTGTTTAGAGTAGAAGTTCAGGGGTAAACTCACACCGTGTACCACGCTGTGCTTCAGAAAGCTACCAAATGCTCTCCACCCTACCCGGGACTCCCCATGTTCATTTAATTCCTATTGTAAGGAGTCGACCAGCGTTCTTCCAGCGAGAGGGAGAATTGCTCTCAACCAGGGTCCTGCCACCCCTCATCCCTGGACCTGATGTCATCCTGCTTCTCAAATCCCACAAGATCCAGTGCAAATGGTCCCTTCACCTCCAAATGGCAGCTCCTCTCAACCGACTAAAGGATCAGAATGGATCTATAGGGACAGCCTGGGGACAAACACCACTGGGATTTGCCTTGGGTACAAATTGTAAAGGAGTGCAGAAAACTCAGTAATCAAGACAAATAACATTTTCATACCATATTTTTTAAATCAAAAGTAATTCAAAGACTGCTGTGGTGAAGAAAACATCAAAGTTAGGGGTGCCACTTTACATTTTTGTCTCAGGTAGGTGCTTCATGGCCTCACCCTGACCCTGCTACTCCATTTCAGGCTCTGTCCTCGAAGCCGGCACCCCCAAACCTTCTCCTCTCAGACCTGCAGCAATTTTTTCCAACAGGTAACTAGGGGCCCTGGCTCGCCAGAGAGAATTCAGCCTGAATCATTTTAGGCTCATCCCCCCAGGAGCAGGAGGTGGGGTGTCTAGTCTGGACTGAATGTTTGCTTCCCCTGTTCATATGTTGAAATCCTACCCCTAAGTGAAGGTATTAGGAGGCGGGGTCTTTGGGAGGTGATTATGTCATGAGGGTGAATGAGATTAATGTCTTTATAAGAATTTGCTTCTGCCATAGTCAGCCATCTATAAGCCAGAAGAGGGTCCTCACCAGAACCCAACCATGCAGGCACCTAGATCTTGAACTCCTAATCTCCAGAACTGACAAAGACAGTATGAACCAGCATGCTCCTGGCCCCCTCTCCCACTAGCCTGCCAGCACTTGGGAGCAGGCTCTGTCCTTTCTTCATTCGCATCTGTGTCCCCAGCCTCTAGCACAGCAACTCAAACCCAGCATGTCCCCATTGATGGTGTCATACTCCCTTTAAACTCCCTAAGGATCCCTGTGAGGACATACAACCAAGTACGTTCGCTTTGGCCTTCTGGCTCTCATTTGCCACATGTGAGGTTGCATGGCAGCATTATAGTTTTCTTCTCTCTCTTTTTTTTTTTCAATCAAGCTTCTTGGAGAGGTTAAGCTGCTTTTTAATCAAATGCATTACCCTTGCAACCTGTTCCTCACACATCTTCTCTATCAAGCAGGTCGCAGACTCTCGCCTGTAATTACGCCCTATTTTCAGCTTTGCCTTCTAAGCCTTCACAGTGGAATTCATCCCCCGTGGGTAATTTTCAGCTGTCTTGTGCACTCAATCCAACCCCCATCCCAATCCCCAACAACCTCTCATAGTCACTCCACCGTTCATTATTTTATTTCTTTAATTGGATTTTAATTTGTATCACTAAACCCAGATTTACTTGAAAATTCTTTATCCCGTGTTGAAACTGCAAATTGAAATGACACACATCTTACAGAAGGAAAGAGAAACAGGATGCGGGCCAAGAAATTCACAAAGGGCAGAGACAGGGCTAAAAACAGGGTCAGAGAGATGGCCCAGTGGTCCATACTGATATAGTCTCACACTCAGAAAATGTTCCAGAAAGCCTACTTCCCCACTGATAATCAAGGGAGTCCCCAGGTTTGCCTTGGCTAATAGCCCCCATTAAATGCTGTCGTGATAAGAAAATGCCTTCCCTTCCAAAGTAACCTTGGGGGCTGGGGATTTAGCTCAGTGGTCCCTCCGCCTGCCTCACAAGTGCAAGGTCCCGAGTTCAATCCCCAGTACCAAAAAAATAACACAAAAACAAAGTAATCTTGGCCACCAGAAACTATCACCACCACCCTGGAAAGTAGACATCAGCCAGGATCAGCTTGCAAAAAGTAAGTAGTGAAACATGCAAGCTCCTACAGCAGTAGGATCATGAGTGGGATTCTGCAGAAAGCAGGTGCTGAAAAGTTGGGGTGAACATTGTTTAAGGATCAATGCCTGCAAAAGGAACAAAGATAAATCAAAATTAGGCAAGGGAAGTAATCAAACTACCCATGCAGGTGAGGATCAAGTACTTCTTGGAATGTCCAGGTCAGCCAAAATGCCCAGGCCTTCATATCACTGAATAGTCTCACCTCTTCCAGGAACTTAATGCAGATTATTTCAGACAAGATGCAGTGACAGATCCTGAAGGAGCTGACAGCTAGAAACAAGGTCTTCCCTAGAGGGGATCTGGTGGTGTCTCTCCATAACTGCCGCATAGTGGAATAATAGATATCCATTTTAACAGGGAATGGATTAGGTTTGGTATGGTTCAGGGACAAATGGAAGTATATAGGGGATTAAACTCCCTGAACATTCAGGCCTCCTATGGAAGCCCATTGTTGGATCAAAGACTGTAGGAAAATGAAAACTACCCTTGGAGAGCATAGGTAAGCAGGGGAGAAGACACGAGACTTTCAATTTAAGAAAGCCAGTGCCTTGGGTAGTACTGATCAGAGGTCTTGCTCAGGCAGGTCTAGCCAGAAGCTCATCATCAGGGCCTCAGAAAACTAGGTCCTCAGGATTGCTACTGTCATGGTCAGGTCCTGATTTCCCCAGCCAGTGGTTCAGTCAAGTCCAGATCCAAAACATGTTTTAGGATGTCCTCAAGATAAACTGGGATCCAGGGTACCAGAGGTCAGGGCGGGTCCGGTTCATCAGCTATTGAGAAACCCGTGACATATTCCAAATGGCAACACTGTATATCAGGAAGCCACTTCATCTGCAAGGCTGTTTTTATAAATCTCTGTCTCTAACTCATGCAGAAGTGTAGAAGCCCTAGCAGGCCCATACAATCTGAATATCTGGGAATTGTTGGGGTGAAAGTGCCCTGGAAGGGCAGCCCTAGTACAGATGGTGTGCTCTGGTTTTCTTTTCTATCAAAAGCCAACACTTCCAGATGCTGGTGTGTAGGGGTAGCTGGAGTGGTGGGATGTAACCATCACTGGCAATTCTATCCTTCAATAGGACCAAAGGAAATGGAAAGCTCATGGGTCTCAAACTGGGAACTGTTCAAAACCAGAGGGAATAATTGTGTAAATTCACCACTCACTACTCTGATGCCCTTTCTAACACTGCCCTTCCCCTATAACATCTGTCAAAAAGGCTCTAATAGCCACTCACTGAGCCTCTTGGGTCCAGAACTCCGGTCCATATTACCTGCATAGGAGCATGTTTGAGTCGAAAGGATGCTGGGCCTTTTGGACCAAGAATTGCTCAGAAAACCATCTAAATTGCTCATAAAACATGCTCATCTCATGGACATTTTACAATCTTACACTCCAAAAAAACTTCCAAACTATAATCCAAAACCCAAACCCACTGAAAAATAATTTAACTCTTTGTTTCTGCTCATCCCCACGGTTTCTCACTACTTCCTCTCTTAGTAAATCAACATAACAACCTTTAGCCTCCTCTGCCTCCTCTGCCTCCTCCTCCCCACACTTTGCCCCAGTCAGCAAAATAACAGTCAGGAACAGGAGTGAGATTCAGTCTTATTTTTGTCTCTGTCATGTACCTGATACCCCTGAAGCCATTTGGAGGTGAAGCTGCGATGAATGTCTTACAAGTGGACAAAATGTTGGCATCTCCATCCCTCCCCAAGAGACACACAGACATGGACCAAATTGGAGATTCTGGTAGAGCCGGTGTGCAAGATGAGGTCCTGCTGCTCAGTGGGAAGCAGATGGGCTGAGTTGCTCCTTGACTCTGGCCCTGAGGAAACCATGGATAGGTCCCAAATCACAGCTCCATGCTACGCTCAACTTCAGCACGTCTCTAGGGATGGATTTGCTAAACTAACTTAGAACCAGCATCTGTGCCACTGCCACCCCTGAGTTAGAGTTTCCAAACTTCCCTGGTAATGAGCAGCACCTGGGGTACATGTTAAACCTGAATTTCAGCCTATTTCAGACCCACTCATTCAGGATCATCTGTGGCAGGGCCTGCAGAGCTGTATAATCAACACATGTCCCAGGAGATTTTTAACATATACCCAGGGAAGTGATTGATGTAAGGATCCCACCCTCAGAAATTCTGGGGCCAAGTTTCTCAACTTTGGTATTTTTGATATTTTTGGACCAGATAATATTTTGGTTTTGAGCTTCTGACTATGGACGGAACAAAGACTGCCCACATCTTTGGATGTCAATAGCACCTGTAAGCCAGTTGAGACACCCAGAGCTTCCTCTGGGCACTGGTAAATGTTGAAGGGTTGGGGCGGGCGGAAAACCACTAGGTGGAAGTCCAGGGCATGGTCTAAGCAGTGTGATTCTTTAAAAGCTCTCCAGAGGATTAAATGTTCAGCAAAGATGCTTTAGACTAGTGCTTCTCAAACCTTAATGTGCGTGGAAATCACCTAGAATCATGTTCAAATGTAGCCTCTGATTATGTAGGTCCAGATGGGTTCTGAGGGTCTGCATTTCTAACCCATCTCCAGGGAACACTGATGCTGCTGGTCAGTGCTTTGAGAGGTGAGGCTGAAGATCATCCTTTAATGGGGATAACCACGTGCATGACTTTATCCAACTGTTTAGAAAATCACTTTTCCCCTAAATCAGCAAAGAAGAGGTCATCATGAGACAAGTGTTGAACAAGGTACACAGGGTAGGTAGGGTACAGATAATCTCCATGAAGGAAACCTCAGATGATAGGAAATCAGTTGCCTACCAATAAATCTCCTGGAGAAATGATTTGCAGAGCCAGGTATGGTGGTGTGGGCTTGTAACCCCAGAAATCTGGGAGGCCGAGGTAGGAGGGTGACAGGTATGAATCTAGCCTGGGAAACTTAGCAATTTAGTAAGATACTGTCTCAAAAAAATGTTTTCTAAAGGTTTGGAGATGTAACTCACTGCAGTGGCCCTAGATTCAAACCCTGGTACCATAGGAAAAGAAAAGAGGAGAGAAGAAACTAGAGGAAAGGAGTCCACTTGCTGCTGCTATAACAGAAAACCACAAAAGTGTGGCATATATACACCATGGAGAATTATTTGGCTATAAAGATTGAAATACTGTCATTAGCAGCAGAATGGATGGAACTGGAGGAAACTAAATACAATAACTCAGACACCGAAAGAAAAGGATCACATGTTCTCTGGGATATGGAAGCTTTAAACGTTGACTTGAGAGCAGAATAGTGATTACTGGGGACTGGAAAGGGTACAGAGTGGGGTAGAAAGCAGTGACTGAGTTTGACCAGTGCATGCTCCGTGCATTAATGGAAATATCACACTGAACCCCATATAATTAATAATATATGTTGGTCCCACTGCTCCTGACCCAGAGGAAGGGGCTTCTGGGCTGCCATCCATCCTGCCACTCCCAGCCCAGAGGAAGGGACTTCTGTGCCACTGTCCCACTGCTCCTGGTCCAGAGGAAGGGGCATCCCAGCCACCATCCCTCCCACTGCTCCCAGCCCAGAGGAAAGGGCTTTTGGGCCACCATCCCTCCTGCTGCTCCAAGCCCAGAGGAAAGGGCTTTCGGGATGCCTTCTGTCCCGCCACTCCCGGCCCAGAGGAAGGGGCTTCCGGGCCACCATCCCTACCACTGCTCCCAGCCCATGTCCCACCTCTCCCAGCTCAGAGGATGTGATCTGTCTGGGCGACAACAGCACCCCCCCACCCCCCAGTCAAAATGAGAAAACACATAAATAAGTCTCAAAACCAGACTTCCAGACCACCTACAGCAACCCCAAAGGGAGATGAGATGGAACACTCTGATAATCAACCACCTGGACCCACTAAACTGGCAACAAAAGGGGATCTAGAAAAAAATTAAATCAGAAATAATTTCTCAGATAACAGGAGAAATTGTGATCCTAGTGAAAGACATGATTAATAAATCTAGAGAAGAGCTGAGGACATAATGGGATCCCAAAATAGGAAACAAATGGAATACATAAAAAAGATGCAGATGGATTTCCAGGAGATGAAAAACTCCATTGAAAGTCTACACAGCAGAATGAGCCAATGTGAGGACAGAATTTCAGATATAGAAGATAAGATTGCAATTAGTGACCAGGAAAAGAAAAATTGCTTCAAAATTATAAGAGAACATGAGAAATT
>NW_004624795.1:7181374-7203439 GCF_000247695.1 Heterocephalus glaber | reverse complement strand
TGAAGGGCGCACAGGTAATGGGGAAAAAATAAGAACCAAGATACATCATGTACAGGTACAAGCACCCAATGATAGATGTAAATGTATTGTATACCTAAAAAGTACCAATAAAAGAATTTAAGCAAAAAAAAAAAAATGAGAAGAGACAATTGGAAAATGAAAATACAGAACAAGAAAAGGGTATTGAAAGCCATGGGGGAGAAATGCCAAGTCACTTACAGGGGCAAATCCATCAAAATAACTTTAGACTTCTCTTCAGAAGCCCTAAAATCCAGAACACCATGAAACATATATTCCAAGCCCTGAAAGAAATAACTTTCAACCTAGATTACTATATCCAGCAAAGCTATCCTTCAAAAGTGAAGAAGAAATAAAGACCTCCCAAGATAAGCATAAACTAAAGAAATTCATGACCACTAAGCCAGCATTAAAAAGATACTTAAAGAAATTCTACATACAAAAGAGGAAGTGTAGATGAATCATTGAGAATTAGGAAAAAATAAAACTTTAGAAAATCAACAATATGACAGGAATTATTATAAATCTTTCTATAATAACCCTGAATATTCATACATGGTCTTAATCCAGTTAAAAGACATAAACTGGCAGATTGGATTAAAAAATTAGACCCAACTCTTTGATACTTGAAGAAACACACCTCATCAGCAGAAACATACACAAACTGAAAGTGAAATGATAGAAAATATTCCATGCAAGTGGAACCTGAAAGGAAACAGAAATAGCTATACTCATATCTGCCAAGGCAGACCTCAAGATAAAACTAGTCAGATAAAACAGAGGCATCCACTACATATTGGTTAAGATAATAATCCACCAGGAAGATATGACAATTATATGTGCACCAAACATCAATGTGCCAAATTTCATAAAAGAAACACTATTCAACATAAAAGAACACATAGGTCCCAATATAATAATAGTAGGTGAGTTCAATAATCCACTTTCACCAATCCATAGGTCATTCAGACAAAAAAAACTCAACAAAGAAATATCAGAGTTAAACTATACCATAGACCAAATGAACTTAATAGATGTCTACAAAACATTCTATCCAACAACTACAGAATACACATTCTTCTCAGCATCTCATGAAATGTTCTCCAAAATAGGCTATTTTAGACCATAAAGCAAGCCTTAACAAATACAAAAAATTGACATAAATTCTTGCAACTTATCGGATCATAATGGAATGGAATGAAGCTAGAAATTAACAGCAATAAAAACAACAAAAACTACACAGACATGTGTTTAATGATTACTAGGTCATTGAAGAAACCAGGTAAGAAATTTTTAAATTCCTACATGAAATGAAAGTGGAAATAGAACATACCAAGATCTCTGGGATATTACAAAGGCAGTTCTACACAAAAAAAAAAAAAAAAATCAGAGAAATCTCAAATAACCTAATGCTGCATCTCAAGGTCTTAGAAAACAAAAGCAAACCAAAACTGACATAAGGAAAAATAATGAAGATCAGAACTGAAATTGATGAGATAAAAACTAAAAGAACAACACACAGGATCAATTAAACAAAAAGTTGATTCTTTGAAAAGAGAAACAAGGCTAGTAAACCCTTAGCCAAATTAACCGAAAGAGAAGGAAGACCCAAATCAAAACAAACAGCAGTGAAAAAGGAGATGTCACAACAGACACCACTGAAATCCAGAGAATTATTACAAACTACTTTGAAAATCTATATTCTAATAAATTAGAGAATCTAGAAGAAGTTGATAAATTTCTAGATATATATGACCTACCAAAACTAAACCAAGAGGATATGAAAACCTAAACAAGTAATGAGATTAAAGCAGTAATCAAAAATCTCCCAACAAAGAAAATCCCAGGACCAGATTCACTGCTGAATTTTATCAGACACTGAAAGAAGAGCCAATACCAATTCTCCCCAAACTATTCCAAGAAATAGAAAGAAAATGAAGACTTCCAAACTCATTGTACAAAGCCAACATCACCCTGATACCAAAGCAGAACAAAGCAACAACCAAAAAAAAGAGAAAATTATGGACCAATATCCTTGATGAATATAGATGCAAAAATCCTTAATAAAATACTTGCAAACAAAATACAAAAACACATGAAAGATAATTCAGTATTTACAAATTAGTTTCATTCCACGGATGCAAGAATGGTTCAATATATGCAAATCAATAAATGTAATACATCACATCAATAGAATCAAGGATAAAAATTACATGATCATCTCAGTTGAAACAGAAAAAGCCTTTGACAAAATTCAATACCCTTTTGCGATAAAATCCCTAAAGAAAGTAGGTATTGGGGCCAGGAATTTAGCTCAGTGGTGCCACTGCCTACTTTCCAGGCTCAAGATCCCAGATTCAATCCCCAGTACCAAAAAAAAAGAAAATAGGTATTGAAGGATAATTCTTTTCTACAGTAAAGGTCATATACAACAGAAAACCTGCAGTCAACTCAGAATGGGGGAGATCTAAAATCATTTCCTCTAAAATCAGCAATGAAATAAAGATGTCCACTCTCACCAATCCTAATTCAATATAGTTCTTGAAATATTAGCTAGAGAAACTAAGTAAGAGAACAAAATAAAAGAGACATAAATAGGAAAGGAAAGGGCTGGGGATTTAGCTCAGTGGTGCTGGTGCCTGCCTGGCAAGCACAAGGTCATGAGTTCGATCACTGGTACCAGAAAAAAAAAAATAGGAAAGGAAAAAGTCAAATTATCCTTTTTTTTTGCAGATGATATGATTCTAAACAGTACTTAGAAAACCATAAAGACTCCACCAAGACTTTCAGAGTTCATAAACAAATTGAACAAAATAGGATATAAAATCAACATTTTAAAAATAAATAACTTTTCTATCTACCAATAAAGGACTAGCTGAGAAAGAAATCAGGAAAATAATTCCACTTACAATAGCTTCCCCAAAAAAGTACCTAGGGATCAATCTAACCACGCTACTGAAAGATCTCTACAATGAAAATTTCAGAACACTAAGAAAGAAATTGAAAAAGACACCAGAAGATGGAAAGCCCTCCCATGTTCATGGATTGACAGAATTAATGTTGTTAAAATGGACATATTACCAAAAGAATTTACAGATTCAATTCAATCCCCATCAAAATACCAAAGAAATTCTTCACAGAACTAAAAAAGAATCCTAAAATTCATATGGAAACACAAAAGTCCCAGAATAGCCAAAGCAATCCAAAGTGAAAAAAAAAAAAATGCAAGCCAGGAGACATTTAAATACCTAATTTCAAATTATACTACAAAGCCATAACAACAAAAACAGACACAGAGACCAATGGAATAGAATAGAGGACTTAGAAACAAATTCACACTATACCCATCTGATTCTGAACAAAGGATCCAAAATATTCATTGGGAAAAATGACAACCTCTTTAACAAATAGTAGTAGGAAAAACTGGATATCTACTTGTTGAATACTGCAACTAGATCCTTACCTCTCACGCTATACAAAATAAATTGAAAACACGTCAAAGACTCAGATTTTTTTTTTTCCAGTGCTGGGGGATCAAACTCAGAACCTTGTGCTTGCAAGGTAGGCACGGTGCCACTGAGCTAAATCCTCAGCCCTAAAGATTCAGATATAAGACCTGAAACCTTAAAATTGCTTTAAGAAAAACCACAGGAGAAACACTTGAAATCATAAACACAGGCAAACACTCCTGAATAGGACTCTTATTGCACAAGAAATAATAGCAAGAATCAACAAACAGAACGACATCAAATTAAAATGTTTCTGCACGGTAAAGGATACAACTAACAGAGTGAAGAGACTATGAAATGAGAGAAAATCCTTGCCATTAATTCTCCAATCCATGAACATGGGAGGTTTTGGATGCTTTGAAACATCAGCTGTTTGTTCTGCTAAAATGGCACTATTAAAATCTGCCCTGTTGCAGTTTAACTTTATGTGCATATCAACTATGTCAATAATAACCAGCTGGAAATATAATGGAATAATGGAGGAAAATATTCCGTTCATAATTTCAACAATTATGATATTACTATATTAATAATTAAGTTACCAAATGTCTACCAATACAGCAAACATGCAGGACTTATATGACATAGCCAATAAATTATTGTGATAGTACATACCAACAAATTTAAATAAAAGTCACTCATTCATTTCATCAACAAATACTTGATGAAAAAAATCATCTCAGAAGAAAAAGGAGAAACAATACAAAGGGTATGTACAGTTTAAAAGAGGAATGAAAAGATGAGTAAACATCATTGTAGAAGCTAGCCCCTTCCAAGTTGTATGTGCTGGTATTAAAACTCTTCTTTGGAAGGAAATCCTTCTCTTAAAACAATTTTTGAGGAAGTACTGCAGTGGCAACAGGGTGTTCTGGGGCAGATTATTCTCAAAACACCACAGTAAATAATTTTAACATCTTTTCTGAATTTAAACATTTGGATCTCCTTTTCTTGCAATCTCCCATGTTTCACAAAATCATCAAAAAATACCTTTGCAGAAATTACTGTGATGCTAAAGGTAAATCTTCATGCCAAACCTGTATATCAGGGTAGAGTAGGAGCTGATTTTCTCTCTCTAAACTGCCCCACTCTCCAGTTCATGCCACCCACCAAGAGAAGCAATTGTTGGTAGAATGTTTGCCTAAAGATGCTTTTTTTGTAATTGTCAATTTTAAATTTTATGTTACACAAATATGAAATTAAGTAACTCAGACTTGAAGTAGATGCGATCCTTGTAATCATGCACAGGCACCCGTATAGATCTGATACGGCAATGGCACTAGTATTGTTCCCAAAGGAAAGGCACCTTGGACCACACAGCTTAGGAAGTGGTAGAGCTGAGATTCAAATGTCAGCAGGCTCATTTCTGTTTTCTTTTTTCTTTTTTTTTCTTTTTTTTGGTACTGGGGATCAAACTCGGGTCCTTGAGCTTGTGCAGCAGGCAGGAAACCACTGAGCTAAATCCCTGGCCCTTTTTCTGTTTTCTTAACCACTTTGCAATCTCAACATTTAACAGTAGAGAATGAGCAGCAGCCATTAAAAATAATGTGTGAAATAGGAAAAGGTCCAAAGGGGTAGGGGTGGTGGGAGAGGAAGGAGAAAGGAAAGAAGGGAAAGGAAAAATTATGAGAAAAGAAAAAAAAATGGAAATGAAATCTATGTAAATAGGGAAGGGTGGAGGGGGTGAAGGAAGGGTGCACAGGTAATGGGGGAAAAAATAAGAACCAAGATACATCATGTTCAGGTACAAGCACCCAATGATAGATGTAAATGTATTGTATACCTAAAATGTACCAATAAAAGAATTTTTTAAAAAAATAATAATAATGTGTGAGAGGGCTGGAGATTTAGCTCAGTGGCACCCTGCTTGCCTTGCAAGTCCAAGGTCGTGAGTTCAATCCCCAGTACTGAAAAAAAATGTGTAAGAGCTGCTTGAAAATTGGCCTTCAGAAGCACCAAGCCTTCATTCAGAGAACCTGTTTTTTAGTTTGCACACTGAGACTCCATAAAAACTTTCATTCATAAAAATGATTCAAATGATTACATTAAGGAGGAAAATGTTAAAAGCAGAATTACAAAAGAATATCTAATGACATGAAAAAATAAATATACAGGGAAAAAACAATTTTCCAAGCAGCATATATAATAGGACCCTGATTTTGTAAAATATAAAAATAAAAGACTCACACATACATATGCCTGGAAATAAAACACATCACTTGGTAACACTGTTTATATTTAGGTTGTGGAAATACAAGGCATTTTTACTTTTCCCTTGATTTTTCTGTACATTTTTAATTTTCTACAACAGATATCTTTAATTTTTTAAAAGATGTAAAGCTCATAAAAATGCTTGGCATCACTGGTCATTAGGGAAATGCAAATTAAAACCACAATGAGATAGCATTTCATACCCATTAATGGCTATAATAAAAAAAAGACAGGCACTAGCACACATTAGTGAGAATATGGAAAACCAGAAACCCTCATTCATTGCTGGGGAAATATAAAATGGCACAACTACTTTAGAAAACAGTTTGCCAATTTCTTACAAAGTAAAACATGAGTTTACCACATGATCCAGTAATTTTTGCTCTTAGGTACCTAACCAAGAAAAATAAAAATACATGTGCATATGGCTTACACACCAACACTCTAGCAGCATTATTCATAATATCAAAAAATTGAAAACAATGTAAACACCCACCAAACAGTAAGTGGATGGGCAAAATGTGGCATATACATGCATTGGCAAGCTGTTCACTAGTAAAACGAGATAGGGTACCAATATACAGTGCAATGTGGATGAACCTAGAAAACATTACATTTTGATTCTGTATATGTGCGATATCCAGAAACAGCCAAATGGCAGTGACAGAAAATGGGTTACTGATTCTCTCAGGGAGGGACGGAGAAAGAGGCAAGGAGTATTAATAATGAGTATGCATGAAGAATCTAATGGAAGCTGGTAAATGGGAAGATTATATGTGCTTAAAAGAAAGAGGCCAGGGATTTAGCTCAGTGGTGCCACCCCCTGCCTCAGAACTCCAAGGTCCTGAGTTCGATCCCTGGTTTCAAAAAAACAAAAAAGAATACCTACAGCATATCTACTTTATGAAGGGGGAAAGCCAGTTATTGGATGTAAAGCAACAAGAACTCTCATTCTTGCTGCTGGGAATGCAAAATGATGCATTCCCTTTGCAAGACAATTAGGCAGTTTCTTGCAAAGCCAAACACATTCCTACTATATATTCCAGCAATCACGCTCCTTGGTATTTACTCAACTGACTGGAAATTTTCAGTTCACACAAAAACTGACCAAGAACAGCCTTAAAATTCCCTTCAGTGAATAAACTTCAACAGTTTTCCAGGTTTCTTCTTAACCATAGGCCTCTAACTTTTTCTTTTTCTTTCTTCCTTCCTCACTTTTTCTTCCTTCCTCTCTCTCTTTCTTGTCTCATGTTGTTTTTACTGCTATTGTTGTTTTCACTGCTATTGTTTTCAGATAGGGCCTTGCCGTGTAACCTCACTTGGCCAAGAACTCACCATCCCTCAGCCTCCCAGTGCTAAGGATTACAGGTTCCTGAACCCGTCTTTTCTAAAACACTAAAAGTTGCTATAATAAATCTCTTGTGTATTTTGTTGAGATGTAAATCTCCCAGTCACTGGATTTACAACCCAGGAATGTGTTTTTCAAGTACCTACTAGGCATCCTTTTCAAAGGTGAATGGCGCCCTAATTCCCAATCTCTGCAGAAAGCTAGGAACCCTCCATTGAGTAGCCCTGAGGTTATTCAATAAGCATCAATTAGCAAACACAGATGGTCTGATTACATTGACCAGCCTTCTCTCAAACATCAACACTTTCCCAGTAGCTTCACCCTAGAGTTAGAAACTCAGTGGTAGAGCTCATGCTTAGCATGCACAAGGCCCTGGGTTTGATCTGCAGTCCCAAAAAGAAGGAGGAGAAGAAGTAAATAAAACATTCCTGCCTTTTGTTTCAACAAAGTTGGTTTCATATTCTTACCTCTGTTGCAATCATTATGAATAAAGTCCTCCTTGCTTATTTAAGCCTGAGGCAATTATTTATACTTTGACAAAACCTACACATGAATCTTTATAGCAGCTTTATTCATAATTACAAAAAATTGGAAGCAAACAAGATGTCCTTCAACAGGTGATAGGCAAGCTGCAGTGCCTGCATCCAGTAGAATACTATTCAGTGACAAAAGGAATAAAAGTCCTGAATTAATCATTAATGAATACTGTTAAATGCAAATTGTTAAGTGGGGGAAGCTAATCTGAAAAGATTCCATTTTTATCGTGTTCTAGAAAAAACAAAACTGAAATCAGTTTGTCACAGATCTGGGGTTCAGAGAGGGAGGCAAATTTTTTAGGGTGACAAAACTTTTCTCAATGACAATGTAACAGTGGATACACAACACTATGCATTTGTCAAACCCATAGAGTTTAACAACGCAGAGTAAAGCTTAAGGTTTCAAAATCACCCTTTTGTTGCTTAGGAGATCCCAGGTGGAATTCAGACTATAACAAAAGACCTGACTATGTTATAATGTTTGAAATAATCTTGCTGATGGAGGTTGAGTGGGAGGAAGGTACTCATCTGCATTACCTTGGGGAAAAAAGTGTTGGCTACAAGACTAAAGACAAAAGAATTGTATATAAGAATTTTACTCTTGGGGTCCGGGTGGTGGCACATGCCTATAATCCCAGCACACTGGGAGGCTGAGGCAGGAGGACTGCAAGCTTGAGCCAACCCCAGTCAGCAACTTGGCAATTTAGCAAGACCCTGTCTCAAAATAAGAAATTAAAAACTGGGCTTAGGGATGTAGCTCAGTGCAAAGGCCTTGGGTTTAATCCCCAATACCGCCAGAAGAAAAAAAAAGAATTTTATTCAGACTGATGAACTTGTTTTCCCACATATAATGTTTGGAAACCAGGATACAGGAATACTGTGAGAGGACAATTGAAAAAAAACACAGGGAAGATGGTGGAAGCTAAGTGAAAGTGTCGCCCAAGAAGGGGGCACACACGGGCATCAAGCAGCAAGGCTTTGTTGGGGGCGGGGCGGCAGTCTGCAGCCGGCCGGGCTGACTCAGAATGGAGACCAGCAGCTGCATGGGCTGAGCTGGAAGCTTATACAGGGATCTTGCAGGAGGGAGAGCACTAGCCCATTGGTGGGGGTGGGGGATTGGGGCTGGGGTATGTAGCAACAGGTTTCGGTCAGGGGGGATGGAGTCACCGCTTTCAGGAAGCCCCTGTCTCACTGGAACATCTGACCACGAAACCAGTGGGGCAGAAAGACCTTAACTACGCAGAGAGTCACTAACAAAGGGAGGTCCTGCCTCAGTTATGCGGAAGCTCCCTGTTCCCTGCGGCCAGAGTGGGGCAGGGGGAAAGGAGAGGGGGGGGCTTGCTCTGAGGGGGCTCTGAAATACCTAACGCTAAGTTTCTCATTGTTACAGTGGGAGGTTATAAATGAGCAAGAGAAGAAGCTAGAATTATACATGTGATTTATTATATATGACAATCTGAGAAACAGTATAAACTCATATTTAGTTTAATATACATGCAAATGGATATATACAAAATATTTATAGATATTTGTATACACACAGATTCATATTACACGTTTCTTTATTCTAACAGCTGAGTCTAAAAGCAACCACATTCTAGTACTAGAAATGAATTCACCTAACCCCCAAATCTTGTTTTCTAATATTATTATTGAATAAAAAGAACCAAGGTTCTTTGAAGAAATGGCTGATGCTAGAACAGAGGCAGGGAATATACAAGAGGAGCCCAGAGCATCTAGTAGTGCCAGAAAGCAAGAAAGTGCTAAAAAAAAAAGGGGGGGCTGATTTTTGTATCCACAATGACAAGGATATGTCAAAGAGACCCAAGGGCCAACTGAAAGAGCTCTCCATGGACAAAGCTGGCATAATTTAAACAACAAAATAAAATCATTACATTATAACTCCAAATACAAAATAATTACCAGGGAGTCCGTGAGGATAGTAATAAAAGATTCGTAAGTGCATTAATTTAGAGGAGTAGACAAATCTCCCATACAGAAAGAACTGCAAATTATGTGCCAACTCTTCCACCCTAAAGGAAATGAAGTATAACTCTCCACACCTGAAATGTGGCTGCTGAATGACTTCCTTCCAAAAAGTACAGTATGAAAATGGGAGCAAAGAGAGGGAGTAACTTTACAGAGGAAAAACGCACTAAGTACTACCTCAGGTTAGGTGATCAAGGTTAAGATCAGTAGTGATAAAGCACAGCATGCTGAGAGAAGGTGCTCTTGATATGGTGTGATGAGAATGGCATTTTACCTCTGTGCTTTTCCTCCTAAAAACTTACAGTTTAGGCTAAGGTTACAAATATCAGACAAATTCTAACTGCGGTATATTCTACAAAACACCTGACCCATGCTCCTCATAACTGGCAAGATCACTGTGAAAGTTCAGCTTAACTGTCAACGTGATTGGCTTAGGAACTGCCTAGGGGATTAGTAAAGTGCACTACTGGGTGTGTGTGCCTGAGTGGGACATGGAGATGTGACCTTGGGGACTATATATGGCCCCTGGCCTCTTCCTCTCTGCTGCTACTCACCTATCCTGCTTCCTGGCCACCATGAACTAAGCAGCTTTGCCACACCGTGCTCTTCCACCATGATGTTTCTGCCATGGCATCATCTGACCACGGACTGAACTCTCTGAAAACATGAGTCAAATAAATCTTTCCTCTTTCAAGTTTTGGTCTCAGCAATGGGAAAGCTAACTAATACAGTCATCAAAAGACAGAAAAGTCTGAGAAACTGTCATAGCCAAAAGAGTCTAAAAAGATGTGACAAAGCTAATGTGGCTTTTCTGGATTGAACCCTGGAACAGAAAAGAGAAAGCAGGTTAAAAATTAAGGAAATCTAAAAAAAAAAAAAAAAAATTAAGGAAATCTGAGTAAATTATGGACTTTTGTTAATTTTAAAATTGAATTCTGGCCCAGGCACGGTGGCATATACCTATAATCCCAGCCACTGGGAGGCAGAGGCAAGACGTTTGAGATCAACCTTGGCAATTTAGCAAGACCTTATCTCAAAATAAAATTTAAAAACAAAAAAGACTGGGGATAGAGCTCAGTGGTAGAGCATTTATCAGGTATAAGCAAGGCCCTAGGTTCAATCCCCAGTGCCATAAAATTAAAAAATTAAATTAAATTAAACTGAATGCCTATTTCATGCCTTTTTCCCTACACTCTTTTCCCCAGGACCCTCTTTAACTCAAAGTTACCTCTTCATCTCTAACCGTTTCTCATTTTTATTAACCACTGGATTGCAAACTCCCTGAAATAGGGCCTCTGTCTGCCTTGCTTATTTTTGCCTCCACCATGAGCACAGTGGTGCCTGGCATGGAATAGTGGTGCCACTATTATGCCACACATAATCACTAAATAAAAGTGAATTTTAAAATTCTGTCCTCTACCCTGTGCCCTGCCGGCTAACATCCAATCTGTCTTCACTTGTTCCTCTAAACTCAAAAGAGTAATTTACAGTTGCTCTCTACACTTCCCCTTTTTCCATTTTCTCTTCAAACCTTTCTGCCTCCTATCACCACTCTACTGATATTATTCCCCCATGCTGCCTGAAGCAATGACTTTGGGAAGATGCCTTTCTCTGGGTACCTGGACCCTGTGCCTATTTCTAGGTGATCTAATTATCTCTTTATGTGCCGGTATCTTCCACTGAGATCACCTTGAGGACAGGAATTGTGTCAAGATAATTCCTCCTTACACCTCAGCACTTAGCATATTTCTTAGAACTTAGGTGCTCGATAAGTTCTGGCTATTTATTAAAATTATAAAGGTTGAGGGCAAAATGGATAAAGAATAGCTTTAAGATTGTGTTGAAGCTTTCTTTCTTTCCTTTTTTTTTTTTTTTTTTTTTTGAGATTTAAGGCAATATTAGCTGCAAGCCCCTGCACAAATGAAAAGAAAGTCAAACACTTCCAACACTCAGTGGCACAAGATAGACATTACCATTCCAAAAGGTACAAACAGGAGGATACAAAGGAAAGGGACCAAAATAAGTCCAAAACCCAGCAGGGCAAACATTAAGTCCTGTAGTTCCATGTGTAGCATTGGAGGCCGTCTTTGGTAAGCTGTGAACAAAAGGCTTGGGTGACTTCTTGTGTTGAAGCTTTCTTTCAAGGTGTTTTCTATGTCAATGATTATTTAAAGGAACTTTGCTCAACAACAAAAAAGGAAAATAATTCCTTTAGACCGCACCCTTGATGCTGATCAGCTCTGAAACAGGATACAAAGTCACGAGCCTACCTAAGGCAGATAAAGCTCATGTTTCAGAGTTCTCTGCCTAGAGGTACTACTCATGGGCAGGTGTGTGCTCGTGGAAGATGCTTACTTGTCCATCCATATCCTTATGAAGGGCCCGGTCAGCAGCTCTGTGTAGGAATTTCAGGGACACTGGCAATATTTTCCTGCCTGAATAATGTCCCCCTTTACCTACCAGCTAATGCTTGACCCTCAGCCAGCAGGCGTTCACCCAAGTTATGGCTTTCAGCCATTTTTAGTCTTTAAAGAAACCTATTAAGTAGGAAACTTCAAGCTGTCAGCTGTGACCCAGCCTTGGTCCCAGTAAAGATAACATCCAGCTCTTTTCCTGAAAGAAGGAGTTGATAGAAGGAACAGTAGAGTGCCTGTGTGGAGCAGAGAGCAGAGCCCACCAGGTGTGGCAAGGCTGGAGAAAGCTGAAAGTGCCACCGGAAACATCCCCTTGACAGGTGTGCCTGGGCTCAGCCTTGCAAGGAACTCTGCTTGTGATGGCTCATTTATTTCTGGAATTGCTATGGAGAGGACGGGGAAGAAAGAGGTTGAAAGATGAAAGAGAATTTTCAAGCAGGAAGTAGATACTCTGCTTGAAAACTCCTAGCCTCAGTCCTTCCTGGGGTCACACGGCAAACAGGTTGAAACCCCACAAAGAACACAGGCGTCCATGTCTCCCTTGGCCTCCAAACTACAGCTGTGAGCCTTGCATATGTTTTTCGAATGGCTGTAAAGCTTTCTCAGGACAGAGTTCAGAGTTATTAGTATGGCACTCAAAACCCCAATAAACATTTCTAGTCCCATGTGATAGTCCCCAAATATTCTTTCTGTCCTTCTGGAATAAGACCGCTTGCTGAACCCAGCACACTGTAAATTTTACATCTCTGTGCTATCTCTCTGTGATCATGTGACTTCATGAAGTTCGTTCCTGTTTCCTGGTACAGAATTCATCTTTGATCTCAGCCCCTGTGGCAGAGATCTTACATCCCTTGGAATTCCCTGGATAATAGGAACATTTTTGTTCTAATAAGGTAGTTGCTGGTGAGCTCCCAGATAGACTCCATTGTGGGTGGCGGCCCAAGGAACCAATTAGGTAATTAGAGGGCTGGAACTTTCAGCCACCGAATCTATTCCTGACCTCCAGGGAGGAGTGAGGGGCTTAAGGTTGAGTTGATCACAGTGGCTGATGCTTTAATCAACTTTGCCTAGGTAATGATCTCTCCATTCAAAACCCCAAAGGAATGAGTCCAGAGAACTTTTGAACAGCTAAGCATGTGGGGGTTCCTGGAGGGTGGGTACACAGAGGGAACATGAAACTTCCACAACTGTTTCCACCTGCCTGCCCTCTCCAACACTTCCATCAGCTGCCTACCTATATCCTTTGCAATGTTCTTTATAGTAAATTGGTAAACATAAGTGTTTCCTTGACTTCTGTGAGTTATTCTAGCAAAGTAATTGAACCCAAGGAGAGAGACACGAAACTATGACTTATAGCCAGTTGGTCACAGGCACAAGTGATAATCTGTGCTTGTGACTGGCGTCTGAAATGGGGGTTGGGAGGCAGCCTTGCAGGGCCTGAGAATCTGCCACTGTCCCTAGGTAGATAGTGTTGGAACTGAGAATTAGACTAGGATACCAGCTGCTATCTGCTGAAGATTTATTTCCATGGTGCAGGGGGAACAGTCCCCCATGTCTCTGATATCAAAGTACTGTGTTGAGTGCAGTGTGAGAGGGAATAGGACAAAACATTTGTGTCTTTGTTTTTTCTTATCTCTACTCCTCTGTCTGAAATACTGCTGCCTGCTTTACCTTCTCTGCCTGGCCCACCCACATGCTCCATTCAAAGCCCAGCTTGGTGACTCTTTCCTGTGTTTTCCTTTGCAGAGTTTTTCTCTACTATCCCTGCTTTCTCTATAATACAATCCACACCTGGTGTAGTATTGAGGATGTAAACTCTCCTCTCCCTCTCTTGTCCTGTGGGGTAGAATAGATGCTGAGAGTCAAATAAGCCCCCAAACGGAGTCTCAGATGTTCTATCTGCTCCCTGACTTAAAAATTAAAGACATTGAGCCCCTGAACTGATCTCCTCCTCCATTCACAGGCTGGAGGCTGGAACAGGAGAGTCAAGAAGCTGGCCCCTGGGTCCTGTAAAGACTAGAAGTCCAAAGGGCCTGGCTGTATCAACCCAGGGACCTCCACCAGGTTTGCCCACTAAATTCCTGGGAGTTTTGGAAAACGCTATTTCCCAAACCTTATTCGATACCAGTTGCATCGGAATCACTGAAGGGTGACTGTGCATCAGAATTTTTAAATGTCTCCTAAGAATTCTAACATGCAGCTAGGAATAAGAACCTCCAAGTCTATCCGGGGAGGCTGGAAGGAAATGTGAACCCCACCCAAGAATAAGGAAGGCAGTGAATGAATGGCAGTGGTTTCATTACCACCAGCATCACTCCATTGGAAAGAAGTGACAATGAATGGGTGGGAGGAGAAGTAAAGAGACTCTTTTCAGTCCTTTCGGTTGGTAGGGCAGCAGTGTTGTTTGTTCTCATAGGGGCTGAGGAAGGACTATGGGAACAGAAGGAATAGTTTTATACAGTATTCCCTTTGAACTTCACAATACTTCCTGTACAATATTCAGGGAAGCAGAAAAGGCTCTGTGTGACTGGAAAGGAAATTATTTATAAAGCCTTTCTTCTGTCTTTCTTTTTTTTTTTTTTTTTGGTGGTATCAGGGATCGAACTCAGGACCTTGCACTTGCAAGACAGGCACTGGAACCACTGAGCTAAATCCCAGGCCCTATAAAGCCTTTCTTTCTATTTGACTTTGCTTCTTTCCTTTAACTTTTTCTGATTATAAAAATACTGCATGTTCACGATGGAAATCTTAGCAAAAACTGAAGTATAACAGAAATTTTAAAAAGTAACTTTTATGCCAACTACAGCTATCATTTTTTTGTTTTCTTCTAATTTTGTTTATATTCTGCCTTTTTTATTTATTTTGAATACATATGCTTAAAGATTATATAATCTTCCATCATATGACCTTACCAAATCTTAGTGAGCCATCTCCTAACAGTAGAAATTTAGAATATTTCCAAATATACCGTAGTAAGTAAAGCTACAGCTTACAGCTTTCTGCTTTTCAAATTATTTCCTTAGAATAAATGGTTATAAATGGAACTACTGTGTCAAATGGTACAAATATTTTCAAGGATTTTGATATATTTGGGGGGGGTTAAATATTTTTTTCAAAAGAAGCCATAGTTATTTATAAAAGCAGCCAAAACACTGGAGTTTTCTTTCCTAATGACAATTCAGAGTACTGTCTCTTACACATTTGAGAAGTGAAAGCGGTTTATGCTTCTCATCCTTCATTCGGGGGATGTCTTTCTTCTATAGGAAATAACAGGGGTACTTCTACAGTTGGTCATCTTCAAGATGATAATTCTTGCTCCTTGTTACTCCTGGTCCTCTAGATCCTGGTAAAAGACAAATGAAACCAGAAAAGTTGTTAGTTTATCAATCACAGTTTCCAAGCGGTAGGTTTTATGTGTTCTTTCTGGGTCCACAGAGTTCTATAAAGCAGCTGTGACAAGGTTTACTATGCTCTTGTTGCTGGAAGACTGCGGAGTTCAGAGACATGGCTGCCCAAGGTCACAGGCTGGTGAGTCCCATGGCACATCAGCAGCCCAGGCTCCAGGCTCTGTGTCCCAGCTCCGAGTCTCTGCACCTCAGCTGCCTCTTCTTTGTCAGTCTGTATTCAGAACAGGATGCAGATACCGTTTCTCACCAAAGACATCTCAGATGTCAGCTAAGATCTCTACACTCCTTGAGATCTAGGTGAGATCTCCTAACCCCTTGTATTAATTTGCCAGGCCTGCCATAACCAAATACCACAGACTGACCGGTTTAATGAAGACAACTGTTTCCTCATAGTTATGAAAGTTACACATCCAAGATGGAGGTTGATTCTCCTGAGGCCTCCCTCCTGAACTTGCAGTCATCCATCTTCTTGATGTATGCTCACACATCCTTGATACCATTTCCTCTTTTGTAGAGACACCAGTCTTACTTGATTAGGACCCCATTTTTTAAATTTATTTAATCTGAATTGCCTCTTTGAAGACCTTGCCTCCAAATAAAGCCACATTCTCCAAATAATGGAATTCTCTATATTCTTTCATTCTAAGGAACGGGGAGTTAGGGCTGCAACATACGAATTTTGAGGGAACACAATTCAGACCACAACACCCCTCATCCTTCTTCAACATGAGGTAAGTTCTTAACAGTGGAGATGTGGTGGAAAGTAGGAGCTGCACTCCTGCTCTCTGGCTCCAAACTCATGCTTTCACCAAATGACATTAGCTTATTCTTCTTGTCCCCATCCAACGCCCACTTTCTTTGCCTTTCTTCTGTTGATAGAGAAATGAGAACCAACCCCTATGTTTTCCAGGGTGAAATCATTCTCAGAAATCATCTGGGCATGTTAGTAAGAAGTCCAAGGACAGAAGGCATAGAAGGGGAGTCTCAATAAGCAATTTCAAGCTGAACAACCAGATGGCCTTGTTGTAAAGAGAACAGGCTTAATACATATGACTCCTAGTATCTATTCTCAACCAGGTAGAACTCAGGAAGCAGGCAGGGTAGTAAATTGATCACTTATATTTCCATAAAGCATGACTACAACTGCTTCTTGGTGACCACCTCCCCATGGCACAGCGATAAGTGGCAACCTATATGGCCCTGTTAACCTTCGTGTCCTATATGGGACTGTACAGATTTCACTTCAATCACAGGGTGAGCTCCTAGAACTCATTCCTGCTTGCTTTATACCTGATAATTACAACCCTGGAGAAAACCTGTTTAAATAAGGTCCTGGACCCAAAAGAGGTGCTGTCTCCTTCCATCTCCTTTCTCCCTTCCTATCTCCCTGACCTCCTTGTGGACAATGTGCTATCTATCTCCTGGGACCTGTAAGTAATAAAATCTTTCCTTCCCTCTTGAGTCTCTACTCATTATCGAAGGAGTGCTCTCAATTTTAATGATCATAAATTAAAACACACAGGGAAGTAATGAAAATCCACCCCTGGGTATTTTTCACTGACCTTTTCATCCCATGCAGATCCGAGCCTGGTACCATAGCAGAGGCTCCTCTTTCTTGCTTAGATGTCCTTTTTCCTCTAGATTGCCCCCTGGGAACTCTAAATTCATTGTATTCCACTAGACAAAGCCTTCTAGCTTTCCCCAGCTCCCAATAATAAATTCTGCCCCCAACTACCTTTGAAAAGCCAATCCACCCCTCTTGACTGGTCAGCAGAATGGACAGCTTTCAATTTAACTAGCTCCACTCTCCTTAGACTCCAGTGGCAGTTTTGGGGTTTTTTTTGGTACCGGGGATCGAACTCGGGTCCTTGCGCTTGCGCAGCAGGTGGTGAAACCACTGAGCTAAATCCCCGGCCCAAAATCCAGTTGCAATTTTAATAGTGTTCACATCTTCATTATTCAAACAAACCCTAATGATGTTGATATTAGTGAAGATGAATGTTTAACAGCTTGAGACAGAAATGATGAAGTTGCTAAATAAAGAATGAGGTCAGAGTTGCTAAAATGCTTGAGAAGTATTGGCTGGGATGTATAAAAGGCACACTCTTGATTAGTAGCTTAGGAGCATAAAGTACAAGCATCTGGGAGAAAAAGTTAAGTGAGGCAAACTACAGTCCTAGGTATGCATTCAGTGGCAGAATATGATACATGTCAATCCTGAAGCCATTGTTTACGATTGGGAGAAAGGTGACCTTGGGAAAAGACAGCCAGAAAGTGAGAATCTGACAAAGAAAAGATGTTACCAGGTGGCTGCCTCCCTCAATTAATCACTGAGGTACAAAGGACATGAATACTGACTCATTGCATTCAGTGTCTTAGAAGCAGGAAAAGAATGGTAAAAAAAAAAAGTGTACAGTCCAAAAAGAAAGATGACACAGAAGAATCCCATAGAGTGCATCCCATTACAGAGTCTTAGACTCCATAAGAGCAACTCACATTTACCAAGCATTCCCAACTCTGAGCCAGGCATTATTCTAAACTGGCAATAAGACCAAGTTCCTTAAACAAACTGTGGGGCATACCTACATTGAGTTATCACTCAGCAATAAAAGGAACCATCTATTGATATCCACAACTTGGATGAATTTCAAATGCATTATGTTGAAGGAAAGAAGCTGATCCCAAAGGACAAAATGATTCCATATATTTGATAAGCTCAGCAAAATAAAACTGTGCACAGATCAATGGTTGCTAAGGGCCAGCAGTGAGGGTGAGTGTGATAATAAAGGTGTAAGTGATAAAGCTCTTCTATTTCCATTGTTGTTGTAGTTAGACAAATCTATAGCTAGGTGCAGTAGCACACTACTAGTTATAGTTTCAGCTATGCCAAAGGCTGAAGCAGAAGAATTGCTTGAGGCAAGGAGTTTGAGGTCAACCTAAGAAGTACAGTGAGACCCCATCTCAAACAGACATACTATTTTAGTCACTTTTCTGTTTCTGGGACAATATACCCAAAACCAGCAATTTAAAGACGGCTCATGGCTCATAGTTTCAAAGGGTTTAGTCCATGGTTGTCTGGCTCCAAGGCCGAAATGGCATGGTAGAAAGGCATGAGGGAGGAAAACTGCTCAACCCATGGCAGCCAGGAAGCAGAGCAAGAAAGGAGAAGTTGCACTCCTAGTGATCCACCTCCTTCCACCAGGCCCCCACTTCCTAACAGCACATTGAGCTATAAACTCATCGATGATTAATCCACTGAGAAGCACAGTACCCCCACAACCCAATCACCTTCCCAAAGCCCCATCTCTGAACACAGGAGACTTCTGGAAGACTTATGGTTCAGATTTTAGATCAACCATAACACTTCTACATATGTTAAAATTCATATGCCTGTATACCCTCAAAAGGTCAACTTTGCTGTATATTAATTTGAAAATAATTTTAACTCATCTCCATAAAAAATTCAAAAAATACACATGCACAAAATGTACATAGAATGTGACTCCACCTTATATTTTTCCAATCCCTAGGTTTCCTGAGAGATGTTCCAAGGGTTAGGGTGGAGGAATGCCAATCAGACAGGGCTTCCCACTCCCCTTTAGGTACAAAGCTCCACTATAATCTGTTTTGGCATATTTAGCTTTAGCAAACATTTCATTTGAAAAAATGAAGTATGAACTACTGATATAATAACACATAGTAACCACTAGCATTCACTGAGACCTTACTATGTGCAAGCACTGCACAAAATGCTTTCTTAATATCCATCATCTCATTATTTCTCCATATAGTTCCATAGGGTATGAATTGACTTGCTTTAAAGGTGAAGAAATTGAGGTTGTAAGAAATGCCCTAGACAGTGGATGGCAAAGCAGATTTAGACTGTGGCAGCACCTCTCAGATCCTCTACTGCTGGGACGTAACTGATCCCAAACCCAATGTCATGTCCTGTTCTCCATCACCACTTTCACACAAAGCCATACATCCTATGTGCTGCCCTGGGTCAATGGCAAAGCATGGCTTATTCTCAGGAGATGCAAGACCTCTCTCACAAGAAGCTTTGGCTCTAGATTCCCCTTCAGCATGACTGTACTAGTCTCCTTCTTTTTCTTTCTTTCTTTCTTCCTTCCTTTCTTTCTTTCTCTCTTTTCTCCCATATGTCCTTTATAGGGGCCAAATCTTTACCACAGTGTGATGGCTCTCCCAGCTTTTGCTGACTTCCATCCCATTTTCCCCTATCACTGTTTGCCCCAGTGAATTCCTGCATGTCTAACTCCTCAGTATCTGTTTCCTGAAGGACTAACACATCTTACTGCAGAAGTTACACTCTTACAAGCTTCACAACAAAAGAAAACTACAAGTCTTCAGGATGATAATACTTTACATACAAGGTGATGGTAAAAGTTAAGCTCTCTGACACAGGTGAATTGCCACTGGATGCCCCTAACTTGTAGAAGATACTCAACACTTACTGGATAAGTGAAATGAAAAGTTTGTGTGACCAGTAGCTAGAAGGAGCTTAATGAGGGTGTGTTCCCTTCTGGCAGTTAAAGGGAACAGACTTCTGGTGGTCCCCACCTGAGCGTCCATAGGGCCGCATCACTATCAACCCCTTCTTCCCTCCAAACCTAGCAGGACATAGACAGTCCTGGCTGCTTCCCCCCACTGCCATTGGCTTTTTTATACAGAGAAGAATTTTCACGCTGACATCCCAGCCGGCCCCCATATCTCGTGAAAGTCACTTCATGGGTTGAAAAATCTCTTTCTGAAAGAATTACTCTCATAAAATGCTGAGAATTGGATGCTGACCTGGAGCTGACCAGAGGAATTTTTCAATACCCACTTTTATATATAAAATTTGTAACCTTTCTCTTCTCATTGAAACTAGGTGGTATTGATTGAGTAGGAATTTCAGAAAAGTGTGTTTGGGGCTTAATAGGGGTGAGCCTGTGGTAATCGTGGCTACCCAGAGTTCAATTAAGATTCCTAACCAAAAGGAGAAAATAAAATCAAAATCAATACTTCCATGGGCATACAGTTTAAGAACTTTGTGGTGATTTGAGCAGAGCCTCCTTCAACAACAGAAAAGTCTAACTGCTGCCATAGGGCTGTTTTTCCATCATTTGTCAATAGGAGGACAAAGAAAGAAGAACAGGGGGGAGGAAAGAATGAAAGGTGGTTCCAACAGAGAGACAAGAAATTCATCAGTGGGCAAAAAGAAACCAGCACTAAGAACCAACCAACTATGTAGAAAAATAAATATCTCCCTGTAACGACAGAGCACCAACTCTTCCCAGTCAATAGTGGGCAAAAGTCCTTGTCTCCAGAACTTGGGGAAAAAATTAGAAAGTGGGGTTTAGCTCAGGGATTCCACTGCCTGCCTCGAAAGTGCAAGGTCCCGAGTTCGATCCCCAGTACCAAAAAACAAAAAAAATTAGAAAATATCAGATCTAGAAGAGCCCAGGAGATTGTTGTTTTGCAAAAAAAAAACCAAAAAAACAAAAAAACCTGAGGCTTAGAAAGACCAAAAAAATCTGGCCCTACATCTTGAAGAAACAAACAGACTTCCTCTTGAGAAAGGGCTCTAGGGCCTCTCATTTCATACCACTACATATAGGCTATCTTCTTTCTCAGGCCAGTCTCACTTCTCATATTGCCCTCTTTTCTACCCCTGCAGATCTTGAGAACTCTTTTTCCACTTTCTTTAAGTTTTCCAAGCCCCAGGTGCCTAAGAGTTCATCTAGTTTTATTTCCACTACTTGTGAGTTGGTGTATAAAATATCACAGGACTCTGAAAATATTGTCAACAGTGGTTAGCTTACCAAAGCAGAGACATGGTGCCCAGCAGAAGGATGGGAGGCAACCTGAAGTAAAGGACCTTCCTCCATGGACAGACCCAAGAAGCTGGGCCTGGCTTCAATGAATCCTTCCACATTATGCTCTGAGCCACCCTCTCCGCTGCTCTTTCTTTTCTTTCTTTCTTTCTTTCTTTCTTTCTTTCTTTCTTTCTTTCTTTCTTTCTTTTTGTACCAGGAATCAAACTCCTTGTGTTTTTGAGGTAAGCAGCAGAACCTAAATCCCCGGACCGGCTGCTCTTTCTTCTGATTAAGCATGACTGAAAATCCCAAACTGAGGTCCTCTATCACATCTCATTCTGATTCCACACATTCTTATGTAGAAATAGGGAGCTTGATGAGTTGATCATTTCTGACCAAAAAAAGAACATTCTCTTCTCCCACTTGAGATGGTTTTTTTTCTAGACTCCCATCTTTGGAGTTTTCAGGGTATCTAGTATCCAGTACATATTGGTGCTTAGTTGAAAGCACTCAGTAACTGCATTGAATGAGTGCATCACTGGGTGAGTGAATCAAAAAAGGGCTTTTATTGGTCAGCTTCCCTACCCCTGGGACAAAATACCTGACATCCACAACTTTTTTTTTATTTTGAATATATACAGATAATGTACTTGCATATTTTAAAAACAAAACCATAAAATCGTGTGTGTTTTAAAATTGGTACATTTCAGGTACACAACACAATTACAATTCTCATTGGGAATTGTACCTTTACATAATGCATCTTGGTTCTTATTTTTTCCCCATTCCTAGCCCTCCCTTCACCCCCTTCACCCTTCCC
>NW_004624795.1:7137258-7148232 GCF_000247695.1 Heterocephalus glaber | reverse complement strand
AACTTAATGGGGAAAAAAATTTATAGTAGTAAAAAAAAAAAAAAGAAATCCCTACTGTAAAAAGGCACTAAGATTTGACTATTTGTTACAGCTACTAGTATTTTTCTACTAATACAGAAATTGGCAACTGGGAGAGGAATATGACATAATCAAAACCTAAAATACACAGCACTGGCTTAGCAGTCAGGTGTCAGGCAGAGAAGACACTGTTAGCAGAGAATGGTCGATGGAGGCCTACAATTTTCCATAGCAACACATTAAAAATGTTACCCGCCATTACTTGGAAGGTGCATCATGTGCCACCCAAGACTAGCTCTAGACAAGTGGTTGGGAAAAAACTTATATTTGTTTTCTGCTTTTTTTTTTAAGGTACCGGGGATTGAACTCAGGACCTTGCACTTGAAAGGCAGGCAGCAGAACCACTGAGCTAAATCCCTAGCCCCTGTTTTCTGCTTTTAATAAGGAGAAAGAAGGATAAGGTAGAGAGAAATAGAAATTAAATTAGGGGCTTCTGAGGACTGGAAAAATCAACTAATTCAAGACCCCAAGTCGTGATCCATGAGATGGAAGGAGGTACCAAATGAAAATGGCCTGCAGCTAAGGGTATGACTACAGACGAGGCCTCAGGATATAACATCCATACCGTGGTGGCCTCCCTGTCCAGACTTTGGGCCTCCTCCATCTACCACTCCTCTAGTCCTTGCAGGCTCCTCGCTGAGACACTGGAGCTTCTGATTCCTTGGACATTACCCATAGACCCTGGCGACCTAGAGAAATTTCTCAGGCCCAACTTCGCAGAGACTTCCCTCAGTCACATCTAATCTACAGCCCCTCCTCCATCATCGCCATGTTACCAGGCACCATGACAGAAAGGTCTTGCGATATTCCTAGGCTGTGGCTTCAGAAATGTGGAATAAAGAAGTTTCCTGGATAATCCTCTAAACAT
This sequence comes from Heterocephalus glaber, assembly GCF_000247695.1. The sequence continues at coordinate 7,147,286 of NW_004624795.1, read as the reverse complement.
TTCTAGATGTTTCTATCCCCAATTCTTTCTCCTCATATCAGATGGGATTCCTTCCCCCTCTTCCCATCTGCAAGGAATCATCTAAATCACTCAAAAATATCTAGGCCCACCTAGACTATAAGATCCCTGATAGTAAGAATTTATCCTCATACCTTCAGTACCAACCCAGAATTATAGCCGGGTGTGGTGGTTCACACCTATATTCCCAGCACTCTGGGAGATAAACAATGAATGCTATCTTTCCTGAGACTAGAAGACATTTTAGACCAGTCCAAGTCTAAGTAGCTGTTAGTGGCCCACTCTTCAATGTGAACAGGTACCAGGCTTTGGAGAAAGTTGACATTTTAAAATACAGAGACTAAAACAAATAGAAAAAAAGGAGAGAATGAGAAAGAGAAGTAGAAAGAGGAAGGCAAAGTGAGAATCAAGAGCAAACTGAGGAAAATTATAACTAGTTATGACTTCAAAGAATGAGACATGGCTGCCATCCTCACAAAGACAGCAATCAGAAAATAAGAATAAGCTCTTGGAAATTTAATTATTATACTCAGATTTTTAATATTATTCAACAAAACTATGAAGATATAAACACTAGTAAAGAAAAAGGGAAAAAGGAAAGCAGAAGATCAATCCAAGTAGCCAAATATCTGCCAAAGAGGAAGTTAAAAAAACAGAGAACAACAACAACCAAAAAAAAAAAAAAGATTGGTGTGAAGAAATTATCAAGAAATACTGCAAGAAAAATTTTCCAGACTGAAGAACATAATTATTCAAACTGAAAGAGCCTACCACATATGAAAAACAATGAATGAATTTCATTTGTGAAATTTTAGAACCCTATAGATGAAGAAAAGATCCAAAAAGATCTTAAATGCTTCCAGAGAGAGATAAACAAGACACATATAAAAAACTAGAACTGATAATGATATCCAATTTTTAAACAGAAGTACTGAAAGGTATGAGAAAGTAAAGGAACACCTCACAAACTGAGAGAAAAGGTTTCCAACATCAAATTCTATAATCATTTACACTATCAATCAATTTGAAAGTAGAATAAAAAGAGTCTCATAAAATATATATCTCATTCTCAGATAAATTTTCTCAAGAAAATGTGCTTCACAAAAGTGATGAAGTTAACCAAGGAAAAGAAGACATAGAGTCCGGGCAATAGAAGATTCGAGATGGAAGCAAGTCAAAAGGAACATTCAAGATGGCCCCTGGGAGGCCATCGGAATACTGCTGGTCGTGACTGGTCAGAGGTCAAGTAGTTATATCTGAACAAGGGAAAGAGACAGGAGGGTGTGTGTGGGTGTGTGTGTGTGTGTGTGTGTGTGTGTGTGTGAAATTGAATTGAGTAGAATTTTATGAAACTATGACAAGATGTAAGATTTAGTCAGAAATTCCAGAACGTAAGAGAAGTGAAAATAAATGAGACAGTATTAATTTTAGGAAAAGCAAATTATTTCAGGAAATAAAATAATGTACTCTTAATCCAGGAATGAGCAATACCCAACAGTATACTAAAAAACAGAAAATATGAATTTTACCACAGTTATATCCTGCTATCATTCCATCAGGAGGATAAGGAGAGATTTAAAATTCTCATCTCCCCATAATAAACCATATCTGCAAGCAATTAATTCAGAGAGAATAGTGCACCCATATTATCAAAAAATCTGGAGGTAAATATCAGAAGAAAAAGGATTAAAAGCTAAAAGTGCTTCTGGAGAAATGGAGAAGGGTTGTTAAGCAAGTGCAGGTGGGTAAGTTTTCAGTAAGTCTTCTAGCACTACTTGACTTTTTTAAATGATGGGCATGTACTTCTTCGACAAAAATAAAAGTATTCTGTAAAAGTAAGGCTTCTCTGTGGGCTCTTTCTCATCCATCTAGTAATTTTTTTAATTATAATAATAAATCTGTGTAAGATGATGGGAGCCTAAGGCATTAATGAGGGGTGAAAGGCATTATCTCCATTTCAAAGTCATTGTTGAAGACAGAACAGACCCAACAACCTGAACAGGGAGTACTGAGGATATTTTTCATAATTTCTGCCATGCAGAACTGTTTGAACAGCCTTCGTGAGTCAAGAAAGTTACCACCAGCACAACTGCCTCCCCAGTGTAGAAAGCCACACCTGGATTTCCCAGGCTCCTTTGCAGCCCGAGCACAGGCACAAGAATCCAACATGGAAGAAAGTGATGGGAAGGAGAAAGCTGTTCTGGCAGAACGGTAATGCATGGCCACCTGAGAAGCAGCTCTCAAAGCAGCAAGGGTCTCAGATGCCACCAGGCCAAGTTGATGGCAGCTGGATGAGCTGCCTTGCCCACAGGGAGAAGGAGACTGTGTTACTCAAAGCCTGCTTCCTTGACCCCTTCCATGATTCTTTAAGCAACTTGCTGCCCTCTCACAAACTCCTTTTCTGCTTTTATTAGCTAGAGTAGGTTGTGCTGTTTACAATTAAAAACTTCAACTGATGCTTGGAGTTAAACCAGTGTGACCTGGCATGGAGATTCAGGAGAGGAAAAGAGAACACTGCAGAAGTTTGGAATGTTAGGGACCCGTGGAAACTCCCCTGCATTGACCAGACCAAGAGGAAAGGGGAAAGCAGATGGATGTGATGGCTTGGAAGACTAATGCCATGGAGAGACTTTCTGAATTTGTTTCCGTAAATTTTAGGGCAGGATAGACTTCTGACACAGCAGGTAAGGGAAGAGCCAGGGAAATACAATCACCTTACTGTTACTGGGAGCACAGTTTCATCCCCTACCTGGTGTGCCCAGGAAACACAGGCTGCAGTAGACAAAACCCTGAAAGGACACCCCTGTGTCACGTTCAGACTGTCCTAGGCATTGCTCTCCTCTGCTCAAACCCACCAGTAGAACTGTCCCTTAACCCAGTCCTGGTGGAGGCCCTGGGTTCAATTCCCAGTACCAAAAAAAGTTTTCTTTAATTTAAAAATAAAAAACCTTCTACTGGATGCTCATGTCACTCAACTACTCCCTCCTATGTCCTTCCCCTTACACTCGTTGGCCCAGCCACCATCTTCACTGTTCCTCAAATATGCCAGGTGCAGTTCTACCTCAGGACCTTTGCACTGGCAGGAACATCTTTTCTCAGAAATCCACATAGCTCACCAATCCCCGTTCTCTAGAGCCTGCCCTGCCCACACTGTTTCACATCCCTCTCTCCCAAGCATTCCCAGGCCCCTTACATTGCTTTTTTTCCATAACACCCAGCACTGTCTAACTCACTACACAACTTATTTATGTCTTCCATTTATTAAGTGCCTCCCTCGACAAGACTGTTGGATCACAAATGAAGTGATTTGTTCTTTTTCAGTTTCTGTGTCAACAAATCTTCCAAGGAATGGGCATCTGAAATGAACAGACATTTCTCATACAAAGAAGTAGAAATGGCAAATAAACATACAAAAAAATGTTCAACATCACTGGTCATTTGAGAGATGCAGATGAAAACAACACTGAGATTCCACCTCACCCCAGAAAGAATGGCTGCTATCAAGAAATCAACCAACAACAAATGCTGGCAGGACTGTGGGGAAAGAGGAACCCTACTCCACTGCTGGTGGGAGTGTAGACTGGTGCAACTACTGTGGAAATCAGTATGGAGATACCTCAAAGAACTAGGACTACAGGTCCCATTTGACCCAGCTATTCCTCTGCTGGGGATCTTCCCCAAAGAATTGAAAGAATCATACCACAGTGATATATGTGCACCCATGTTTATAGCAGCAGAATTTGTAATAGTTAAAGCTTGGAAACAACCCAAGTGCCCAGCAACTGGAAACTGGAACAAGAAAATGTGGGGTTTTTTATAAAATGGAGTACTACTCAGCCATAAAAAACGAGAAATTAGAGGCATTTACAGCTAAATGGATGCACATTGAGGTGATACTCCTAAGTGAAATAAACAGGACACACATGTGTAAATACCAAATAGTTTCTCTAGTGTGAGAAACTGAAAGTGTAAATAAGGACTAAAAGGTATAATAGATAATGTGAAATAGGAAGAAAAGAGGCAAAGGGGAAGTGGGAAGGGTAGGGGAAAGGAAAGAAGGGAATGGAATTAATATGAGAAAATGGAAAAATGGAAACAAAGTCTTTGTAAATAGAGAGGGATGGAGGGGTTGAAGGGAGGGGAGGGGAAGGGGGAATAATAAGAAGCAACAGAGATTATGTAAAGGTGCAAATTTCCAATGATGAATGTCACTATATTGTATACCTAAAAGGTACCAATAAAAGGATATACAGAAAAAAAAATCTTCCAAGGAAGCAAAGTATTTTTAGCAGCTCCGTATTCCTAACCACACCTGAATATCAAAAATTAATAAATAGGGCCCAGGATTTAGCTCAGTGGTTCCAGTGCCTGCCTCGCAAGCGCAAGGTCCCAAGTTCGATCCTCAGCACTAAAAAGTAAATAAAACCAGTCCCCACTGGCACGAGGACTGCGTGGCTCACCTTTCACCTGAACAGCAGTCCAAAAGGAGATCAGTGTGGTGGGCTGGCTGGGTCTCTAATCGAGGGTCTTCCAGGGCAGTTATGGAAAAACTTTGAAAGCACTGACCTGTGCTCCCAGGAGCCACCCAAGCCCACCTGGAAGCCAAGATCAGGTTCCATTGTGGGTCTGAAATCTCTGACGTAGAAAAGAAAACCCCAACACACACACACACACACACACACACACACACACACGCACACGGCGGTCCATAGATAGTCACTCCCCTCCCCTGACCTGACAAGCTGACTTCATGCTAAGCCTCGATTACACCTAACATCCTCCTGGGCCAGAATTGTACCCTATCAACCTCTTTCTCCCCGGCAGCGTTGAATCTGGAGACAGGAGTGCAGCCTGGGAGAATCCAGGCGCAGCTGTGTAGCCTTCTCCAGCTGTGTGCTGTGCCTTGCTCCACCCACCCTTCCCAGGAAGAGTCTCAAGGTCACCGGAAACCATGAGCACCTGGGTGGCCACGTAGGGTGTCCTGGTCTCTCCCGGCCAGGTAGGGCCTCTACCAGGCTGGACTTAAGTGAGCACAGGCAAAACAGATCCTTGGAGCAAGATGCAGGATGGGAAGCATGCTGTCCTAGGCTGTTTGGGGCCTTTGACAAAATACCTCAGACTGAATGGCTTAAAAACAACAGAAACGTATTTCTCAACAGTTCTCAAGGCTGCAAATCTGATGTTTGGCAAGGCTCTGGCTGTGATTTGTACAGTACCATCTTTTTGCTATGTCTCACAAGGCAAAAGAAACAAGGGGGCTCTCTGGGGTCACTTTATAAAGGCACGAAGCCCAATCACAAGGGATCTGCTCTCATGACTGTCACACTCCTGGATCCCTGGATCTCACCTTGAAGAGGGAGGAGCCACACGGAAGAATCTGAGTCACGTTGGACTCAGGGAAAGAGCTGCTGAAGAAGCAGCTGGCATTGCAGGCATCGGGTTGATGGAGAGCCTGAGTCTACCTGGACCAAGTGAGGCAGGCAGACAGCACTGGCTTCTCACCCCGGGTGAACTGAGGTAACAAGTACTGGAAGTGACAGGCAGAGCACAAGGGTTTTATTGACTGATGATTTTCAAAGGAATCTTTTGTGATGTCAATAGTCTTCAAGTCGCAGAACAACTTTAAGTCTTTGGATATTTTAATTCCTTGAGCAAGGCAAATAAGTACACAAGAAGAAAAGACGGCTCCTAGTGTCTACCTGCCTGCCATGGGTGGTTCTATGGTATCAACGAGCCTCCCAGACAGCAAAGGAAAAAGCAGCACTGAAGCTGAATTCTGCAAGAAGGGACCCTCTTATATTTGGTCCAAAGGTGGATCAGAATCTTGCCTCTTATGATCATTCCAGATTTCCCCCAGTTTTATTATCTCCATGAAACACTTGAAGAAATAGATGCATGTGTGTCTATATACATATATACATATTATTGTTAATTGGAAGTAATATTTGTATATATTTATGGGATACAATGTGATGTTTTGATATATGTATACATTTTAGAATTATTAAATCACACTAATTAACATATCCATCCATCTCCCACTTATTTTTTCCAGGGTTCTACTCTTTTAGCAATTTTGAAATATGCACCCTTTTTTTTTTTGGTACCGGGGATCGAACTCAGGTCCTTGCGCTTGCGCAGCAGGTGGTGAAACACTGAGCTAAATCCCTGGGCCATTATGCACCATTATTAACTCTGGTTGGCATGCTGCAAACAGATGGTTCACATTTAGTCCTCCTGTCTAATGCAAACATTCTGTCTTCTGACCCAACACTCTTTAATTCGAAATTTTGTGACAGCAACAAAAGAATTTCTTGAGATTGCCTAAATCTGTGCTCTAGAGTGGGGACATCATGGGGACCACTCTGTGAACAAAACAAACAAGTGTGATGCGCACGGGATTCTCACCCTGAGTTCCTGTTTTCTATCCAGTACACGAAGCTGGTGATGATGGTCAAACAAAGAATCCTTTTGTTTATATTTCAGATTGCTCTGGGCAAATGCTGCTGATTAGCTACCCTCTGTCTTTGCAGCCAATCATTATACAAGTTTCAAATACAGAAGACTTGTCATCTACGACACTTCTGAGATTCAGAATTCAGCGTTGACCATGCTTGAATGGCACCAAAGATCCATGGTGTGTACTATTTTGCAGTTTCTTTGAAACACAAATTTCAATCCTATATTTCATAGGATCCATGGTCAGAGCCAGGTAACCATCTTAGCAAGTGAACAAAGCTAGCCAAATTCTCAGATCTGCATTTCAGCACATTTCAGGCAGGCTCTCCTTGTCCTGTAAGTCCCAACTTTTCATAAAGTGACTAAAGTTGTGCTTCTGTGTGCAAAGGGGCTCCCAAAAGAAAGTCAGCCGCTGGTGCTGACAGTAAAATGAAGGAAACATGTAGACATCTGAGAGAGTAATGGTTCTTCCTAGAGAATCAACACACTGCCTGTCGTCAGGGTGGAATGTCAAGTTCGGCAGCATCTATATTCTGAAGGAACTCCATGCATTCTATACAAAAACAATAAATGCAACTTGTAAAACTGCTTCAGGACATTTTATAGCCGGTGTGAAATAAAAATTGCTCATTGAGTGAGCAATAACTCATTTTCTTAAGAGTCACTTAAATTTTTCAGTTACAGGGAAAAGCGTATGCCATAACGGTGGAGATTCTCCTCGCTCTTGAGACATCTCTTGACTGGCAGAAACATCTCAACCATCAATTCGATTAGGTCTTTATTAGCCTGCAGCTGCAAAAGGCTTGCTCTAACCAGCTCCCCTTGCCACATGGTGGCTGGGCCTGTGCGCTCTCTCTGTCCCTCCAGACTCCAACCTGAAGGCTTTGTGCTGACCCTGCTGTTGCCCCTGGTCACCCTCCATGTACTCAGGGAACAAGTAGGTCATTTCCTGAGTGGGCGGAGTCTCTGCCTGTCTGGACTTCGCTCTGAAAACAGCTCCCTCTAGAGGGGGAAAGACCCAAATGCTGACGTTCCCAGGAGACAACCCTGAAGCTTCCCAAGAATGAGTAGCAACTATCCAATCACTTCCTTTATCCGCTTACTGATTTTTTTCTTCTTTTTGTGTTAAGCGATTAGAAAATAAACAATAACTTCAATCGACCATTTGCCCACGGACACAGGGATGATTGCCTCAGGGAGGTAAACTTTTTGAAAGTGACTGAACGCGCCTCCTGAGACCCACCGAACTGCACAGGCTCTCCTGGCTCCTCACAGAAAACGGTCCTCCTTTTTACCATCTTCTCAGAAGCTAGGGAGAAGCTGTCTGGCCTGTGATGCAGGGCATGCTTAGCGTATTTGACACCTGGGGCAGATTACTTTATAATATCCTCTCCTGTACAGTGAGATTATCATCGGTAATACTCATAAGGTAAAATAAATAATAATAATGGCCAGGGAAATGCAGATAGCAATAAGTTTCTGCTACTGAATTTAATAAGTATAAAATCGTGTCTGTAAAATTTAAATGATAATAAATAGAATAACAGCACAAAAAAGGAATAAAAGTTGTTTAATAATGTGTAGTCCCCTCCTGAATCTGCACAAGGCCAGGAAAGCAAGCCGCTCCCTCTTGAGATCCCAAAATGACTCTCTGGCCTCCTCAGTTTGGGTACAGAAGGAACTCATATTTATTACAAACTCATATTTATCACACTTCAGCTTTTTTGTTTCATCCAGAACATCTAATCTGTTCAGAACGGTTTTAGTAAACATGTGCCCAAGAGTTCTCCCAGAATAACACAGTGTCCTTGTGCTTTTTGGCCATATTAATTCAGATTCATGTCTAGTTCTCTAGTTACTATAGATAATTTCCCAGAAACATATCATGGCTTATAAAATGCCCCCTTAATGCACTAGTCATTTTCTTGGTTATTCTATCTTTTTTGAAATATGCCTTGCATAAAATCCAGTCCTCAAGTCAGGAAATCCATGTACAATAATCTTGGCGCACATAAGACTCGTGTCTTGGTCCATTCTGTGGGCGGCTTCTCGCCATCTGTGCCTTCCATGTTACATGTGTTACACAACTGCAGATCCCCTTACTTCATACACTATTCATGGACAGTAAAGTTAGTCTCCTACAATTCATTTAAGTATTTACTTAAGCCCTACTCTCTTCTAACCTGGAGAATGTAAGAGTGAACCAGCCATCATGCCTGCCTTCAAGGAACTTCATTCCTAGTGAGGACCCGGATGTAGTTAATCACAGATAGGAGCCCTTATGACACCTGAGCTCTTTGCCATGCGGCAGTACTTCTTTCCTCTCTGTACTCAGTAAAGACTCTCTAAAAGGTAAAGACACTAACAAATGTATATAAATTACAACAGGAAGGTAAATGGGTATCTGTGAGTTACATAGTCTTTTGATTATGAGCTTGCTCATTTGTAAAATTTTGGAGGACTTAGAAATACCAACTCTCAGTCCCAAAAGGAGAAAGGAAAACCTGTAATTGAATGATATCAATGACTATCACCCTGGTTATGAAACAGGCAAGTCACATGAAGAACAGCGGCACAACTTGGACCCATATGCAGAGCCTGACAGTGGCCTGGCCTCCTCCTGTCCCCACCCCAAAGTGGGCCGGGGCTAGGGTGGTATCCAGCTCTATCTCTATGCGGATCTTAGAAAGAGAGCTCTCACCCACAGATAGCAGGATGCGCTGCAGTCAACTTCTGATTCTTAAATTTACCTTCTGTAGAAAATAAAGTGCTTCAAAACACTCATGATAAATACCTGCCTCTTAGAGTTCTGCACCACCTACTCACCCCATATTAATTAATTGGAGGCCTATAAATGCAAAAAAAGTGTTCATTAATCATTAGTCAAAACTTTTCCCAATACAGATAGAGAAGATATAGAAAGTTGCAAAAGACCACTGCGTTTGCCATAAAGATGAGAAAAATACTCATTAGAACCATCAAAATGTTGTGGATGCAAAAAAGTCTAAGTGAATTAATTAAGTACCACCCAATTCTATGTAGCGATTCTCCCCATGAGAACTCTGCTTAGAATGTTATGGTGCAGGAGCTGGCGCTGGGTTAGAAAGAGGGGAAAGATGTTTCGTGAACTCCTGGTATTTAGACCCCAAAGCTCTGCTGAAGGGAGGGACTTTGATCCTTAACTCTGCTTTTAAAACATTTAATACTGACACAAAAATACACATGTAGACCACTGAGATAGAAAGAGGACTCAAAAACAAACCTACACAACTACAGCCATCTGATTCTTGATCAAAAAGCCAGAAATATGTTGGAGAAGAGACAGTCACTTTAACAAATGCTTTTGGGAAAAAGTAGAAATACACATGTAGAAGATTGAAACTATGTCCTTATCTCTCACCCTGTACACAGATCAATTAAAAATGCATCAAAGATGTGGGTATACTGTGGAAAATCAGTATGGAGATACCTCAAAGAACTAGGACTACAGGTCCCATTTGACCCAGCTATTCCCCTACTGGGAATCTTCCCCAAAGAATTAAAAGAATCAT
>NW_004624795.1:7112379-7136788 GCF_000247695.1 Heterocephalus glaber | reverse complement strand
CACCCAATGATAAATGTAAATGTATTTTATACCTAAAATGTACCAATAAATATATATATATATATATATATATAAATTTTTAAAAATCAAAGACGTAGGTATAAAACCTGAAAATTTGAAATTTCTAGAAGAAAACATAAGAGAAATACTTGGAGTCATAGGCCCAGTCAAAGAATTCCTGAATAGGACTCCAATATTACAAGAAATAATGTCAAGAATAAAAAAATATGACTACATCAAATAAAAAAGCTTCTGCACAGCAAAGGAAACTCCATAGAATGGTGAGGCAGCCTACAGAATGGGAGAAAAGCTTTGCCAACTACTCTTCTGACAGAAGATTAATACTTAGAATATATAAAGAACTCAAAAACCTTGATGCCAAAAAAATCAACTAGCCCAATCAATAAATAAGCAAACACATTGAATAGGCACTTCTCAAAAGAAGTGTAAATGACCAATCAGAATATGAAAAAATATTCAACATTTTTAGTCATTCAGAAATGACTAAAACTATATTGCAATTCTATCTCACTCCAGCCAGAATGGCTACCATCAAGAAGACAAAAACCAACACTGGCAAGGAAGCAAGAAACAAGGAGCCCTTCTGCTCTTGGTGGGAATGTAAATTCACACAGCCACTAAAGGAATTAATATGGACTTTCCTCAAAAACGAAAAATAGAACTACTATATGATCCAGCTATGCCACTCCTTGGTCCATACCCAGAGGAATTAAAGTCAGCACATTACAGGGACACCCACATACCCACGCTGAATGCAGCACAACTCACAATAACCAAGATATGGCATCAGCCTAGGTGCTCATCAGCAGACAACTGGATAAAGAAACTGTGATCGGCATACACTGTGGAACATTCTTCCACCATGAGGAAGAGCAAAATTATCCAGTTCTCAGGAAAATGGTTAGAACTGGAGATCATTATGCTAAGTGAAATAAGGCAGAGTCGGAAAGACAAGAACCAGGTTTTCCCTAATGTGTGGACTCAAAAAAAACAAAGAAAGACGTGTTGAAAGTAGAAGGAAGACTTATTAGGCAAGAGGAAAGAACGGGAAGGGGATATAAGGAAGGGGAGTGGGTGGGCGGATATGGCCAAAATATGTTATATGTATGGATAGAAACACCACAGGGAAACCCAATATTTTATAAAATTAATATGCACTATTGAAAAATGCTCAAAAAAAGTATTTGAAGTAAAAAATGATTTGAATCTAATCAAACAATAAATGAGCCCAACCCCATCCAACTACTGAATAGATGAAACCAATGAATCCTTGCCCGACCTGCCTGAAGCGGGCGGAGGGAGATCCAGACGAGAGGTGGGAGATGACCAGAAATGTTGTCTACTTCCGGTTCTGCTGCTCTGTTCTACATAATGTGGCTCATAACCAGGAGAAATGGCAGTCAACACAAGTAAACCTACAGAAGGCTGCAATGTAGGACAATATCTTTAATGAATGTACATATGAAAAATAAGTTGGAAGACAATCCCAACAAACTGCATGAGAGGATGAAGAATTTCCACAGATAAATAAAACTGAAAACTGAAATAATCTGAATTGAAGAGCTCACGAGATGAGATGAACAATACACTGACACCGCAGAAGAAATGATGAGTTAACCTGAGGAGAGGTCAGTAGAAATCACCGCAACTGAAGCACAGAAAGGAAGAGAGCAAAAAAATTCAGAGACTTTGTCAGTTTCAGGTGTGTAACTGGAGTCCAAGAAAGAAATTAAATTGACCTAGCTATTCCCCTGCTGGGTATCTTCCCCAAAGAATTAAAAGATTCTTACCACAGTGATATATGTGCACCCATATCCATCGCAGCACAGTTTGTAATAGCTAAAGCTTGGAAACAGCCCAAGTGCCCATCGACTGGAAACTGGATAAAGAAGATGTGGTTTTTTTATATAATGGAGTACTACTCAGCCATAAAGAATGAGAAACTAGAGACATTTATAGCTAAATGGATGCATATTGAGGCCATACTCTTAAGTGAAATAAATAGGACACACGTGTAAATACCAAATAGTTTCTCTAGTATGAGAAACTGAAAGTGTAAATAAGGATTAAAATGATTAAAATGAATAATTGATAATTTGAAACAGGAAGAAAAGGTCCAAAGAGGTAGGGGTGGTGGGAGGGGAAAGGGAAAGGAAAAATTATGAGAAAAGAAAAAAATGGAAACAAAGTCTTTGTAAATAGGGAAGGGTGGAGGGGGTGAAGGGAGCACAGGGAATGGGAAAAAAATAAGAACCAAGATACATCCTGTACAGGTACAAGTATCCAATGATAATGTAAACGTATTGTATACCTAAAATGTACCAATAAAAGAATTTAAGCAAAAAAAGAAATTAAAGAGAGAACATTTTAATATGTGAAATGTTTAAAGAGATAAGAGCCAAATATCTCCCAAATTAATTAAAGTTATCAACCTGCAGGTTCAAGAAACTCTGCAAACCCTAATCAGGATAAGTGCAAAGAAATCTATACTCAAAATTTCAAACTCAAATGCTGAAAAACAAAAGTAAAGCAAAAATCTTAAAAACAGACATAAGGAAAAAACTTATATTGTATCCAGGAGAATAATAACAATGAACAATTTCTCATTAGAAATAATGAAAGCCAAGGAACAATGAAATTGCGTATTTCAAAGACTTGAAAGAAAAAGAATTGTCAATCTTGAATTCTGTCTACAGCAAAAATATACCTCAAAAATGAAGAAAAAATAAAACTTCCTGAAAGATGGCGTGGACATACATTCCTCCATTTCTCCTGGTATATACAACTAAAAAGCTGCACACTATATATTAAAGAAATGGATAAAGATTCTGAAAGACAAAGGAAAGCAGACTGGCTAAGGCCCCAGGGTCCAAGAAATGACATGGTAGTGTGTTCTCTGGATGCCCTTTTGCCTCATATCCAAGACTTGGAACCAAAGAAACCAGCAACCAGAAATCCCAATGGGTACAAACAATAGAAGCCCTAGAAAAAGCCTGACTTCTTAGCTGCATTGGTCACTTGTCCATTGCTGGAACAAAATACCTGACACACACAACCTAAAGGAGAAAAGGTTTATTTTGGCTCATTGTTCCAGAAATTTCCATGCATGGATAGTTGGCTACAAAATGGAACCTTCACGACAGAAGAGCATGGCAGAGGACAGCTGCTCACCTCATGGCAGCCAGGAAGGTGAATCAGCATGGAGACCCAGAGAGAAAAGAAGGGACCAGGGACAAGAATATACCCTTTCAGGTTATGCATCAAATGACCTACTACTTTCAACTAGCCTCTAGCTCTGAACAGCACATTCAGTTATGAACTCAGCAGTGGATTGATCCAGTGATCAAATTATCATCCAAAAGCCCCACTTCTGAACACATGACCCTTTAGGGGTACATTTTTTATCCAAACCATAACACTAACCAAAGGAGCAGGAAAGGGCCATCCAAGAGACAGAAATCTGATAGCTGATAACTACACAACCTCAACAAAATACGCCAGAAAAAAAATCATGGCCTCACACCACCCACATCAACAAAGGTCAAGTAGAGACCCTAGACTTCACCTTCATGAGACGGCAACAAAGCTCTCCAATGTCCCCCCTAAGGTAAGGTTGACGCGGGACTAGTAGGGAGCCAGGACTTTGATCCCTGACAACTGATAAGAAGCTTCCCCAGCTCCGTGTCAGCCAGAGACGTCCATCCCTATCCAGAAATGATGAGGAGCATTCTGCCCAAACACTTCACCCTGATGTCAATAGAGGCCAAGTGGGAAACATGGGTGTCGACCTCCAATTACGGGTTAAGGTGATCTTCCCCTTCCCCCATCGGAGCAGTCTCAGAGAACACCAACTAAAACTGAAGGTTTCAATAAGATCCAGAGTCACATGATATAATATGACCATCCCAGGTCTCAAGAGAAAAATCACTCACCTCACCAAGAACCAGGAACTTCTCAAACTGAGTGGGGAAAATAAGACAATGGATTTCAATGCCAAGATGACAAAAGAATTAAATAATCTAAACAAATCCCCCCTTTTTTTCAGTACTGGAGATTGAACCCAGGGCCTTAGCACTAAGATGTATCTCCAGCCCTTTTTTATTTTTTATTTTAATATAGGTTTTCACTATGTTGCCAGATGGTTTAGACAGGGCTTAAATTGCAATCCACCTGCCTCAGCCTCCCAGAGTGTTGGAATTATAGGCGTGTACCCACCATACCTAGCTCTAAACAAATATCTTAGTGCCACCATGATTTTAAAAATCTTCAATAAGCAATTTTACTCATTCTTGAAACAAGTGAAAAAAACTGAAAGGCTTAACAAACAAATAGCCTCAATAAATAAAGAATAGATATAAAGATGATGCAAATGGAAATCTTAGAACAAAAGAATACAACAACAATAAAAAGGTTGGTCAGTGAGCCAAGTAGTAGAACGAGAAGACAGAGAAAATGAACAGGAAGACAGGACAATAGAAAATACCCAATGCGAACAGAGAGAAAACAGACTGGGGGGAAAAGTGCAGAGCCTAGGAGTCCTATAGAACTATGACAAAAGAACTCACCTTCATGTCATTGGCGTCTTGAAAGAAAAAGAGAGAGAAGACAGGGCTGAGAGGGAACTTGAAAAATCAATGGCTGAAAATGTCCCAGGTTTTGCAAGATACATAAACCTACAGGTTTATAAAAGCTGAGCAAACCCCACAGAATAACCCCAAGGCAATCGCTCCAAGACACATCATAATTAAACATCGAAAAAGAAAGAAAAGCAATCAGAAAGCAGCCAGAGAAAACAACACCTGGCCTGCAAAATCCAATTCAAATGACAGTGGGTTTCTCATCAGAAGAGAGGTCTCCTCTGGTCAGGCTGCCACCTGGCCCAGGCACAAGGAAGCTATTTCTAGAACTGTTTCTTGATGTGAGTGTTAGGTCCGTGATGAAAACTCATCTACCTGCACACTCAAGATGCAGGCCTTTTTCATGCCTATGTTTTTTCTCAATAATGTACTATAAAAGCACAGATGATTCAGTGGTGGTTGAGAACAAGGAGAGACTGGGAATAAGTTAGCTGTGTTATTGCAAACCCCTCTGCAGCCTGTCTGGGAAGGCTTTGCCATATATGACCTCCTCCTCTACCATGATGCAGCTTCCAGGTGGGAGGATGGATGAAGCTGTCTATGCCAAGGAGTTTATCTGTATTTCAACTGGGTTCCTATGATGGTCAGAGAGTGGCAGTCAATGTCCCCTTTTAACACGCTCTGTTTCTCACATACTTGACTCCAGCCACTCTCAGAACTAAGCACTGATTTTGGAGCCTAGTGACTAATCCAGAGATGCTCAGTGAGACTCAGCTCTCATACACAAATCTAAAACACAAATGCCCAGCCCATCCCAGGCAACTCCATCAGAACAACCCTTCTTGGTGTTGGTCCAGGCAGAGGATTGTGTTTTAAAGCTCCTTCGGCGATTCTCATTTGCAGCCAGATTGAGATCTGCTGCACTAGCAAATGAGCACAGATCTCACTGCAAACAAACCCCAAGTGGGCAGCACAAAATGGAGTGCACACAGAAGAAAAGAAAAATCCTATTCAGGAGCCACGCTATGGCGAGGGGACTGGGGAGGGAGTGGGTTTTCCTCTTGCTAAGTAGCAATGATTATGAGAGAGTACGTCAGGCTACTTAGGATTTCTGGACAGCTCTATCCTCAGCACTAGGACTTTAATAGACCTCAGTCCCCAGAGCCCATCGAGAGACAGCCAGGAGAAGAAACCCATAATCAAGACTTCCTATTGGAAGTCTTCAGACTCAATTCAATCACAAAATGTTTCCCGCAAGCTTTATAAGAGTTGTGGGTCCCTAGTCTTTGGCAGCTTTAAAATAGCCTGGGGAAGACACCTGCGCTCCAAACTCTGGACATTTTTTATTAAGTTCAACTCTAAGAAAGTTGGCTACAGTGCAGCATGTGTTTGAAAGTCATGCAAACAATTCCAAGACATGAGTGTGGTAGAATCAAAACACTTGCCAAAGTTGCCCATAGCCCCAGCTTCCCCAGGCCCTCCTTTGAAAGTCTAAGAGCAAGTTTAACTTCTCTGCCCTGTGTCTGGCAGTGATTGTGCTGGGGATAAGCCCTAAGGTCCTGCTTTTACCTAGGGTTGTAGCTCTTCCTTTTAAGCTTCTCATCTCCACTCCAGCACTCACTTAAGCCACGCTCTTGACTGGGAATTAGATGCTGGCCTGCCTTGCATCTGCAGGCCCCCTTCCATACCCTGAAGTCAAACCCTGTTCTCTGGTCCCCTCTGGGACCCCAAGCTGAAAGCTTGCCATGGATGGATATGACAATAGGCAGCTTATTCTCTTAAATGTCTATCATCTGCTTGTATGTCCACTATCCTCCCCCAAACTGGGCTCCCAACAGGCTGAAACCAGTTCGGTACTTCATAGCCATTTCAGCACTGGGTGTTGAATCTCCAGGCCACCTTTATGGAATCTATTTACTGTGACTGTGTTATTATCCTCAGTCTCTGTCTTACTGAGCCCTGTTTTCCTGCATCTCCCCAGTATCCAAGTTCCCAAAATTCCATCACATTCTCTGTTCTGACACATGAAAATACAGATCTTCAGATATAAATATGTATCTTTCTATTACTTCACCCTTTTTCAAAAAAAAATAGACATTGGTTATATACATATACCATAGAATTTTTGACATGAAATAATTTCTTTGCCCTAGAATGACAAGCAGTCTTTTTTTCTCCAATAACCTAATCAATTAACAAAGGCTGCCTAGGGAGCCATTCTAAAAAGAATTCTGAGTTTGGTTCTGATCCTGGCTAGAAATCTAATCTTGATCTATTAGTAATGTCTGACACGGATGAGGAAGTTTAGTAAGAGCATATATGTCAAGTGTCTGTGGACCCTGGTTCTATTCCAAGTTAGCAGGAAGGTCAGGCCTAAAACCCATGTTTCTTGATACACAGTTGTTCCCATGTTCCATTAAAGAACATTCAAGAAATGTATATCTGAGTTTATCAACTAGAAATTGAAAATGATCAACCATATTACAGAACTCTACTTTGCCTTGAAATATTTCACATGGAAAATATCAAAACTACAGTAAAATAAGTGTCTGGCTTGCAGATTATCAACTACATGACAATGAAGCCTGGGAGGAGACCATTAGGAGCACTTGCAAAATGACCAATGGAGAGAAACTAAGTGAAAGTCTAAGCTCAATGATGATCCTGTAAACTAGTGGTGAAATAAGACTGTTTATAAGAATTCCATTTACCCTGAGCTTTTCAGAACCATGATTCCTGAGGAGATAAATATATATATACTCAAATTGCAAAAGAAAAAAAGAGAGACATAATTACTTTTGGTGACCTTCATAAGACATGAAAATGATTCTCTTTGGTGTACATGATTTTTGAAGCTAAACATTCACTTAAAAAGGAAAAAAAAAAAGAATTTTCAATGAGGATGCCCTTGGAACCAGCAATTTTGCTTGAATTGGTAGACTAGCCAAAAGTCCCCTGAAGCAGTTCACTACCCATCTCTTAGGAAAGGAATCCTCTAAGCGACTCTTCTAATTGTAACTGAGGGGTAATGAGACATGAGGAAATAATTAGTCATTTGAGAGGACATTATTCAAGGACTGGGGTTTGATTGACATGTGTTTCCCAGGAAGGAGTTAAAGAGGGAAGGAACCCTGGCCCTGTAGACTCAAAAAAACACACTCCCCACTGGTCACTGAGCTCAGCCTGGCTGGGCATGGACACAGGAGCCCTGCCCCATGGGGCAAGAGTTCTTTGTCAGGAAAAAGTGAAAGGAGCCCTTTCTCCAGTGATGAAGAAAGATGGCTGGCCACCGTGGAATTTGCCGCGAAGCTGTCTTTCTGGTGGGTTCAGTGGCATGGCAGTGGTCTGGGCCCTACGCTACTTGACTTAAGCCAACAGAGCAGGTTTTAGGTAACAGGATCTCCAGACCTGTCTCAGTGAAGACTCAGAACCGGCTGTTCCCCAATCACCTTCAATTCACAACATGATCTATAGCAGCCACATCCTAACAGGATAAAGATTCCCCTTCCATCACAGCAAAAGTGATCTACTGCTGGCTGAATTCGCATTTTGGAAGATTCAAGGTAAATCCGTGTTATACTTATGAATTTCACACACTAAAACTGCGTCAGGATCCCTATGTACACAAAGGAAGACGCTTATTGATTTTTAATCAATTCTTTTAATACAAGGGAAAACAAAATTGTGTCAATAATTCTTGTGAACTGGAACGACATATCTATGTCAAGTGACTGCCTTTGGCAATTTTTTTCTTTTATTTAACTGCATGATTACAAACCTGCAAGAGGCATGGTGCATAATAAAGTCGCTGGTGTAACTTTAACTGGCTCCGTGCTAATAGGTGTCTCTCTGGTTTGCAAATTATAACTTGCAAAATGATGACATGCCTGGGAAACAGTAATGGCGTCCCATGAAGCTTAGCACCAAGAGTCAGAAAATGCCCATGAGAAGCTACTGCAGGCAGATTTATTATGACATTAGACAATGTGCGTATGGCATTAATTATACCCTCTGAGTTTTGCTAGATTGCAGCCCCAGACAGGGTGTCAGGCAGTAACAGCACATCCACAGTGTCTTGTAGCCGTTTACCGGTGACATCTTTGTCACAGACAACCTGCTGCACTACAAGGCCCCAGGCCTGGACCCAGAGGACAAAGAGTCCAAATGTTCCATCCTGCTTCGGCCTAGTGGGCAGCCAGGTGACACTAAGATAATGATGAGAAAGCAGGACCTCTCCCCTAGAAGGACACCTCAAGATCAAAGGGAAAATCAGAGAATGATTGAGAGGCTAGAAACCGGATGAGGGAAGGGAGAAAAGACTTGGATTTTTTTTTTTTTTTTTTTTTGCTAAAGCAAGAGAGGGCTTGGAGATTTTTTTAGCCAAGAGCAGGGAGGTAGAGATGAAAGCAAGAGAGGAGGCAGGAGGAGGTGTTAATACCTGTCTTTATACTTTTGAATCATTCATTCTCATGACTAGAAGCAACCTAAAACTTTCAGCCAATGCTCTGATCTTCACATATTGATACAACATCAACACAAATGGCAGCCAGACACCCCACCCCTTCTCCACCACAGCCCCAATCACAAAAGCTCATTATTCCCAAGCAGCACATTTTGTCTTGGACAGCTCTGATGATTAGTGAGTTCATCTTCCTGCTGAGCCAAAATCTGCCTGCTATGACTGACAGCAGTTAGAGGAAACAGGAAGTGTGTGACACCACTACCACCACCCCCTTCTAGCCAGAGCCCTCAAGTGCTTGATAAAAGCCATCGTGTCCACAGGTTACCATTCCTCAGTCCATCTGTCTGACTTGCTGGGATACAATCACCAAAGAATTTTTGTACATTTTTACAGCATGTAGTACAATAATTTGATACATGAATATAACATGTAATGATCAAATTAGGATGTAACATTTCCATCTCCTCAAACATTTATCATTTCTGTGTGTTTGGGACTTTCAGATGCTGATCTCTAGTTATTTTGAACTAAATTGTTGTAGACTATCACTATCCTATTGCATATTAATTAAACACCAGAACTAATTCTTCTTATCCAACTGTATTTTGGTACCTGTTATTTAACCTCACTCCACCTCTCTTCTCTCAGATCTTTCCCAGTCTCTAGCAACCAATAATAAAGTGAAAATACATTTTAAAAAGCACTAAAGAGATTTTTTAAAAAAATATTTGGTGTACAAAATAAACACAGGGAAGGGCCATGGATTTAGCTCAGTGGTTCCACCACCTGCCTCACAAGCACAAGGCCCAGAGTTTGATCCCCAGTACCAAAAATAATAAAAATAAATTAAAAATAACCACATGGAAGAATTGATAGTAAGAAACTGTTAAACCATAATTTTCCCTCAAAAAATATAAAATCATGACTGTAGAAGTATATTGTCTTGCAACTCTAGGGGTTGAGAGTCGGGCTGGGGATTTAGCTCAGTGGTTTCGCCGCCTGCTGCGCAGGCGCAAGGACCTGAGTTCGATCCCCGGTACCAAAAAAAGAAGAACCTATGGTCTAGGGGCTGAGAGTCCACAACCAACGTGTCAATGGACTATGAAAGAGAACCTGTTCCTCATCCAGCTCCTGTAGGTCACTGGACAACTGTGGCATTCCTTGGCCTGCAATCTGTGCCTTCATCTCCTTGTGTACATCTGTGTCCAAACTTTGTATTTTCCTGGGGTCACCAGTCATGTTGAGTCAGGAGACCATCCTATTTCAATACAACCTCATCTTTAATTACATCTGCAAAGACCCCATTACCAAACCAGGTCATATTCAGAGGTACTAGAAGCTAGGACTTTAGTATAGGAATTGGAGGAGACACAATTTAATCCATAACAGGTTCTGAGACTCCACAAAATCAGAACAAAATACTCTGAAAGTGTATGCTGTAAATAATGTGTAGTTTTCCACTAAAGTTCAAATTTCTTCCCTGCAGAGTTATATAGAGAACTTCCATAAAACAATTCCAAATATACTCAATATAAAAAGGAAGATAAATTAAAGATGGAGAACTTGGATAAATATTTTAAAAGACAAGAAATGGTAAAGCCAGCATTGATTGATAAATTAGTATTCTATTGCTGCAGTTGTTTCTTTTTAAAATTTTGTTTAGCTTGGTTAATATTAAAAAGATCAGAAAAGGTCTGGAACTAGTTGGATTGTGGCTAGGTCATAACTTTAAAAAGGAGAAGGATGGCACTGGGGATTTAGCTCAGTGGCACCTTGCCTGGCTTGCAAACACAAGGTCCTGAGGTCCTGAGGTCCTGAGTTCGATCCCTGGTACCGCAAAAAAAAATTAAAATTAAAAAATAAAAACTGAATAAAAAGGAGGAGGATGGATAGGGGTACTGGGGACCCCTGAAACGTTACTGGAAACCTCTGCAGTAGGTTCCAGTCTCCTCCCCAATGTGCAATACAGACCTGAGGGCAAAAAACTAAAAGACAAAACGAAGACAGAAAGCAGGGCACCAAGACGACCGATGCCGGTACAAGTGACAAAGGCACTGGCCAGTCCAAGACACTGATTTTTATTGGTAATCAATTGGGGTAAAGGCGAGCCAAGTGCAAGGGCAGTACTTTGTGTGAGGATGCACAGTTCAGTTTCTATGGAAATTAACGTAAGCAAGGCTCATAAAAGACAAGACAAAGCATTCTCAAATTGAGAACAGACAATATAAGATTGTAATTAGAACATTGGCCTTCTAGTAAGGTTTTAGTTGTGGGAAAGGAATTTGGGGGCGAGTTACTCTGACCTTAGCATGTAGGCTTCAGCTGGACTCACTTCTATAAACAAGCCAATTGTGGGGTCAACTCTTCACAGCCTGCAGTGCTCACAGCCTGCTTTGGGCATAACCAATTTTGCAGTCTCCCACATCCAGGGAGAAGGAAGAGAAAGAAAAGAAAGAGAATGAGGAGGGGCAGGGGGAGGGAGGGAAAGGGGACGAAGAAAGGAAGAAGAAATATTGTAACAGTGATACCTGGGGGCCTAAATACTTAAAAGTTTGAAAGTCTTCTACTCAGGTACACTTTTCCTCTAGAAAATGATTGCTACTACTCTTTATAACTTATCCTGGTGGATTTCAGTGTTTCGAGTCTAGTATTGTAGCAAGAATGCTAGAAAAATGTAGAAAATTCGATTCTTTTTTCAAACTACTGATTCAGTACCCCCTGTTAAATTTCAGGCTCTATACTTACCCATGGTGGTCAGCTTTGCTTGCACATTAGAAATAATTGAGGACTGTATTTGTCAGCTTAAGCTGCATAACAAAGTATCCCAGACTGGTGGCTTAAACAATAGAAACATATTTTTGCAGTCTCGAGACTAGAAGTCTGAAACAAGATGTTGGCACATTTTATTTTTTCTGAAGGCCTGTCTTTTCATTTACAGAGAGCTGTCTTTTTCCATTGTCTTCACACAGTCTTCCCTCTGCCTGTGTCTTAAACTCCTCTTTTATAAAGACAACCATGATGTTGGTGTATAGGCCCCACTCATATGACTTCATTTTGCCTTAATTACTTCTTAAAATCCCTGTCTCCCGAATACAGTCACATGTTAAGGTATAAGGGCTATTATTTCAACATACGGATTTGAGGGAGATACGATTCAGCCCTTAACAGAGAGCTTTGAAAAATTACCAATGCCAAACCCTAACCCTCCGTGTCTGATAGAGTTTCCTGGTCTGGGTAGAGTTTGGCATTGGTGATTTTTAACACGCTGAAGTGATTCCAGTGTGCCCCTAGCATCAACAACCACTAGGGAGGACTTTGGTGAAGATTCTAGCCCCAATTCAAGCTAAAACGGTTCGCACCATAGTTTTCCCAGTTGTACAATAAACCAGCTGGATGAAATCATTTAAAAATCCTTTCCAGCATTGAGATGTCATGGCTCAGGGGGAAGAAACTAGTCCATTATATAATTCTCCTTTCATCCCAGACACTGCTACCTCTCATGGTGTCCTGACAAGAAATGGCACATTTGGGGTTCAAGAGTAAATATAAAGAAATTCAGAAAAGTTACAGGAGGATCAACTTCTAGCCAATCGTGTGCTCCCCAGTAACACAGTTGGGCAGGATGCTCATGGCATTCTGCCTAAGTGCTTTTGCAGCTGAAAGCTATCGGGAAAACATCAAGGGGCCCTGTCATTAGCGTCTCCGTGCAGCTGCAGTGGGACTCCTCTGAGGGCAAATTTGCACAAAGAGTGTGGTATGCTAATGAAAATGGAATTCTGTGTGGACATTTCACTTGTGGGTTAGTTAAATGCAATTAGTATGTAGGGCAGGAAGGGTACTCTGGGAAAGAGGCGGAGCTAGGTACATTTTTGGGTGGAATGGAAGAGTTTGGCTTTGGCTATTGTGCTTTTGGGAGCTGACTCTGCAGTCTCCTTGGGGCTCTGATGAAGTGAGCTGAAATCCACAAAGCAAGCCAGGAGAATCCCCAACACCAGGCCCTGTGAGAGACTTACTGCCTTCTTGAGCTCACAATGTGTTTCTTTCTACTTCCCTTCTTATCCATCACCATTAGGAACATATTATATAATAAAAGCAGATTGATAAATGGCATGTTTGTGTGTAGCTCACTGGTCCTTTGAGACAACAAATGGTATGTTTCTAGAAAATTCCTACAGAGAATCTTTAAGAAAAAGGGAAGGAGGCAGGCCCCACATTTGTAGGTGCAGTGGACAGTTGACCAGGTGAGACAAGTCACTGGAGAGTAAGTGTGAATTAGGAGAACTGACTTCTCCTCCCAGAGGCAAGATGGAGAGGACTAGAGCTAGAAGACAAGAGTTAATGGAAGACAAAACAAGTTCGGGGAAGTATAGTGGCTGAGGGTCATAGAGCTAATGAGGGAGAAGGGAAGAAAAATAGGAATGGATTCCCTAGAAGTCTGGTGTATCTTGCAAATGAGTGGACTAAACAATAAACACAAAACAATAAAGAGCCACCAGCAAGTGTTTCCAGGCAAGAAAGGACAAAGAGCCCCCACCTAATTCTCTCTGGTGTGTACTTACCACCAAAAAGACTCACCCCCACATATCCAGTAAGGAGGCTCATAGGAGGTGAGACATGGGCTGGCATGGGCTGTGATTTGGATTTGATTCAAGTATGTCCCCCTGTGAGGTTCGTATGTTGGAAGCTTGGTCTCTAAGGAAATAACAGTTGGTGGCAGTGGGACCTTTAAGAGGTAGAGCCCAGTGAGTGGTCCTAAGGATACTTAGAGATGTGTCCTCATGTGCAAGTGTTGGGCCCTGGTCCTCTCTGTGTTCCTGTTTCCAGATATGATCCTTCCTCTAACCACTAGAGCCATTATCATCACACTGTTTGGACTTTAAGCCCTTAAGTTTATGACCTACGAACTTCTTTTCTTTATAAAGTTAACCTGCCTCAAGTATTTCATTATAATAATGAAAACTGGACTAATACACCATGCTTGACCAAGGATTTCCATGACAAGAAGCAGAGCAATCTTAGGGTGAAAGGCTTAGAGGACCATTCTGCTCTGACCCCAAGGGATCCCCAACTCTGGCCAAAAATAAGCCTCGAATGTTCCTAAAAAGATTCCTAGAGTATTAGGCAGTGTCCAATCAGGAGATAGAAACCACACCAGTGATTCATACAAGAGAGAGTTCACAGTGAGTTCTTATGGTAACTGGAAATGTCAAAAGAGAATTCTAAGGTATCACGGAAGTAACAACTGGGGGAAGAGCCCTCATCCTCTAAGGGCTGGGGGAACAAATCTCCTTGGTTGTAGGAGGAGGTGTCCCACTGAACTGCAATTCAGATCCATGAGGACAGGGTGCCAGTCATTTGACACCAATGTCTCAATGTGTACAGGAGGCAGCTAGTTCTGTGATAATCGGAAAAACTGAAGAGTTGATTCAGCCGCTGCTACACTGAGGCACTGCTGCTTCCACAATGAAGAAGCATTGCTACTGTGATGCTCAGAAAGAGACAAGCAGCCCCAGAAAGAAGCATATCCCTCCTCTCTGCCCCAGTTTTGCAATCTATCCCTAACACCCCCTGCTGGCAGAGCTTCAGAACCATGTAGCAAGCAAAACTGTTCAGAGTCCCAGCCCCTAAATCACAAGTATGGAGCATAGAAGTGTATGTTTGGATCCTAGAGACCATAGCTGACCAATAGCAATTGTTAACAACAACAATAACAAGCAATCACTGCTACAACTGGTCGTGATCCCCATGAATAACCAGACTGTATGATGCAAATAGCTGGCCTCTCTCTGTTCTGTTAGGAGGAAGTAGGGTTTGCTTCTCCCTATTCCCTACCCCTCCCTGATCACATAGTTTCTAACATGAGGCCCCAATTTACTGTGCTCTTGGCCACCACCTAGAACTCTAGGAATCTTTTGGTACAATTCTAGAAGAAGGTAGCTTAAGCAAGGCCACATGTCCCTTCAACTCTGTCAAAAATGGTTTCCATGCCTCAACTTTAATTCCTTACAGCACCATCAGTACAACTTTACTGAAGACTAAGGAGCCAGCAAGTTAGACATATAATAAGCTGGTCCTTTCTGCCTCCTGAGCTTCCATTTACTCCTCAGTGAAAGAGGAGGTTGGATCAGCTCCAATCCAAGATCTCTTCTAGCAAAGAACTTCATGATGATTATATAAATTATGAAAGTGGTTCTTCCTCTTTAACTTTTAACACTTACCACAATACTTGGCACATAACAGATGCTTGATAAATGTGTGTTAGATGAATAAAAGAATGAAAGAAGCATAGTAGTAATTGTGTAGTCCTTTTAACATCTACAAGGCTAGGGGAGTCTGGCTCTGGGATCCATGTGTATGTGGTGAGTTGCAATTGATTAGTCAGAAAAAAGACACATTAATGATTAAAAAAGACAAACCACATGATTATTTTAATAGATACAGCAAAAAGAAATATTTTACAAACTAAAAAATTGATGCACTTACCCTTTTAACAAATAATTTACTCATGGTCAACAAAAGAAGTAAAAATTTATGTCCTCATGGAGCTTCTTACATTCAAAATTAAAACTTTTCACAAACTAGGAATAGAAGAAAACTTTCATAATCTGATAAATGATTTTTAACCAAAACTCTGCAACAAATATTGTAACTACAGCAAAACCTGAGAAGTGGTCATACAGAACACAAGAATAAATTGTTCACTTTTTCTTTTCAACTTTGTAAAGCAGGTACTAAAAGAATGAATTTGAACAAGAGAAAGAAATAAGATACATAAGAATTGGGAAGAAAAATGTATATGCAGATTGCCTACATAGAAAATCCAAGAAATCTCCAAATTGCAAGAATTAATAAGAGGGTAACCACGCCCAGTGGGCCCGCAAGGACTGCCAGGAGGGCGCCCATCTTCTTTGAGCGCGTAGTTAGGCCAGCGGCGCTGAGGAGTGGGGAGGTCTTCGTTGTTGTTAGTGAACCTGCGTTGCGGTGGGGGACCCCACGGCCTTAAAGATTAGCCACAATGGCTGAAAATGGTGATAATGAAAAACTAGCTGCTCTGGAGGCCAAAATCTGTCATCAAATTGAGTATTATTTTGGAAACTTCAATTTGCCACGCGACAAATTTTTAAAGGAACAGATCAAATTGGATGAAGGCTGGGCACCCTTGGAAATAATGATAAAATTCAACAGGCTCAATCGCCTAACAACAGACTTTAATGTAATAGTTGAAGCATTGAGCAAATCTAAAGCAGAGTTCATGGAAATCAGTGAAGATAAAACTAAAATCAGATCTCCAAACAAACCCCTCCCTGAAGTGACTGATGAGTATAAAAATGATGTAAAAAATAGATCTGTTTATATTAAAGGCTTCCCAACGGATGCAACCCTCAATGATAACAAAGAATGGCTAGAAGATAAAGGTCAAATACTAAATATCCAGATGAGAAGAACATTACACAAACCATTTAAGGGATCAATATTTGCTGTGTTTGATAACATTGAATCTGCTAAGAAGTTTGTAGAAACTCCGAGCCAGAAGTATAAAGACACAGACTTGCTAACACTTTTTAATGAAGATTATTTTGCAAAGAAAAATGAAGAAAGAAAGCAAAATAAAGTGGAAGCTAAATTAAGAGCTAAACAAGAGCAAGAAGAAAAACAGAAGTTAGCAGAAGATGGTGAAATGAAATCTCTAGAAGAAAAGATTGGATGCTGGCTGAAGTTCTCAGGTGACTTAAATGATCAGACCTGTAGAGAAGATTTGCACGTCCTTTTCTCAAATCATGGTGAAATAAAATGGATAGACTTTGTCAGAGGAGCAAAAGAGGGAGTAATTCTATTTCAAGAAAAAGCCAAGGAAGCACTGGATAAGTCAAAGATGCAAACAATGGTAGCCTACAATTAAGGAACAAAGAAGGGACGTACGTGGGAAGTTCTGGAAGGAGAGGTGGAGAAAGAAGCTTTGAAAAAAATCATAGAAGATCAGCAAGAATCCCTAAACAATGGAAATCAAAAGGTCACAGATTTAAAGGGAAAGGAAAAGGAAATAAAGCTGCTCAGCCTGGATCTGCTAAAGGAAAAGGACAGTTTCGGGGCAAGAAAACAAAGTTTGATAGTGATGCAGAACGTGATGAAAATGGTGTAGCTGGGCCAGTGAAAAGGGCAAGAGGAGAAACAGACAAAGAAGAGCCTGCATCAAAGCAACAGAAAACAGGAAACGGTGCCGGAGACCAGGAGTTCAGTAACTGATTTTTTTTTTTATTATTCATCTTAGATTTTAAGCTGCTTTTTGTCTTTGGAGGCTTTTTAAAAGAAAACTGAATTAGGTTCACTTCAATGTCCACCTGAAAAAAGGACAATTATTTTGTGGTTGTTTAACTTGTCTTTTTGTTGTTGTTATCCACACACATTTTTTTAAAAATGTATAGTTGTTTGTCTTCACATGACTCAAATATCAAAAGGAAGATTCTTCCACTAAATCACCTTTGTAATATGAGAATGGATTAGTATAAAATAACAAAATATATACTATATAAAAAGAAAAAGAATTAATAAGAGAATTCTTCAGGGTTTTGAACTGCAAAATCAAAATGTTTAAATCAGTGTTTTTCCTTTATATCAATAACCAGTAGAAAACTATAATAGAAAAAGTGCTATTTGTACCAAAAACATTCTACATACCTGTGAATAAAAAAGGTGTGAAAGAATTTTATAGAGAAATTGCAGAACATTATTGAAATCCCTTAAAAACCTGAAAAAAAAAAACGACTATGTTCATGGACAGGAAGACTAAATCCCACGTAGTTTGTTTTTTCCAAAGCAATACGTGAATTTATGGCAGTAATTATCTCTCTGGAGAGTGAATTACATAGACAAAGAGAGGCAAGGAAACAAAATTAGATATGGAATAAAAGTGAAGTTTATTTGTAAGAGTCTTTCCTTGTATAGTTTTTTAAGTGAAGGGAAACTGGGAGAGACAACATTTGTGGAGCTGACTCCCTTTTTCAACTAAACTACCCCACCCACAGCCTCCTCCTCTCCAAGGAATCAGCCATCTGTTTTTGGAAGGAGAGAATGAGAGAATTACTGATTCCATCAAAAGTGAGACTCTTGACTTAAGCACAACCAATTCATAGACTTGCCAACAGTCTATGAAATGATTGAAGGGAAAAGGAGAACTGGGCTGATAGATTTCTTCCCTCATGATATGAACTAGAGGAATTGGAAAAGTTGCCAGGTCAGAGATGGCAAAAAGGCAGCTAAATCTTGTTAGTGGGTGCTCTAGAGTGAAAATCTGCCATACAGCTCTACTTTTCCTGGGCCTGGCCATTCAACTTTTCCTGAGTTTTTGCACATACAGCTGCCAATAAACTCCATTACTTAAGGCAACTCGGGCAACAATATTCTGAGTAACAAATCTTTCTTTCTACAAACTAGAGGCTATATCCTTCCACCTGTTAATTAACCTTGCTTTCTAGACCTAAAACAAATTTCAATCCCCTTCCTCCCCCTCAGTCTCTTCATTTAAATATGCTCAAGTCTCTTCAATGTTTAAAAACCCTCTCTGTTTTAATCAGTTTGGGCTGCTATTTTTAAAATGGCAGATACTGGGTGGCATAAAAAACCAACAGAAGTTTATTGCTCATAATTCTAGAGGCTGACGAGCCCAAGGCCAAGGGACTGATAGATCCAACAGTTAATGACCCACTTCCTGGTTTGTAGAAGGCCATCTTTTCACTGTATCCTTACCTGATGAAGAGCAGGGGAACCAAGCTCTCTTGTGTCTTTTTATGAACTCACTAATCCCATTTCTGAGGGCTCCATCTTCATGACCTAATCACCTCCCAAAGGCTCACCATAATATTGAGGGTTAGGATTTCAACTTATGACATTGGGAGAGACAAACATTCAAGCCATAGACCCTCCCCTCCTCCTCATATCCCCCTCCAAATACTTTCTTACCTCTCTCCTCTGGTCTTTTCTCAAACCCCTTGAAAGACTTGTCTACAGGTCTCATCTCCCATTACATCCTCCACACATTCAATATTCCCACTCACTCATCTGACACAGCTCTTATAAGGCCTATTCTCAGATGAGGCCTATCCCTCCTCTCAACAATCACAGCATCTCGTACCTCACAGAAGTACATTTATTGACTGTTTTCCTCCACTGAACCCTAAGATTCCTGATGTTCACCTCGGGATCTCAAGTCTCTAGCATAATACATGACCTACAGTTGATGCTTAATGGTTTGTTGTTGGAAAAAATGTTTACATTGATTTTTAAAACCATGAAACTCATCACTTGGTGAAAACCCATTAGTATTTACATTATTCCCTTGAAGTTTTATTCTCTTTTATAGTGTCACCATTGTGCATATCTGATCAATTTTAATATATGCTATAATCTACATGCTTGTGATCCCCCTCAAATTATATATACTGACCTAACCCTCAAGGTGATAGAATAGGGACTTGGGGGCTTTGAGGAAGTGTTTAGGTCAGGAAGGCAAAGCCATCATGAATACAATTAGTGTCCTTGTAGTTAAGCCTGAGAGATCTAGTTCTTCCCTTCTATTTTGCAAGGCCACAGCAGGGAAGTTCTTTCTATGAGAAATGGGTCCTCACCAAACACCAGATCTGCCAGGGCCTTGATCCTGCAAACCCCAGCCTCCAGAACTGTAAGAAATAAACATTTGTTGCTTATAAGTCATGTGTCTAAAGTATTTTGTTACACTGATCCAAATAGACTAAGACAAAATACCGACATTTCTGCCATTTTTCACCATCTTGATGTTGAATGACTCAGCTCTTAGCCTTGAATAATTTCATTAATGATAAGTTTAATAAAAACCTGTCTGCAAATTGGTGAGAACCACTTGTATGAAATTGTATATCTGGCCGCTAATTGTGTCTTAAATTGGTCTAGCTATTGCTCCCAAATAAAGAGTTCTCAACTCTCTGACTTTTCAGGAACCTCAATTAAACCTGTTGATGAGTTGGTTCCCTTGAGCAGCCTCAAAGACGAGGCAGAGTGGGGAGTTGGTCCGGTTAATGCAAAATTGGTTTTCTCGGTTAAAAGCAGACATGAAGGACCAGATCTTAAAAGGTACAGAGCAAACCTGGTGTCCTGTGAGCCCATAGTCTTGGTAACCATGGTAAACAAAGAGTTAAGCTTCTCTTTCGCCTTTGAACATCATGCAAACATAAATGGGAAGCAGAGAAGTTAATGTAACAGCTCCTAATTTCTGTCATGAATCACAGGAATGAGCAGCAGCCTTTGGTCTTGCAATTATAGTTTATTATGCTGCAACTCATGTAGTCAAGAATGACATAGGC
Source organism: Heterocephalus glaber (assembly GCF_000247695.1). The sequence goes on along the minus strand of NW_004624795.1, from coordinate 7,116,395 downwards.
ACAGTCTCAGTTATGATATACAAGGTGGTGACATCCCTGACTGATGTTCACTTTTAGCTTCCCGTCTTCAAAAGCCTAACACACCCTTTCTTCCTACAGATACAGTAAATTTACACTGACTTAGAAGATACCTTCCCAAAGAAAATGTCAAGCTGTGTTTCAAAGCATCTCTCTTTAGGGCAAGTAAGCTCTATCTTGGCCCAGGTGGTTGCTGTGTCCATACAGGTTCTTCAGAGTGTTACTCAGCCTGGGATCCCCTTCTCGGGATCCCAAAAGAGAGTTCTTTCCAAAGTGCCAATGAGTAAGACCATAGTTGGTTAATTTCAAGATGGCCACCATGAGTTCTTTCCTCTCTTTACCCACATGCTGTCCTCTAAACAAGAGGTAGAGCCTGTTTCTAAACACAGCAATTAAAAGAAAATGTTTCCCTGGGTGTTCACTCATACACAAAGCTTTCTTGAGTCCTCCAGGCTGATGTGAGCTTCCTCCCCAGGACCGGGGACATCATCCCTTCTTCTGTTACACACTTACCTGATTAATAACTCTTCTATACCCGTCAGGTTGCAAAGCCCTTGAGAGTCCTAAACACAAGGTCCGGCAGGCAGCAAGGAATAAATATGGCACAGCAGTTAACTCCCAGGGCTTGGAAAATATTCACTGCCAGGTTCAAATCTAGATGTGTGACTTTAGGCTAGTTATTTAATTTCTGTGATTCTTGATGTCTCTCTCTGCAAAGGAATAACAATATCTACCACATAGTCATCCAAGGCTGGGAAGGGGTGGGGGAAAGAGGAAGGAGAAAGAGAAAGGTCAGAGAGTGGGTACAAACTACAGCCAGGTGGGAGGAATAAGTTCTAGTGTCCTATAGCATAGCAGGGCGGTTGTAGTTAACAATTTACTGGATAATTCAAGACAAATAGGAAAAAGGATTGAATGCTTCCAACACAAAAGAGGAAAACATTTTGAGATGATGGAGATGTTATCCACACTTTTATCATTGTACCTTGTGTGCATGTATCAAAATATCTCGCCATACCCTACAAACATATTTAATTATTGTGTCAATTAAAAACTGACTTTTAAAGAATGTCTATCTCATAGTGCTGTGAGCACTGGATGAAATGATGCACATGGAGCACTCAGCCTGACACAGCAGAACTGCCAATTCACAGTAGCTGTGGTTGTCAGGCATTCAGCAAATGCTACAAGACAAACTTCTAAGCTCTCACCTGCTCTACTGCTTTGGTTTCTCCCAGGAGTCCTCTTTTTTTTTTTTTTTCTTTTTTGAGACATGATCTTGCTCTGTTGTTCTGGCTGGCCTTGAACTCAATAAACTCACTATGTAGCCCAGGCTGCCCTGGAACTCATGGCAGTCCTCCTGCTTCAGCCTCCCAAGTACATGCATGTGCCACCATGCCCTGCTGGAGATTCCTCTTCCGTCATCCCATTTAATCAATTGCTCTTCACTGTACCTGCACAGTATTATTACCTGATTTGGGGGAGGGGGCGGGGTACCAGGGATCAAACTCAGGTCCTTGTGCTTGCACAGCAAGCGGTGAAACCACTGAGCAAAATCCCCGGCCCTGTGATTTTTTTAATTCCTTTTAAAAAAAGCATTTACACACACAAACACACACACACACACACACACACAAATGTAACATCCAGGCCTCTCCCAGGCCAATGGGATCAGAATATCAGGGTGGGACTCACTGTATCTAGAGCCTATACAGTCTCCAATGAGGACGTGGGCTTAACCAGGGCCATTTTTCAAGACCTAGCCTTGGTCCCTGCTCCTTCCCAACTGCAGGCTGCCCCCCACCCGATGGTCCCACTCCATCCTGCTCCCCAGGGCTCTGGCTGCTCTGCTCCTGACTCACCTCCTCTCCCAAACACCAAGCATGCATGTCCTGGTGCTGCTCCGCCCTTTCATCTGGACATGAAGCAAAGCTTGGAGTTAACAAGGACAAACAGCTTCCCTCTTTCATGCCCCTGCTCTCCACTTACCTTCCGCATTTGTTCCCATCTCAGAAAGGCTTCTGAGTGCTCAAGCTGAAAAATCACAGAAGCATGTTTACCCCTTATTTTCTCACCCACAAAAGTCACCATCCAGACAGGTCAGCCTCATCGTCACGTTATCTCACCGCCACCCCCATCTCTGCTCGAGTTGCCTCTGTCCTAAATCAAATCCCAGATGGCTCCAACCCAGACAATGACAGTGAGCTCCCATCCCAGCCTTCCATTCCCTCATAGATCTTCCCATCGTTTTCTCAAGATAGTCTCAAAACCCAGCTCTGGACAAGCCACTTCTCTGCTTTAAAATATAATGGCTCCTGGTCGTCCTCACTCCAACTCCTCACCTGGCCTCAGAGCTTTCCAACATTTGAAACCAGCTGCCTCAGCTAGTTTAGCCACCCCTGGGTCCTAGATCACCTCCTAGATCACCACAGCTTTGTCACGGAAAATTCCCAAGAAAACTCTATGACCTTCATTCTTCCATTCTATGTCCACCTGCCCTCACAAGGGCAGTTGAGGCCCTTGCTCTCCCAGCCCTCAAGGGAGGATCTTGAGCAACAGGAAGTCCATCCTCCACAAGCTTCCATATTTGAATAAAGGCTTTCCCAGCCACTGGATTGATTACCTCAGAGCTGGGTTGATTACCTCAGGCTTATCACCTGTTGTGCCAAGAGGACCCATAGCCCAGGAACTTGAGTAAGTTACTTCTTTGCTTCAACTCCTTCATTTGAAAAATAGAAATAATAATAGTACTAACTTACAGGGCTGTCATGCGATTAAATGGCTGAATATTTTAGGCTCCTTAGAATAGTATCTGGTACATGGCAAGCATTGTATAGGTGCTTGTTAAAGAAATAGAGAATTGGGGCTGGGGATTTAGCTCAGTGGCACCATGCCTGCCTCACAAGCCGAGTTCCTAAGTTCAATCCCCTGTACCAAAGAAAAGAAATAGAGAATCATGCCATGTGTTAACAAAACTACCTAATAGCATATAAACAACTTCGGGGCAAAAATAATGTTGTATTTATCTGGAATAAAGCAAGTACCCAAGAACTGTGTGAGAGAAGAAAGCTGGTAGAAATGGAAATTGGTATGTTTCTAGGTGATGGTGAAAAGGATCAAAACTTTTCACACCTGCTTTTCACCCAGTCATTCTGCCTCTCAGAGTCTTTTCTATGGACATAAATTTTTTTAATGTAAAAAGATGTATCTGCAAGGCTGTTCACTGCAGTGCTATTCAAAATAAAAAAAAATGGCAAGAGCCTTAATATCTTTTAAAAGAAAATCACAAACCATGGGACATGTACAATGGGATATATACAGGTGTTAAAAGATGATAGTGCATATTTATACTTTGAGGACATAGAAAGATGACTATAATATATCATTGGGTTTAAACGGAAGGCACACAACAAGAAATATAATATGATCTCATTTTTACACATACACATGAGATGTCATTGAAATAAATGGTGAATGTTTAAATTTTTAAAAATTCATTACAGTAAAAGACACATACCCATTAATCCCTCACATGATACTCCTTATTCAGACACACTTGTCCCTTCATTCTTGCCATTTACTGAAGCACTTCTGGAAGTATTTTTTCATGTCTTTAGAGATGTGATCAAAAATATGATAAATGCAGCTGCTGAGGGCTATCCAAGTGGAAAGGCAGCTCATAAAATCACTACTGTGTGTCCTCAACCACCTTATTCACTGGATCTGGCACCATGCAATGTCTAGCTCTTCCCCAAAATCAAAATGTCCATGAAAGGTAAAAGTTTTGAATCAATTCAGGACATGGAGGCAGCCACCACAGTGTAACTAAAGATGCAAAAGAAAACTTCCAGAACTACTTCAGAAAGTGGCAAGAACATGAGTAAGTGTGCTCAAGGGAGGGAGGCACCACCAAAAGTCTTCTAGACTTAATAACCAAATTCAGTCAAGTAGCTGGTTACAAGGTCAACACACAAAAATCAATAGCTTTCCTCTACACC
>NW_004624795.1:7093919-7110344 GCF_000247695.1 Heterocephalus glaber | reverse complement strand
AAAGTCTTTGTAAATAGGGAAGGGTGGAGGGCGTGAAGGGAGGGCTAGGAATGGGGAAAATATAGGAACCAAGATGCATTATGTAAAGGTACAGTTCCCAATGAGAAATGTAATTGTGTTGTATACCTACAATGTACCAATAAAAGAATTTAATACAAAAAAAAGGGAGGGAGGCATTCTGAGGGGGATTAATGGCAGTTTTGTTTTTTACTGTAATTAATTTTTTAATTTAAACATTCACCGTATTTTTCAATCATGCCTTGTATAACTATTTACAGACAGGTAGAATACATCAAGAAGAAAATACATCAAATATTAAAAGTTATTATTACACTTGGGCAGTAATCTTATGGTTATATGTTTTTTGTTTGTTTTTTGGTCCCAGGGATAGAACCCAGGACCTTGTGTTTTCGAGGCAGGCATGGTGCCATTGAGCTAAATCCACAGCCTTTGTTATGGGTATTCGTACCTTTTTAGTTTGCAAATTATAAAGTGGTTCTGTTGAAATTTTAAAATCATATTGAAGTATACATAGAGGAAAAAAGTGAAAATTCCCCTCAACTGCCCAAACTCACACCAAGTAGTACTCCTCAAAGCAGCTACAGAATTTGGGGTGGAGAATTCTGATTTTTTTTTCAATTCAAACATTCTTGAGTACTGGGTGAGGTTTTGCTAAGTGGTGAGATTTAAATAGGATTACCATCAGTCTCTTCCACAACCTTCTAGCAGTCCAAGGTGTTCTCCAACATTTCTGAGTCCCCAAAGGGATATGTTCTCATGACTTCCAGGGGCTTTGAACCCCTGTTCTTATCAAATTTTGTCTCATGGATGAATTCTCTTCCCCACTTCCTTTTCTCCTTCCGGTTTCACTGACTCTAATGGGTAATGAAGTTCCTTTTTCTGACTCTGCCCCAAATCACTCCTATTTGTCTAGAAGAATCTGTGAGGGTCAGCGCATGGGGTGGGGACTTATTTCACAGACCAACTTGTGATTTGACATCGAACACCCCATCCTTGAGAGTCACCATGTACCATCGCCCCTCACCACCCTCTGCCCCAGCAATGGGACCCCACCTCACTGTGCCTCTCAACAGGCAAACAGGGCTCCAGGCTTCCTCAACTTTCTCCATCTCCCAAGACTCTCCCCGCATTGACTATCATGTATTTGCAAACTTTTAAGTTCTGCTCAACAAAAGGTCATATCCTCTGCATCTCAACCTGAAGGTGACATTGAGGACCCCAAAGCAGATTGTGCAGCTGAAAGCATACAGATACATCGTCCCTGGACAGTGCCCCTGAGATAGAAGTAGTGGCTTCATAGCCTCCACAGAGCACTGATCTGTGTCAGAGAGGTCTCTGTCTCCCACTCCAGGGGCTTGTTTTGTTTTGTTTTGATTTAATTTGTGACAGGGTCTCTGTGCAATCTAGGCTGGCCTCAAATTCCCAATCCTCCTCCCTCAGCCTCCTGTGTGCTCAGATTACAGGTGTGTGCCAAAATAGAGGGAAGCTGTAAAACTCCTTTGAGAGCAACTGAACAATTTGGGGAGTGGGTACAGGCATAATATATTGTGAGAGAGAGATTACATATTATATTGAAGTATTGACAGAGAAATATATTTTTAGTTTTTAAGCATAGATTTTATGTGTGTGTGCGTGCATGCGCATGTATAGGCAGCTCTCCTTAGCTATGGGCTCTGCACCCATCAATTCAACCAACTGTGGCTCGAAAATATTTTCATATCCAGACTTTTTACCATCATTCCCTAAACCATACAGCATAACAACCACTTGCGTAGCATCCACGTTGTACCAGGTATTATAAGTGACCTAGAAATGATGTAAGGAATACAGGAGGAGATGTGTCAATTAGGTGCAAATACTGGGCCAGGGATTTAGCTCAGTAGTTCCGCCACCTGCTTCGCAAGCACAAGATCCTGAGTTTGATCCTCAGTACCAAAAAGGGGAGGGGAGTTATGTACAAATACCGTGCCTTTTTATACAAAGGACTTGAGTACCCACAAATTTTAGTATCTAGAAGAGTCCTAGAGTCAGTCCCCCGAGGAATCTGAGGGAACGCTCCACTGTCAGAGAGCCAGGTGTGCATGGGATGGGGTCCAGAGAGCAGTAAAGGAGGCCCCTGAAAATTGGTCTTAAAAATCATCTGAAGCCACAGGATTTCTTTGAAAGTTCGAAGCTGTTGTAAGTCAAAGCTTGGACTGACAGGAAATCCCTCCCAGCTCCACCACGGCCAAAGCCTGGTCAGGCCGGCTGGTGTCACCCAGAGAAGCTGTCGGAGGTGCAGTGGGCTCCCTGGTCAGGAGAAACTGCCTGCTTCCAGGCATGGGGCGCAGGGGGTCTCGGGAAGGCAGCTTGGAGTCTTCAGGCGACAGCTCTAACGTGGTGAGACTGCTCGGGTGATGTTGTTTACTGGCAAGGCCCGGAGGCAGAGGGACTGAGACAGTGAGTCTCGGAGCCCTCTGCTTCAGAAGCCAGAGTCTGCCTCAGAGCTTCGGATGCCCTAGTCCTGTGCCTGGCAGCCTAACGACATGCACACGGGAAGCTGCAAATGCAGCGGAGGTGGGGACACAGAAAGCAGAAAAGAGCTCTTCGCCTGTGTGTGCTGGGGAAGGCTCAGGAGCTGTGAGCGGCTTCGGAGTCCTCGGCTGGCGTGACCAAGGCCCTCGATGCTCAGTTCCCTTCAGGCGGAACCAACAGTCACTGGGAGCCAAGCAGCGCTGATGCCCAAACGGGCCGGGCACAGATGTCACCTCCTAATTACATGATCGTTAATGCACCGCTGCAGGGAGTGACGTCTTCCTATGCCTCGCACATAGTGCTGAGCGCCTCGCGATCTCCATCGCTCTTCAGAGTCATCATTGTGTTCATCCCCATTTTCCGAATGAGGAATCTGAAGCTCAGAGAAATTACTTTTTCCAAAGTCGCACAGCGAGTATGTTAAGGAAATGATGCGAATTATAACACAGCGATGTGAGGCCGGGTCTGTGTCTGCTTCGAGAGCGCCGGGGCAACCCATGTTTGCTCCCAGGTCGTTGCCTTTCTGTCTCGGTCTCCCCTACTGGACTGAACACGTGCGCAGAACTTGGCGAGACTGTCATTACCGTGTTCCTGCCGCTTAGCTCCAGGCCTCACAGGTCAAAGAGCGCCTCCACTGGACGATTCGTGTATTGCAAAGAAAATTAAATTCTGAACACCTCGGTTAACTGGGAGGTAAAACGGACAGAGTCACACCCTGGAGAAGCAGAGGACATAGCCTGGATGTGAAAGAGAGGCAGGATCTGCAGAGTGCTCCAACCAAAAGAGCTGCCCTCACTCAGAACAGAAGGCATGAGTCAAAGGCCAGCATCCAGCAGGAGGTGTGGGCAGCTGCTGACCCCTGAGCCTCATTTTCTGGTCTCCAACTAGGACCAGGCGCACCCACTCTGCCCATCTCATTAAACAGTTCGTGGCTCACACTGCCGATGAAGAGACAGAATACTAAAGAGTGTTTCACACACCATCCGGCGCTATTCAGGAGTCAGTTCCCATGTTTCCCATCAGATAGACGTCAAGGTCATGGCAAGGCTAGCAGGGAAAGAGGCAGCTCAGTCCAAGGAGAGAAGAAAGAGCTGACCAAGACTTACGACCTCTCTCAGGAGCACCCAGCTCATGCTGGTGCCAAGGAATGCCCACCATGGCCTTTCCTCCCCTGGCTCTTGGGCCTTGTGGACACATAGCAGTCTAGATGCACCTGTTCCCCAAGGAGAGAGGCCAGGGCAGGCCCTGACCCCACCTGGCCAACCTGAGCTAGCTGTGCTGCACTGCGCTGTGCTGTGCTGTGCTGGAGCACTCCCTCCACCAGCAAATCTGTTCCTCCATTGCTTGACCAAGGCCACTCCACATGGTGCAAGTGTCACACATCTGGTATGCGTCTGATCTCCCATCTGCCTCACATGAGCTGGAGAGAGCACCCACCATTGGGGACCTGTTCCCAAGCCTATAAACAAGCAGCTGCCAACCCGGGCTCTCTGGATCTCAGCACCACGGCCATGGTAGGTCAGAGGACTCTGTGTTGAGGGGAGCTGGCCCATACATTGCAGGGTTTTGGAGCTCTGCCTGTGCGCACTGAGACTAGCAGCACACCTATCCCCACCACTGCAACCAAATATGTCTCCAGACGTTATCACAATGGCCTGTTGAGAACCATGAGCCCCAGTAACTCCTAAGGACTCCATCCTGCTTTGATGTCTCCAGCCCAGACACCAAGGCCTCAGTGCAGGTTCCTCACACATATCCCATTGTGTGGACTCTCACTTCCTCTTCAACCACCCCAGCCACGACAAAGGCATTCACGTTTGGCCCTGGGTCTCATCATTATCTGCCTTCCCATAGTTCATCAAGTGATCATCAGAAATGGAAGCATTGACAGAGAGGACCCAGTTCTCCTACCCCAGGGCCCAGAGGAAAGGGGCAGTGCTGGCTTTGGAGTCCAGCGTATCTGATCTTTATCCCTGACTCTGCCAGGCACCCTTCACCAATTCACAGTATCTCTTCAATCTCAATTTCCCACCAGTCAGGCAGAATGACAAGATAACCCCATGAGGTCGGCGTGAGGGTAAGTACTGAGAGGCCTGCCCTTCTGGATATGTGGCCACTTTCTTCCTGCTCTGAAAGTATGTCAGTGGGGAGGATCCAGGGAAGGGAGCCCTGCAGCTCTTTGTCCTGTCTCCTGGTTCAAGCTCACACCCGATTTTGCTCCTCCTCTCTCAGCTGTTCCAGGGTGCAGCCAAAGGCTGCATGATGGTTTCCCTCATGCCTCACCAGCAGATGCCCAATCCACACCCGGCTTTCCAGGAGAGCTGAGGCTCGTTTTCAGAGCTTCGACCAAGGCAGAGCAATTAAGCCCATCTTCACCTCATCTCAGTACTTCCAACGAAGTGGGAAAAACTGCCAGGGAATTCATTACTTGCTGAGGACAGAGTCATCTTTTAAGCCTACTTCCTTTCCCTTCCTGCCTGCCCTCCCCAGTCCCTGCAGTTCAGTAATTTAACAGAAAAGAAGCCAAACCAACAGGAAACAGAGCTGCCTGTCTATCTGCAATCAACACAACCAAATCTCACTTCAAGAATGAATCCAGGAGCCCAGGCTGATGATGAATCATGCCTGCTGATGAGGTGTCTCCCTCTGTGACTGCTGCAGCGAGGCCTTCCCTGAGCCCAGGAGAGGCATGTGAGCCCAATCTCTCTGCCCAGCCCTCCCTCATTAGCTAGAAAGAGACGGAGCCTGCAAGCTCTGCTGGCAGCCTTGAGCAAGTGACTCAGCTGCTCTCTGCCTCATTTCGTCATTTGTAAACTGGAGTACCAAGAGTACCCTACCATGTAGGGTTGTTGTGAGAAGAAGTCAAAATATAGAGTGCTTAGAACAGTCCCCGGGATATAGTCAGTGCTATGGAAGTGTGCCCTATTGATATTATTATTATCGTCATTCTCAGTCCCTGTTCCCAATTGTTAGGGGCTCCCAGAGACACCCCCACCATAATCCAAACTTTCATGATTGTCATCACAATCAAAGCCAATGTTTATTGAGAGCTTACAATGAATATTTTCTTTAGTCATTTCAACCGTTCTCTGTGTCTGTTATTACTATTGTCCTCATTTTATAGACAAGAATAACAACCTGGAGCCTTTGGGGAAGTTATCCAAGGACACCAGGAAGCAAAGAAGCTACTAGATGTGCTTAAGTCTGTCCACCCTGATGCCTACATACCAGTGGGCAGATGGACTGCTCTTCCCAGCACCCCTGGAAGTACCTGAAACACACGGCAAATATCCTCACCACAAGCTCACATTTAAGAAGTTTAGCAGAAAATTTTTCAATATGTGTAGATCTATGGTTGCAAACAGTACAAAGTGATTTTGCCAAACTTAAGCAAAAAAGAATATACAGTAATGTCTCAGTTCCGGAACCCTTCTGCTCACAGACACATTCGGCAGCATCTTGCTTCTGTTTGCAAATTCTGCATCGGGTGACAAACACGACTACAGCCATCTTCCCCAAAACTGTGCAATGGATTAAGTTTGTGAACCAAGGTACCATTGTAATGGGAAAACACTGGGATTCTCAGAATTATCTGGTAGTTCAGGACCCAGGCTAGACACTCCTAGGAGCTCCAGGAAGCAGGAAGCAAGAAGTCCACATCTTACTGCAGGAATGACCACATCAAGAGGCTGCCGATGGATTGGATGACACTAGACATTTGCAGATATCTTCTGATTTGCTCAAAATTAAAATTCCATGAAAGGGGCATCTACTTTGCCTGGTTGGGTCACATGCCCACCCTTTGTTTTAGAGGATCAGGTTGCTACCAGACTGAAACCACTGGGGAAGAGACCATTGCCCCAAAGGACACTCCAGTACAGTTGGAAGGAGAAAAGGAGGCTGGATAACCCAAAAGCATTCTCACTTCTACCATGAGGCTTCCCAAAGTTCTCACGTGTGGCACCCAATGAAAAGGAGGTGTTCTCCGGTGAGGGGTGAGTCAGGCTATCTTGCAGAGAAAATACATGAATTCTGCAGTGTGTGTGTGTCTGCGTGTGTGTGTGTGTGCGCGCGCGCGTGATGTTGGCCAATCTGTCCAGCCTTCTCTACATCCAATAGAAAACATTAGAACATGTTTCTTTGGGCAAGACAGAACTAAACAATATTCTATTTGCTACACTTTGAAGGAAACTTAGAATTATCTCATCACCTTGCTCTTCCTTTTTTTTAACAGATACAGAAACTAAAAATAATGGAAATACAAGTAATTACCCAAAATATCACCACTGGTTAGTGGGAGAGTTGGGATAAAAATAAAGGGCTTTGCAGCCCGGACATCACTTCTGCAATACAGCACTAAAGACATGCAGAAGCATTGCCACAGGGTCCAACCCCAAGTCAGGCGCTGTGCAGATTCCGGGGTCTACCTGGAGTCTGACAAATCAAGCCAATCATCTGTCTACTCTGGACTTTGAAGAGCCTCCCTCTCCCAAGCAAACAGCTGGATGCATCTATAGAGGGGACAGAAAGCCACACAGCAAGGGGAATCTTGGCTGAGCACAAGACACCCAGGCACACACCTTAGATCTCAGAGGGAAGAGGAGTTGCTGTCTGTTCCTTTCTCCTTCTTCCCAGCCCTCCCAGCCCCGTGTGGTCCTTCTTTGCTGAATCCTTCTCCTTCAGGAATCTTTGATATCACTATAACCAGATTCCCCAGTATGCTGATGTGGACAGCTCTTGGGGTGCTTCCCTGAAACACCCCCAGATGCCTCACTCAGAGAAATCATCAGTTCTTGGTCTTTGGGTTGTGACATCTGGACTGTTGTTGCTTGTTGCTCTTAGACTCTCTATCCCTGCAAAGAGAGAGGGAAGGGGAAACAGAGGGGGACATGGAGGCTTCAAGAGTACAATACCTGCAAAAATTGCCAATTTTTGCCAATTCTAGTCCAGCTGTGTGAGGGTGCGAACATATACAAGGTTACCCAGGGGCACCGTTAACCTGCCAACTCCATGTGCTCCCTCTTGATACCCTGCATCAGGGTCATGGAGATAAGAAATTAAATGCTATCCACTCAACTTCTGAATGAGAAAGAAAAATCATTGTCCCAACTGAGAGCAATGATAGTGCTACCGGAGAAATAACCTAGGCAGGGGCAGGTTTTCCCTGAGAAGGCAAAATATCATACATAAATTGTTGCTCCTTTCCACAGGCAGGAAAATTTGCATTACCCTAAATCAAAATGGGGTCATCTTCAAAACACTTAAGATCATGAAAAGCAATAAAATACTCAGAAACTGTCACAGACAGGAGGGAGCTAAGAACCTATTACCATGAAAGACTGCATTGTGGAGGGCTCGTGACATGGGTGGTAAAGGAATTTACCGAGACCAGAATAAGAAAAGACAAGAGTTTATTCAGATTAGAAGACACTGTGAAGAGAGACAGCAAGCTAGTTCACAAGAGAGAAATTATACCTTCAGGGTGAGACACGGGATTTTTAGGAGGGATTGAAGACTTAGAAAGGGTTCTCAGTAAATGCAGATATCTCGTTTACCTGCATTTTCCATGACACCTTGTTCCTGGTTAATCTTCCTGGAGCACCTGCACTGTAACATCAAAGGTGTGGGATGATAAGGTCATTTACTTTGGCTTCACCAAATCCCCTTCTCACAAGAAAAAAGATTTATTTTTATCTCACGCTGTTTCAGTCAGTGTTCCTGCATTTTCAGGACTGCTTAGCTAAGCTAGGCAAGATTGCTTTAATGTAGGGGTTTATTGTTCGGGGTTTCAACCCTTTTGTTGCCAGTGGGTGTTCTCTATACTTGTGATGATTAAATACAGTTCAAGATTCCAGGTCAGATCACAGAACTGAGTGGAAAAGCTGGCAAACCCTGAACTCTGTGACTCAGTGACCCACACTGCACCAAAAGATGTTTCTAGTAGACTATGGCAGGTTATTTGGAAATCCCAGTTTGGCTTTGCAACTTTTCTGAAAATTTTAAATAGCAAGTCAAAGTGAGGGGGGACCCTCAGGTAGAGCAAGGGATGCACCCACCCTGGGTGCTACGCCAGCATGGGCAAAGGGGAGCCCTGACTTTGACAGAGTTCAGAGCAAATCGAGCTGAGCCTCCCTCAGGCCCTGAGAGTTCTGAAACACAAGGGCAGAAACGCTGGAGGAAGGAAACAGAGAGGATGCCAAATGATGGCGAAGTTAACATGCAGCCCCAGCAAAAAGCCAGGCAAGGTCTCAGGGACATCTCTCATCCTTGTGAAAAATAGAAACCACATAAACATCAAGCTGGGCCAGCTCAGATGTTGAGCTCCCCGATTAAAAAAAGAAAAAGAAAGAAAAAAATTCCAGGCTTTTTTAATAAAGGAAAACCTTAAAATTTTTAAAGTAACATTTAAAAGGAAGCCAAGAGGTCAGGCAAACAGAGGATGGGGAAGGGAGAGAGAAAGCACAAAGTCTCCTCTGATCCCAGCACAAGCAGCAGAAATCAATCTGACTATGCAACAGCTCCCTGGAAACCAAGCTCGCGCCTGCCAAAAAGCCTCCTTCGGGTGCTGTCTGCCCGGGGCTGACTTCCGTGGGTAGCTGTACAGCACAAGCTGGTGCCCCGCTCAGCAAGCAGGCTGAGCCTCCCATAGGCCCCCACCTGGCTGGAAACCACAAACCACACCTTCCCCCAGCACCTGCACCTATAGTCAGCAGCCACCTCCTTCATCACATCTTGATCCATTTTACTTCCCCTTCCCCTGCCACCTTCCCTCTCTCTCCTTCCTAAGATCCCCTTCTCATCTCCATGAAGCCTCTGTTTCCTACCATCTCTGTTTTGTTATGCTCTTTAAATTATTCATATCTTGGGTTTCTCATCTAAGAGAAACCATGCAATATTTAACCTTCTGTGTCTGACTGATTACACTTACCATTATGGTCTCCAAGCCCATCCATCTATGTTTCCTCCTTCTCCATTCATCCAGCAATTGTGAAGGAGGAGTCTTAGACATTCTACAGATTCTCTATGACACCCTAAGATTCCATCCTTTCCTGTTCCCCAGCCTGCCAAGTTGTTCCTGCCCGGAAGCTGAGGAAGCCAAGGGTGAGAACTGATCATTAAAATTGTAGAGCTAACAAGTGGCAGAGTCTGGACAAACACAGGTCAAACTTCAGGATCAGGTGTTATGGTTTAGAGCTAAAATGTCCCTTGATAGTCTCATGTTTTCAGAGGTGGCTTTGGGAGGTGATTGGATTATGGGAGCATTATACTTATGGATGGACTCAGCCACTGAGGAGTTCCAGGCTGAATGCGCTGTTAGGAGGAGGGGCCTGGTTGGAGGAGGGTCACTGGGGGCGTGGCCTGGAACCGTATATTCTTGTCCTGATCCTTCTTTCTCTGCTTCCTGCCTGCCACAGGTTCCTCAGCTCTGTGCCAGGCCCTTCTACCATGCTGTTCTGCCTTGGAGCCAGCAGACTTTGGACTGAACCCATAGGACACTATGAACCAAATAAACTTCTGCTGCTTTAAATTGCAGGTATCAGGTATTTTGTCCCAGCCACAGGGAAGTTAATGCACTAGGAATATGTTCCCTTCACTGTTAGTGGGTGCCTTACTATGTGAGAGGCTCTGATATATATAAAAAAAAATTTTAATTTTAAATAACTTTATTATCAAACACACATACAAAAAATTAAAACCATTCAAAGATGAACAATGCAAGGGAAAAAAACTACAATAATATTCAAATACAGTAGCACTCAACCAAAACAAAACCGAAAAGCACTTAAACATTTTCGATATAACTTATAAAAGCATCTCAAGCACCAACAAGACACCAGAGGATGTGATTTGTTTCAGGAAGATCCCCAAAACCAACCTTGAACAAATAATGATCTGGAAAAAACTCCAGTTAGCTAGCAGACTCCAGATAAGCCAAACTTCTCCCTAATTTAAATTTCAATACAGTCATATGACACGCGATGGAAACACAATCCGAGAAATATGTTATTAGGCCATTTCATCCGTGTGTATCCGTAATTACACTTTCAGTTTCTCACACTAGAGAAAAAAAATTTTTTTGGTACCAGGGATCGAACTCAGGACTTTGCCCTTGCAAGGCAAGTGGCAAAACCATTTATTAGTAAATAAAAACATTTATTAGTAATTAAACTGATATAAATTATTAAAATATCATTTGAAACTACAGTGCAAGTGTTAATGGGTTCTTGCAATATCTGGCATATGCTAAAAAAAAGTTAATAACAAAACCTTAAAATTTCAATTATTTCAACAAAATTAGAGAGACATAATCATTACATTTTTGTAACTGTTAGAGAAATACATTTAAATGTGTATCTTACATGTTACATGTAAACAGTAGTGGAATATGAATTCATTTTAAAGCTTCCAATTCACTGGAGGAAAAAAATAAGAATAAAGAAACATCATCAATTTATCAAATATTAGTAAGGAAGAAATGAGGAACTCAATAGAAGGTATAATGAATAGAACACATAAAATTAAATGGCAGGATGAGGCCAAACATCCTAGATACCAAATACATGTAAGAGGTATGAATTCTGCTATGAAAGGAAAGATATTTAAATCAGGCTTGAAAAAAATCCAATTATATATCTATTTATAAGAGATGAACATAAAATGACACCAGGAAGGTGAAAAAAATGGATGAACAAATATCCATCAGACAAAAGCAAACAAAAAGAAGCAGGGGTAAAGATTTTAAGGACTGAGGATAGAATTTAGGCCCAAAATGTAAACAGTTCAAAGAAGGATGTCCTAAATGATAAAAAGTTAGAGTAGTCAAAAAATGTAGATACTGAACAATATCTCTCAGTTAATCCCCTAACAAGGAAGACTGGATGAGCAAGTAAGAGGTGGAGGGGTCACAAAACTGTCAGTAATAATAGCCCTACCACTTTGCAGTTGCATAGAACACATCTCCCTTCACAAGACACTTGCATGCAGGAGATTTTGACTCCTTCATACAAGAAAGCAGCAGAGACTGACCCCCAACCCCAGACCTCACCCCATTAGAGCTGCTCTCAGATATCCCGAACCTGCTCCATTATCCCTTGAGAGCCCCATCACCACCTGACCTTAGTCACAGAGGTCTGTGTCTGTACCCACTTCTATGGAAGTGTCCCCTAACATAGTATATTTACGCTTATAGATGTATAGCATAGAGGAATATCTACTTCTACACAGATACAGATATTTCTTTTGTCAAAGTCAAACAAAAACATACAGTCACTCTCCATTAAAACGAACTTTTATATGGGACTAAGCAAAGAATAGGATTATAACCCAGGACACAGGTGCACAGGCCAGGGTGGCCTCTGGTATGTTTAGAAAACAAAGGGAAGTTTGGGATTTTATCAGGACAGAGAAATCTGAGGTTATTGTGAAAGAAGATTCCTTTGCATTCTAATGTTTGTGGGAGCTAGAGAGCCATAGTGAGCAGTGGCAGTTTCTATGAAAAGCTGGCCTTAAGGTGATGGTTGGCAATTTCATTGTCAGTTGCTAAGTAAAAAGAATGGCATGTGCCTGTGATCCCAGCACTCCAGGCAGCTGAGGCAGGAGGATCACAAGTTCCAACCCAGACTGGGCAATTTAGTGACTTAGCAAGACCCTGTCTAAAAATAAAAAGGGCTGGGGCCTGGGGATTTAGCTGAGTGGCACCTCCACCTGCCTCTCAAGCGCAAGGTCCTCAGTACCTGGCACCAAAAACATAAAATAAAAATAGAAATAAATAAAAAGGGCTGAGTTTGTAGCTCAGTGTGAAATCCCTGGGTTCAATAGCCAGTAACCACACACATGCACACACACACACACACACACACACACACACAGTCATAAAGACAGGATCAACTGTTTGGTTGGATTGGTTCTGTGAAACAGTTCCTGAAGCAAGCATTGGTAACCAGAATGTTTCCTTTTTTCTCCCCTGGGTCCCGGTCCACTTAATGGGTGTGATAGGAATCGCTCCATTTCATGTGATGTTGATATACCCATAGATACACAGCCTATCCCCTCACCAGAACTCAGGCCCTAGGTGGTACAGAATCTTCCTTGTCCTGCTTGCTGTTGGATCTCCAGGGGCCTACAGAAGACACTTCTTGCTGCATGAATGAATGACTCTGATGGGCAGCCCCCAAGGTATCTCCCCATGATGCCTCCTCCTGGAATGTGGGCCCTTCTATAATCTCCTTCCTTGACTAGAGACTGGTCTGGGGAGGAGTTCTAACAGTAGGACACAGCAGAAGCAATGGGACATGACTTCCAAGATGAAGTCACAAAAAGACAATGTCATGGCAGTGCTTTCCAGCTCTCTCTCTCCAATAGCTAGCCGCCATGTCATGAGGACACTCAGGCAGCTTACTGGGAAACCCATGCGGTGAGGAACTGCTCAGGACTGAGTTGTGTTCCTCTAAAATTCACACCCGGAGCCCCAACCCCTAAGGTGACTGGATTTGGAGGTGGGAACTCAAAAGAGATGATTCAGGGTAGATAAGGACATGAGAGTGAAGTCCAACTAATGGAGAAGGATTGGACAATTCCAGGGTTGCTTGGGCACAGGGAGGACCCAGCAAGAAGACAGCCCATTTTTGAGCCAAGGAGAGAGGCCTCAGGAGAAATCAACCCTACCAGCACCTTGGCCTTGGACTCCCAGGCTCCAGAACCATGAGAAAAGAGATTCAAAAATTCTGAGGCTCCTAGGGCCTGCATTCTGGTAGGGGAGATAGCTATGCATCCACAGCTATATCTACGGTGTGAAAAGACCTCATATGAAATGGAGCCATGTTTAAACCACCCAGCCCATGGCATCTGTCATGGTGGCCCTGGAAGATTCACACAGGAAGTACAGACCTGGGGACTGAGCTTGAAGTTACTGTCCTGTTGCACCTTGAGATGACACCTTGGTCATGGATTGACAACAACTCCATGAGAGACCCAGAGCCACTGGTGCCCAACTGATCCACAGATTTCTGACCAGCAGAAGCTGGGAGATAATAAAACATTTATTGTACTAACCACTAAATGTTAGTGTAATCATGCAGCCATGGGTAAGTGACACAGTGAATGAACAAATCTTTGAGTCAGGAAAAGGCAATGTTATCATTTATCCCCTGCTTATGAGGGAGGAAGCTAAGTCTCAAAGAAACAGTTTTGCCTGAGGTCAAACAGCACATGGACCCACCCAAGAGAGGAGAAGAAACCAGAGGCAGAGCATGGCCTCCACACAAGTTTTGCCTTGGGCCACCCTGCCAGGCCTCTCCAGCTGGGGGCAGTAGGACACGGAGAACAAGCCTCAAATACCTCAGTGTCACCTTAATGGTCTCCTTGGGGTCTCTGCTGCCAAACCAAGGTATTATTTTAATAAGGTCCACCTTGTCAGCCTTACCACGTCCAGTAATGAGGCTGCATAGACACAGCCCCTCCCTCTCACCCAACAGCGTCCTGTCAGAACAGACACTGATGTGTGGGATCTTGTGAGAAATTATAACAGCATGGGCTTGCTGCGTTCTGGACAGTGCTCGTTATGTTCATTGAACTCTTTGAGGTTATTTTAGTATTATCCTCATTTTACAGATGAGGAAACTGAGCTGCCAAAGGGTTAAGCAATTTGCCCAAGGTCACACAGCCAGCAAGTGATGGAGCCAATCAAATCCAAGATAGTTTAGCTCCAGAGTTAAAGCTTTGAACTAATTTTTCTAAGTCTTCATATTCCTTATAACCTACAATATAATGGTAACTTGCTGAAAACCTCTTGATCCCATAGCCTGGCTAGTTGTAAACTATCAAAATGAAAAATAATCGCAGCACATGAAGGACATCCTGCCCCACCGGGAGCCGTTGAAGGCTCCCTGCTCCGGCCCTCTCTCCTTGGGGCTCCTGAGGCCCCCCCAGGCCCTGCCTGCAGCTCTCACCCGCAGCCCGAGCTCCCGCCCCTCCTCCGCTCATTCCTGCGGACTGAGCAGGCGTCTCCCTCCCCTCGCAGCGGCTCGGCCCCGGAAACCGCCCCTCCTGCCCAACACCCTGCTAAACCTCCCTCACCTCTCCCAGGAACTCCCTCTTGTAGCCTTCACACCTCTCAGGGCCCCAGCCCTCCCTCTGCCACCCCCCGATCTGCCGGTCCAGGGCTTGTGTTCTGCCCTCTGTCTCTCCATCTCCTGCTCCCTCTCCGGCTGGACTCGGTCCCTACAAAAGCAAAATCAGCTTATTTGTCTCTTTATTCCCAGCTGTGAGCACAGCACCTGGCGCCTATAAGTCCCACGTTGTTGAATGAACATAAGCACCAGGTGACACTGTTGAGTCGCTCGCTCCAAATCACTCGCCACTGGAGGCTCCAGGGGCAGGGATCCACTCATGCATCACCCTGGAAGGGCCCGAGAGAGGTCCTGGCTTAATCCAGTGCCTTCAGCAGACAGATGAGAAGGTGAATTCAGGGAAACGATCCAGGTGCCTGCACTCCAGGGCGTCCTGGGAGCACGGCAGGGTCAAGCATCCAAGTGGCCAAGTGACGCCCCTCACCTCTCAAAGCCATCTACAGTGTCAGATTGGCACACATTCAGTAGCTTAGAAACAGCATGATTTCTTCTTTTACAGTTCTGAAGATTAGAAGCCCACAGTGGCTCCCCTCAGCTAAGATCAAGGCATGGGCAGGGCTGCCTCCCTTCGGGGGCTTTGAGGGTTGATCCCCTGCCTTCTCCGGCTTTCAGAGACCACCAGCATTTTTTGGTTTGTGGCCCTTCCTCTTTCAGACCCAGTAGTGGGACATCATCAAATCTCTCCCTCTCGATCTTTGCCTCTGTCACCTCCTTTCCTGGCTCCTTCTTTCCCCTGTAAAGACCAGCGTGAGAATCTACAATCATTGCTATCTCATGATCTTTATTTAGTCACATCCACAAAATCCCATTGCCATGTAGAGGAACACATTTACAGGCTCTGGAGATCAGGGTGTGAACATCTCTTCCCACTAGTGTCTTCCCGTTTCTCATGTAAGAACATGCATTATCTGACAGCATCTTTCATAGGAAGGATGGCAAAAGGGAAAAAAATCACCAATGTTAGAACATATTTTGTTCTCTTTTTCTATGCCTATATGTCTGGTTTTGAAGAACTGGTAAGAAAAATCATTTCCAATATATTTAGGTAAAATATAATAGCATGTGTTAATAACCACTGTATATTCCTCTGCAATGTTTGTTTTATACTTACATTTCTAATATTTCAGTCCTTGTGATTTCATGCAGCGTTTGGAAAAATCTAATTTGCAATGAGAAGGAATGGAGAGAAATGTTGGTATCACCGCAAGCCAAGCACTCTGGGTCTTGCTTAATTTAAGACTCACAACAGCCTCCTGAGCACGGCTTTATGAACTTGCATTTTATAGATGAAAAGTCTGACTCTGAAATAAGTTAATTTGTCTAATTCATGGAACAAATGAGTGGCAGAGTAGGTTGGAAATTCAGTTATTTGGCTTCAGAACTCATGTTCTTTCCATTAAATTTTGTTGCCTCCCCAGAAAGTTCAACCTTGTTTTAGCTGCTGGTGTATTGATTGGTGCAGAGAAAGAAAGAAAGACAGAGAAGAGAGACAGACAGACAGAATGTGAATGAATCCAGATGCAAATTTCCATGAGCAAGCAACTTTAGGGGACCCCTTCTCAAGGCAGTGTGGATGCCATCCACCAAATTCTATAGTGAGGTTCAGGAGATTGCTGGTTGCTAAGCAACTCCTCTCCGACCATACTCCATATCAATCTAATTAGCAGACTTCACCTGAGTTCTAACAGTTGCTAGGTAACTCTCAAAAAAGTTGCTAGGTAACTTAAAAAAAAAAAAAAAAGAAGAAGAAGAAGAAGAAGAA
>NW_004624795.1:7074522-7093819 GCF_000247695.1 Heterocephalus glaber | reverse complement strand
AAGAAGAAGAAGAAGAAGAAGAAGAAGAAGAAGAAGAAGAAGAAGAAGAAGAAGAAGAAGAAGAAGAAGAAGAAGAAGAAAAAAAAGAAGTCTGGGGCCTTTCCCTTTCCTCTCCAAGCCAATTCTGATCCCAAAGGGGATGTTTGTTAAAACGCCACTGAAGGCTTATCCATGTCTAAAATCTCCCTTGTGATTCCACTGTATCACCAAGAGTAACCAAATCCTAGGAAATGAAAAAAAGGGGGAGTCCCACAAGCCAGAGAATTGACTTTTTAAGGACAGAGACATATGGGACAAGAAAAGTCCAGAGGCTAAGTTAAACTACATCTGTGAATGTTTTCAGACAAGAACTCTGAGTGGAAATCCTGAAGGGACTGATCCATGCGCCACCAGGAAGAAAGGGGATGGCCGGGTAGGGAGCACCTGTTACTTACCTGGCAACAAGCACAGTGGTTTCACCAACACCTCCTTCACTCTTCACAAAATTCCAGCCAGTGGGTGAGCCGGTACCATTACACTTCCCCAACAGAAAATTGCAACTCAGAACTAGTGAGCTGATCAGGACCACCTGCCCAGAGCAGCTGGAAGTTAAAGACGACCCATCTGCCCAACAGGATCTTCCCAGTCCTCTCTGCAGATGCTGCCATCTCCCTGGGGCTCTCTCCACCGCGTGACAAATGTGATCACCTACCCAGTAGAACTTCAGTATTAATCCAGACTCCTGGAGACGAAGGTGCAGGCCAGAACAAACCATGAATTCCTTTCCTCTGTTCACTGCCAAGGATTTAACATCACCTTATGGCAGTGACTCTCAAACCGTTTGGACCCAGGGCCCCCTTTATACTCATAAAAATTAACAAGGACCCCAAAGAGCTTTTGTTTATGAAGGCTACCTCTATTAATAGTTACCATATTAGAAATTAAAGCTGAGAAATCCCTAAAATATTTATTTCTTAATTAATCCTTAAAGTGACAAAAGTAAGCTCATACATGTTAACACAAATAATCTATTTTTGTGCAAAATAACTATATTTGAAAACAAAGGAAAGTAGTGAGAGAGTGGCACTGGTTTTTTGTAATTTTTTATTTTAATGTAATACAAGTAAATATTGATAAAGAAAACGTAAAAGCCATTTTATGAAAAAATCATTTTTCACAACAAAAATTATTGGAGACTAACAATGGTAAATACACTGTGTCATGATCTTAAAAAAATATTTTTTCATTTGCTAATCTGTCTCTCAGCTCATTTCCTAATAATACTATATCTTCTTTTTTGCATAAAACATTTTATTTTTGCAGACTTCTTTGATGGCTGGCTACTGCATTCAAGCTATAGGATTATCACATGCCAGGTACCCCCTAGAATATTTGTCTCTACCACCATGCACTCATAAGAGCATCAGAGTGAAATAAGCAAGTAATGTCTTACATTACTATGAGAATAGTTTTGATCTTGAAGACCTTGTAAAGGGTCTCAGAACCCATCGGGGTCCCCAAACCACACTTTCAAAACCACTGCCTTAATGTCAACAGTATAAATGCTCAGAATGCACTCAGAATTTAACTGGGTCCCTTCTGTTTTTTCAGCCAGTTATTTTAAGAACATCCCACATCTTTCTTGTCTATAGCACTTTATGGTCCCTTAGAGCCCTAATCTACCCCTGTGGTGTGTAATCTTTTCCATGCTATCTGTGAAAAACAAAATAAAGATACTCACTCCAGACCGACTGAAATGGTCAGAAATTTCAGATTACATAGTTTTCCCTCCCAGACCCTGCCCTCCACCTCTTCTCTTAACTGATGAAGAAAAAAACCCTGAGACTTTATGGCCTTTGTGATTGGTAGAAGGGATAAGCGTCAGACTCAGCCCAGCCAATCAGAAGCCTTCCCTGAATTTTTTCACTCTGACTTGTAGTTTCATCTTCCCCTGAGGTATTTATTTGCATGTTATCGAATCATCAACTTTGTGTTGGTATCTTAGAGTCATATCTTCCCCTCATATCCCAAGCCTACACTTAAGATTTCACATGTTGGGAATCCTATCAGGTAATTTCTAATTCCTCACTGTGCCCTGGGAAGTCCACCTTGGCTCTACTACTCATCAGAGTCCACATTGCCTGAATTACTCCCCACAGCCTGGAAAACAAATGGACTTCTCCACACACAACACACACACTGACACACACACACACACACACTTGTCTCGATTCCCTTTCCAGGGTCGCAAGGGCTCCAGTCTTCTCTGCATTCACAGAAGGAGTAAAGCAGCTCGGGATGGTCCACCACCTTGCAATCAAGCACCATGGTGCAACATGCAAGCCTTTTGTCCTTGCATGAGCCAGTCCAGTGCACTTCAGCAAGCATTGCTTGAGCACCTACTACATGCCAGACACTGCACTAAGAACACAGAATTATAAAACAAGAACCAACTTCCAAAGAGTCTGCATTTAGTAGGGAAGCTGAGACATAATCAGTAGCTACTATAAGAGCTGGCTAGTAAGATTTACGTACCCCACAGGACTCTTGCAGTATGAGTGAAAGAACTGCCATCTAAGACTGACTGACACAAAAAGGAGTATTGGTGGCTCTCCTGACTGACAACTCTCTCATGGGCCATCAAGAGCACCTTTGTGCTGCATTTTTCCATTTATCTCTCCCATCCCAGGCCCCTTCTTGGCCTTCTCCACATTACTCTGCATCATAGAGGCTGTCCTTGCTCTCTGACCCTGACTGTGTGCATCCAACACAGGTACCAGGAGGAAATGGGAAGACTTGAAGAGGGTAAGGTCAGATGCACCCCAGCGCGTCCTCCCTTCCCTGCCTTCCCCCCGCCTGACGGTGCCGCACTACTCTATCACCACCTCCCTCCTCCATGGCTCCAGCTCCTGTCCAGCCATGGTAACACTGTTCCCTCCCCTTGCCCTTCAGGAGCAAGGGTGCTAACAGCTTCCCACTGCCGCTAGTCCCTGGGTCCTTTCCTATGCTTTCTCACTTCCCTTAATCCTTCCCCATGCCTCTGGCATTAACCTCTCTTCAAATGTGTCCTTTTGAGTAGCCACAAGGAAATCCCTGTCATAAGCCCACCCTTGAGCCAATCACTGGGACTAGAGGAATTCAGTGATCTCATTGGTCAGGTGTGGTCATGTGATCCACCCCCAAAACTAGCAATGGTGGCTCCATCTTCATTCAGAACTTGTGGTCTAAACATTAGAAAGAACAGTAACTCAAAGGAAATCCTTCATACTGTTAGCAAAAGAAAGAGGAATGGGCCTGCAAAGCCCCCCAAACAAGGAATTACCACAAAAGAAAACCAGATGAGGCTGGGGATTTAGCTCAGTGGTTTAGCCACCTGCTGCGCAAGTGCAAGGACCCAAGTTCAATCCCCGGTACCAAAAAAGAAAAAAAAAAAAAAAGGAAAAAGAAAACCAGATGAAATGTGGGCAGAATTAGAGATGAGATAAGAGAGGCCACCAATAACAGAGATTGTTCTTCTGTTGACTACCTGTGCCAGGAAGTTCTTGTCCCTCTGTCACTTCAAAGGTAGTTTGGAGCTCTACCCTGCTCCTTCTGTCTCACCAAGAGAAAGCCCAGCCCTGCATATTCCTCTCTGTGGGCCTCTAGACTGAGGATTTTTCCCATTGTAGCCACAGCAACATACCTGCTGCCATTTTATTTCAAGATCATACGCAAACCAGAGTCACAGATCTCTTCCAAAATTATCTTACTATGAATGGACATGTGTTGTGGTTTTTATCTAGATGTTCCTCCAAAGCCTTATGCACTCATAGGTGGGGCTTTGGGGGGATATTGGATCATAGGGGTGTGATACTCATCAGTGGATTAGTCCACTTATAAGTTTATAGTGAAATGTGATGTTGGGAGGTAAAGTTTGGTGGGAGAAGGTGGGTCACTGGGGACATGACCTGGAAGGGTCTATCTCCCTCACTCCTCCCTTAATAGCCCTCTCTCTCTCTCTCTCTCTCTCTCCTGCCTATCATGCCATGATCTATTTCTCCTCTTTTATGCCCCTCTGCCATGCTGCCCTGCTTTGGAGTCAAATGAGTATGAACTGAAACCTCTACAAACTGTGAGCCAAAATAAACATTGCTTCCTTTACATTGTGGGAATTTGGCCCCAGCAACAAAGAAATTGACTGAGACAACATGTGTGAACTTCCAAGTGATAATTTGTAACGAAGATTCCAGTTCATCTAGTTTAATGCAGGAAATGCTTTGCATGCTGAGGTGGAAGAATTCTGTAAATAGAATGCACCATAAAAATTGTAAGCATGGGGCCGGGGATTTAGCTCAGTGGTTCAGGCGCCTGCCTCGCAAGTGCAAGATCCTGAGTTCGATCCCCAGTACCAACAAAAAAAAAATTGCAAGCATGATAATGCCACGTCTAAGACATGCACTGGGCCCTGTCCCACCTGTTCAGCCCTTTAAGAACAAAATCCCATCTGCCAGGCCATGAAGCTAAATCCACTAAAGCCAGAGCATTCACATTTGTTGCCAATCACAATCTCAAAACCTCTTGCAAAACCCACACCACCTCCCAACCTGCTCCAAATCCCATTACTCTTTCGGTCCCCACCCCAGGGCTTCAGACTCAAGCCTTTCAGAGAGGAATTTGTCCCCACGGCTGCACTGTGACTCTTGACTGCAGTGTCTCAGACCCCCCTGAAAGAGGACCTCTCTGCCCCAGGGTGGCCAATGCTCCCCCTGGGGCTGCTAGTTCCTGTGTCGTCCTGACTCTTAGGAGAAGAAGGGGAGAAATCTGAAGAATCCTGAGCCCTGGCCTCTGAGAAGAACACACGGATTATTATCCAGGGCGCTCATGATGTCTCACAATGGGAGACCATGAGATACTGCAAACCCTACAAGATCTCCTCGGCTGTGAGACTTGGGCCCTTCTAGGCATCCACATACTCAATCTAAAACAGGGACTGACAATTTTGCAATCAAGATTAAATCTGCTCCCTCTCTGGACAGTCTGTGGCCCTTCTGTCTTTGCTCCTCCTTCATGTGGGATATTTACATCTGTGGCCATACACCATAGGCAAAAGTTATAAGGTCCTGTGACCTATATTTTCCAACCTGGACACTCTCCCTTCTCAGCTGTGTGATCCCAGGCAATTCATTTAACCTCTCTGACCCTCAACGGTAAAGTGGGTGTAATAATTCTGCTCCACCCACCTCACAGACCCCTGAGGATTGAGACAACAAATAGAACATAATAAGTAACCCCAAAAATGTGAGTGGGCTACTCTTATTTTATCATTATCATTATTATTCATTAAAATCAAGGGAACACAAGTTTTGTTAACCTCTTCATGACCACACAGCATCCCTGAAATACAGTGACTCATTCCACCCAAGCCTAAGTTCCCCCCTGACCACCAGGAAACTGTTTTCCTCATCTATCCTTCCTTAAAGGGATCACTCAGAGCTCATCCCTGTATAGAAACTCGGAGAATAAATAGAAGCCGCAAGTTAGCAACAGTTTCCACTCTGACTGTTTCAATTAAATAAGTCCACACAGCTCTTCCACTAGCATGTGGGTGGAGAAGCCAGCGGGGCCTCGGTGACCCTCGTTCCGTGGTTCACTTGGACTTTGCAATTATTTTCAGCTGACACATCACCTGGGCTTCCATCCACATGACAAGCTTCAGTACTGACAAATCTGTTCTAACCTTCGCGTCTCTTTCAAGTGCTGAAATTTTTATAAACCTGTTTTTTCCAAATCCTGAAATTCTTTCTCCAGTACTTTTTTTTCCTTTTTTGCTTCCAGTAGGCTCCCTCTCCGATGTCATCTGCTAGTAGACTTCGTGATAAAGAAATGGAAGCAAGCAGGCTCAGCTTGGAGGAGAATGTACCAAATTTAATCTGCATCCTCAGAGCACCACAGCATGAGGGCACTCGACACACGACAAGTCAACATGCTCTCTGCAGGTTCCCAAATCTTTCCGTGGGGGTGGATTTCAGGGACACGGGTCCAGATACCAAACTCTTTGCTCCCATGAGATATAGTCACGTGGCATCTCAAAGACATGGCTTGGCTGGCTGCTGGGGGGAAAGTCCAACCTACATGAAATGCAGATGTTGGAGAACAAGAAGAGCCACCTAGCTTTGGGGTCCAGGGAGATGCAAAGAAGGAAGAGCTGAGACTCCCAAAGTTGCCACCTGCTGCAAGGGAAATAGTTCTGCATTTGGAATTAGAAATCTCCAGTTGGAGGTAGAAGCATGACACCTCCATACAAAAAGAAAAAACAAACACAAGTCAGCCCATCCAAAGAATGAATCAGATCCACACAAACAAATATGAAACAATCTGCAAACACATCATTAAGAGATTTTCTTAAGTTGTGTTTATGTACAGTATTCCATTCATGTAAAAAACATAAGCATACACAGAAAGAAACTGTATTTCCGTAGAAATAGTGTGTCTATGTCTGCAGGAAAAGGTCTAGAATGTTAAATACCAAACTATTAACAACAAAATCCCAGGACAAGACTAGCTTTGGTTGGAAGGGAGAGAACTCAAATCCCACCTCGTGAGACGCCAGCCTTGGGCTCTTTCTGATTCCTCACATTTTGCATATGGGAAATTTATGATCTTTCAAAATAACCCAGTGTCTCAGAGAAGTCTCTGGCCTTTTTAAATAAACATTGACCATCTTTCTTTTTATAACTAAAGAGACTGCCCAGTGCTCCCCTGGGCACATGTGTGCATAGAGGGTACTGTGTGCACATTGCCTCCTACTACATTGCGATTCTCAAAACACAACCACTTAGTTGTGCTTATTCATGTCCTTCTGCTTCTGTGACCACAGCAGTGTGTTTCTGCATTCTGGCTCATCCCACTGCAGTCGTACTCAGCTTCCCACCAGGATTATGTCAAGAGACTGGCCTTCTCTAATCCACCCTACATTCCACTCCAGGGTGCGATATCTAAACCATGGATTCAGCAACATCATCAATTGAAACTCATCGAGGACTCTTGTCTCCTCTTGGAGTAGTTCTCCACTTTAGGGTATGCCAGGATCATCTGCGAGTTTATTTAAAATGCATACATCCAGTGTCTCCTTCAAAAGCTCTGACTCAGAACCCTAAATTTTTATCTAGCACCTCAGATGATTTGGATGCAAAGATCGTAGGACTCAAACTTTGCAAAACACTAACCTCGGGCTAAAGACAGTCCCAGTCCCTTAGCATAGCAATCAGATCTCTCATCATCTGCTACTAAATCACCTCTCCAGACTCCCCCTCCCCTGTCCTCAATTCACATTTCCTTCCAGGGGCACAGACCAGCATGGCGCCCCCCACTGGCTGATTTGCCTCTCTGTGCTGTTGCTCCCAGCTGTCCCTACAATGTCCTTCTTGCTCTTTCAATCCTTTCTTCATTTGGCTGATGCCTGTACATCCTTTACAACTCAGCCCAGGCATCAGCTCCCCTGTGTAACCTATGCTACACTCCCTAGCTAGGTTACATGACCCCATCTCGTCATTCTAATGGGCAAGGCACGTGTCAGTCAAAGATCTTTTTCAATTTCCTGGATTTTCTCAATTTCATACATTCTGAGGTCCTTGCAGCAAGACTGTCTTATTCATCCTCCTGCTTCCCCCAGAACTAGCCTTCTCTCTTTGCCCACAGCATGAATCTGGAATTCCTTCACAAGTGATCTCATGAATGTTCATCTCATTCCCAGATTTGTGCGGATCCATCACAACCTTGTTGTTACAGTTTGGATCAAGAATGACCCCCCAACATTCTCATGAGCTCAGAGGCAGGGCTTCTGCAAAGTGATTGGGTCATGGGGTGGGGGCTATACCTGACTTGGTGTTAGGAGGTGGATCACTGGGGACATGATCTGGAAGGGCTTATCTCCCTCATAGGCTCCTCCCTTTGCTCCCTGATTCCTGGTCTCCATGACATGACCAGCTCTCCTCTGTGGCAGGTCCTTCCAACCGTGCCATTTCTGCATTTGAGGCTGCCAGCCATGGACTGAAACTTCTGGAACTGTGAGCCAAAATAAATTTCTTCTCCTTTAAGTTCTGGGTGTCAGGTATTGTGCCTTGGTGATAGGAAAGTAACTGAGACACTCGTTCAGCTCCAGGTCATCAATTTCTTTCTTTTTTTTTTTGGTACTGGAGATCGAACTCAGGTCCTTGCGCTTGCTCAGCAGGCGGTGAAACCACTGAGCTAAATCCCCGGCCACCAGGTCATCAATTTCTGACTTGCTGCTGTGTGTACATGGAGCATTGCTAAAAGGGAATAAGGAATTCTTTCCCAAACTTATTCAACAGACTACCTCATAGGAGTAGTTTTCCTGGAAATATGTTTTGGTAAATCTGCTGAAGAAACTACTCAGTCTTGAGATGTGCACAACAAATCCTCAGTTATGCAAACACATCGTCTCAGGGGCCAATGGTGCATCCCATTTCCAGGGCAAGCTATGGAGTTAAGGCAGAAGAAAGAGATGACCTCACTAAATTGGGATGATCCCATTTCTCTGAGGCTACTGATGGAGCCCCACTCTTCAGAAAAGGTGAAAACTAAAAGATGTCTTAAGGGTTGTACTCAGCACTCTTGTTTTCCAGCAAAGGATCGTGAAGACTAGAAAACTCAAGAAATTTGTCTTAAATTCACAGCCACTCAGTCATGGAGCTAGGACCCAAGACAAAGTCCTGATTCAAATCTAGAACTCTTTCTACTACACCCAACTGCCACCAAACCACATATTATACCTATAAGTTACGCTTTTATTCTATAATAGAATAGTAGTCTGTGGTAATGCCCCTGGGTGGCTAAAATATCATGAATGGATAATGTTTTTCTGCAAGATTTTCCTAGGTCTGAGTCTTGGTTTCAATGATCATTTCATAACTATCCCTTCCTTTCATCTCAAATCCATTACCAGGCAATTTTTAAATTTTTTAAATCAGGGTTGGAATATTCATATAAGGCATTCTCACTGGAAGTATGGAGTACATGTCTTTAATCTGTTGAGAAGTTTCTGTTCTACTTCTAGTCTCCTGATAGCTTTTACCATGAACAGCTGTAGAATTTAGTCCAATACTTTTTCTCCAACTAGTGACAGGATCATATGGCTTTTTCCTTTCCTCTGTTAAAATGATGACTTTTGGGGGTGGATCTTCCAATGCTGAACCAACACTGCCATCCCTATAACAAAACCACTTTCTACATACTGCCAGATCTGACTTCTATTAGTTTGGTTTGTTCAACAAATTTCTATCCATGTTCATACTTTTTTCTTCTATTATCTTTGTCCAGTTTTAGGATTAGCACAATGTTGAGTTCCTAAAATGAGGGGAGAAGTGTTCCTTCTTTTTTCTGCTTTAATTGTTTGATATAATTTATCAGTTAAAATGTTTATGAGCCTGCTGTTGTCATATAGGTAGGTTTTCAAGCTAGGAATATACTTTCTTTAATAGGTGCTATTCAAATTTTATATTTCCTCCAGAGTTAGTTTCATTAATTTGTCTTCCAAGGTACTTCTTAGAAGTTGTCAAATTTATTTCAAAAAAGATTTTTGTAATATGCTTTCTATATCCTTTTAAATTCTGTAAAATCTGTGGTAATGTCTTCTAGATCTTAATATTGTAATTTTTAAAATGTATAACTGATATTGTGTAACAGGAAGAAAAGTTCTAAAAGAGCAGGGGAATTGGGAGGGGTAGGGGAAGGGAAAAAAGGGAAAGGAAAAAATATGAGAAGAGGAAAAAATGGAAACAAGGTCTTTGCAAATAGGGAAGGGTGGAGAGGGTGACGGGAGGGCAAGGGAAGGGGAAAAAAAAAATAAGAACCAAGAGACTCATGTAATGGTACAAGATCCCAATGATGAATGTAACTGTATTGTATACCTAAAATGTACCAATAAACTTAATGGGGAAAAAAAATCAGGGTTGGAGTGTGGCTCAATGGTAGAGCATTTGTTTAGCATGTATGATGCCCTGGGTTCAATCTCTACCACTGAAAAAAAAAAAGTTTTTTCTAGAAATTATACTCTAAAATATTACACTTTTGGGCAAAGCCAAAGTACAAACCTTCTCCTCAGTCCTTATCCATCACATGGCTTTGAAAATACCCGACATTCAAATCTAGTCAACTCTAAAAATATTCCTCTCAAAGCTGTTCCAACCATTGGAACTCTCCTGTCTTGATCTTTCCACCCACAGCCATATTTCCTGAAAAATGATGTACTATCTGTCACTACTTTGCCACATACCATTCACTCTAGCTTATCCAATCTGCAACCTATCATTCAGCTTATGAATTTAATCAATTCACATTTATTGTGCTCCTTGATGTATATGGGCTGAGTTTTTCTCATCTTAATTTGCCCTTTCTACTTATCTAAATCACTCTTTGTTTTGAGGTTTGCTTCCTCTTTCTCCCACACTACCTTGACAAAAGCTGAGACAGACTGTGTTTTCATTATTTAAAAAAAGGATGAAATGGAGAAGGACAAGGGAAAAAATGGGAATTTTACTAATGTTGTTCAAAGAATTTAAAACTAAATTCTATTACATTAATTGCAAGACTTTCTTGTCTATTCAGTGTAGCAAAATCAGCAGACTTCTAATTTTCTTACTCAAGTTTCATAGTCTATACCCTTTCTATTTGTTTAAAAGTTATACACTCTATTTTTATTACTTTAGTGGTTCCTTTGAAATCTTGCCAGGAATACTTAGCACAATAAAGTCTAAAGTTATTGTCTTAAATCATAATTTAAGTTAGTATCTTAAATCCATCTATCCATCTTTGAAAAAGACAAAAGCCCTAGTATACTTTATTTCCAATCCCTTCCTCCCAACATGCATACTCTGACTGTCCAGCATTTTACTCTGTCCTTTTTGTTATCTTACAAATTTGACATCGTCCTCATCATCAAGACATACATTACACATTCTCATTCAACATTCACTGTCTCTTATTTCTCTTTAACCTTTCTCAACTCTTTTTTTTCCAATACTGGGGATTGAACTCAGGACCTTGTGCTTGCCAGGCAGGCACGGTGCCACTGAGCTACATCTCCAGGCCTAACATTTCTCAACTCTTTAATCTTTCATGCTTCATTTCGTGTAATTTTCTATCTTCCAGTTTACCCACTCTCTCTCCGTCTCCCTCTTATGTTTTTTTAACATATCCACTGAGTGTTTAAATTCTACAATTACATTTTTCATTTCTAAAAATGTCTGTTTGCTACTTTATTTAAAATCTGTCTGGCCATTTTTATGATTTCTTGATTCTTGTTCATAGTTTGGTTTTATCTTGTACCTTTAGCCATGTCGTACTCAATTATTTTATATCCTATACCTGATAATTTTAATACTGAACTTAAGTCTCTTTTCTCTGCTCTTCTAAATCCATTCATAATAGCTTCTTTCCTTGTATGTTTGATACTTTATTTTTACACTAGGCTTACATTTTATAGATCTTAACCTTGGGAATTCTGAGAGCCTAAATAGGACATATTTTCTTCCAGAGAGGACTTACTTAGGAGCCTAGCGATCAGAATCCACTCTTGACACTTTCAGGTCCTCTTCCTTGCCTGAATTCCAACACCTAATCTTCCATTTTGCAGAACTGATTTCATATTTGCCCCCTAAGGAAGTCTCCCTCTTTTGGAGTTTGCTTATTGCTCACATCTCCATGTTTCTGGGCCTATCTTTAACTCTGATTTATATGAAAATTTTGTTTTGTTTTGTTTCCTGCTCTTATTGATTTCCTCTATTTTCAAAAGTAACATGTTCGTTAACTGTTAAAAACTAGGCTTGTGAGATTTACCCAACATCTGGTTACATTAACCCGAGGGCTAAACTTGCTTTCATCAGCCCATTGATGCTTCACCCAGTGTTCTCTGCGCATGGCCTCATCGCTCCATGGAAACTATTCTCACAAAGGTCACCTGGAACCACATGTCACACCCAATGGCTTTCTCCTCTCAGCTTTCATCTCAGTTAACCTTTCTGTAGCATTTGTCACTATTAACTCCAAATCCTCATTCAAAGTCTGTGCTCCCTTACCTTCTATGACAGCACCTTTCCCTCCTCTCCCACTAATTCTCTTGCTGTTTCTCTACTGCTCTGTCTTTTCGCTGACTCCACTTTCTCTACCCAGGCCTTAAACGAAAGCATTCCTCAAATGTCTTCAACAAAGGCGCTCTTCTGCAGTCTTCTCTTTCTTGCTGATCTCTTGCTAGCCTCTCAGAACCTCACTGGTATCAATTAAAGCCCATCCAAATCCATCCATCTAAATATCCTTGATGCCGAGACCCACATCTACAGCCTGGACTCCCACCCGGAAGCTATCGGCAGACCCACCTGAGTCGCACTGGCAGCCCAAGCTGATTGCATCTAAAACAAAACTCATTATCTCCACTCACAATCTTTTCTTTAAAAAAAAAAAAAAAACTTACTCTTTTTCCCTTATCGTCTATCTTTGATAATAGTATCTCAATTCCCACAGTCACACAAACTAGAATTCACATTACCCTTGACTTCTCTTTTCCTTTACCCACCATGAGGGGTCTTCATCTGTTCTTCCTATCTACCACCATTGCCCTTCCATTGCTTCAAAGTTTCATTTCTGTCTTGTCTAGAAAATATCAGTAGATTCCTAATTCATCTTCTCCAACTTCATGGTAATCTTATCACAGCCTGATCACATCACTTCCCTTCTCTGACAAAAGAATTACATTGGTGATTACAGTAAATACTGCTTTAGGTTATGGAAACTCTGTTATACAAAGCCTAAAAGGCATATATATATATATATAAATAGATACATAGAAAAATAGACATAAAAATACACCAACTAGTAGTTTGAATTGAGATGATGACGTTAGCTGTGAATTTTTCCTTTTTCCATTTTTCACAATATTATGTTACCTTTTCAACTAAAAAAAAAATCATATAAATATATGTATAAAATATAAATAAATATAAATATATTTATAAAATATACAGGCATTTACTTACAAATTATAAAATATTTATAATAAATATAAACATATTTATAAAATATATATATCATATATTTATTTGTCAAAATTAAAATTCTGATGAGTTCCCAGTAGCTATAGTAACATTCCCTGAAATGGTCTCAGACGTTAACAGGTCTCACATGAAAAAAGAGAAACAATGATCAAATAAATTTAAGAAATAATTAAACAAAGTCAAACAGGTCTCTTTACCGCTGGGTTTCTGGGGCATTTGAATTATTAACGTTCACTATGAATCCTCAGATGGTGACTAGAGTACTCAGTGATACTCGGAGTTATTTCACCTTTCCATCCTGTTTCTTTAAAACATATCAAGGAACAGAAAACTTTTTGGAGATCTCTGTTGCATGGAAAAGGATGGTCTAATCTATGAGATTTTCATAGCATGTTTCTGCCTACCTTTCAGACTTCCCTTGACCTCCTTTATTCCTAATCTGCATGAGTTTTCTATTGCTGCTCAGTGTGGCTGGGATAGAGTTTGTTTCCACCAAAACTCATGTTGAAATTTAATTGGCAATGCAATAGGATCGAGAGGGGGTGGGTCCTTGTGCTATCACCTTCATGAAGGAATTAATGGCATGTCCCAGGAGGGAGCGAGTTCCCTCTGTCATAGGACTGGATTCATTATCACAAGAATGGGTTGCTATAAATCACCTGACCCTCTTTGTCCACTCTGTTCTGCAAGCACTTGCTTCCCCTTGTCACTTTCCGCCATGAGTTGACACAGCACAAAGTCCTAACCAGAAGCCAAGCAGCTGTAGGCACCCAACGTTGGACTTCAACCGTCTGGCAGCTATCAAAAATAAACCTCCTTATAAATTACTTAGTCTCAAGAAATCTGTTATAGAGCCAGAAAACAGACTAACACACTCTGTAACAAATCGCCACAACTTTAGTGACTTAAACAGAGCAAATTTACTACCTTACAGTCCTGTTCAATATGGATCTCACTGAACTAAAAGTGTCCATGGGCCTGGGTTCCTTTCTGAAGGCTGTCAGGCAGGAATAGGGGACCCATTTCCTTGCCTTCCAGTATTTCTGGAGGTCATCTGCAATTCTTGGCTCTAGCTTCAAAGCCAGTTGAGTTCAAAGTAAGTTGAGTCCTTCCCATGTGGTTCCTTCCTCTGCGTTTCTCTTCCACTTTTAAGAAAACTTGTGATTACATGGAGGCCACTTAGACAGTCTGGGTTAACCCCCCCAATTTGAAATCATATGAAGAACAACCCTAATTCCATCTACAACTTCCATTGTCCTTTCCATTGAGGTAATATATTCAGGGCTTAGGGTGTGGACATTTAGGGGATAGAGTATTTTCTTCTGCTACACCATCTTTTCCACCTCCCCTTCTTTCTCCCATAGGACTGTCTATACTTCTCATCAAAGCTACTTGTTATTCTAGAGACAAAAGTGCATTTTCATACCACTAGTTTCCCTTACTTCTGAAGCCTATTCCCAGCCTCACCTTTGACTTATCTATCCAAAACAATCTTACTCATACATTGCACTGGTCTTGTTCAAATCTCACTTCCTCCATGAATGTTCCTCTGGGCTCCTCCAGGTGCAACTGAACACTCTGTGCCTCTGTAGTATTTTATTCCTGTCACCAAGATATCACACTGTGCTGTATTCCTAATGTAGTAGCAGCAAACCCTAATGACCATATACTAACATGTCCATCACTGTGCTGTTTTACCTGCACTGCTACATTTACTTCTCTCAGCAGCCTGATTAGGTGGACATCACTGACCATCCATCTCTTCCTCCATCTCCAGATGAGGAGCACTTACAATACATGAATCCACATGTCAGTCTCATCTCTGTGTCACCAAGATCTCATTCAAAGATTAATACATAATTCAAGCTCAGTTAGTTTGGATCCATTTAACTGCATTGCTAGTTCTCTGAGCCAAAACAAATGCTATTGGCCATCCTAATAAATGGTGGAATCAAAGGGGCTTCCCAAAGGTGAAACTAAATGCATGTGTCTTCTGATCTGCTAAAATTTATTACCTAATTTTTTTTTTTTTGGTATCGGGGATCAAACTCGGGACCTTGCGCTTGTGAGGCAGGCAGCGGTGATCTGGTAAAATTTAGATGCATGGGAGAAAAGGTTGAAAATGTCAGTGGGACTCAATTTGCAGAAAAGTCTAGGTGTCCCTGAAGACCTTGGTGCCTGTTGTACAGATGATGGGAAGTTATTAAAGGCTTTTAACTAGGGGAATAGCAGAATCAAATGTTTCAAAAGATCACTCTGAAAAGAGGAAGGAGGGTGAGCTAGGTGGAGGTGAGGCTAGAAGTGGAAATTCAGTTATGAAAGACCACTAGTGAGGCTGTGGAGATAGACTATGTCCAGTGAGCATGTGCCCCAGGGCTCAGCCCAGTACATGGCACAGGCTAAATACATACAACTGGATTGGATGGATGGATGGATGGATGAATGGATACATGGGTGGATGCATCCATGCATGGATGGACTTATACTATTATAGTAGCCCTAGTGAGATGATAAGGCATGAACTATGATCAAGACAATGGGGACAGAGAGGACAGGAGAGACTGGAAGTATATTTAAGGAGTCAGAGTAGACAATGGTTGGGGACCAATTGGCTATAGAGGATGATGGATTTGCAAGAAACTTCAAGTTGCAGATCTTACAATCAGAGCCCAGAGGCAAGGAAGACAAATGGTAGATGAGAGCCCTTGTTGCCAGCCAGGCTTTCAAAAGGGCCATCTTGAGACCTGGCCTTTTGCCAGACATTCTAGGCATATTTTCTCATAATCTCTGCAAACAGCTTTGCATCCTTCATAGAGACAAAGGAATTAAAGGAAGCAGATATATCGATTTCCTAATACTTCCTGGCTAGTCTTGTGGGGCTTTTGCCAGGTCTGTGGAAAGTCTGTATTCTCCTTTATTCCCCTCCTTCCTTTCCCTGAGAAGTGGTATTTTCTCCCAAATGTTCTCCTCTTTAACCTTTTGAGGGTCCCCTCACATTTCCGATTCTGTGATTCTCTACTCTGAAATTTCCCCCACCTAAGAAGGCAGTGAATGATGTTCCACACCAGAAGTCAGTAAACTTTTTCAATAAAGCACCAGAGAGTAGCTTTTTTAGACTTTGTGGTCCATGCAGACTGTCATAATTACTCTTCTGTTGAGCCATAGATAATGTCAGTGGAAGAGCATGGCTGTTTTCCAATAAAACTTTACAAAAAGCACAATATCATATTGCTTAAAAATAACAAAGCTAGAATTTGACTGTGGGTCTACCCATTTCCAGGTTCAAGCCCTTTCCAGCACATCACACTCTCTTTCCTTTCTCTGTTGTAAGAGAAAGGCCACCTGGCCAGCTCCAGGAAGAGCAGCCCTCAACCTCACCAACATATCCCTGAGTCTTGTGTTTAGCTTATAGGGCCAAGAATTAATGAGTTCAAGTCACTTTTGCACAGACTCCCTTAGCCAACTTCACAAGGGATTCATTATAAATCAAAATGCCAAAATGCCTGTTTCTCATGGGGGACTGTATCAATTTAGCTTGACATGACTGCGGCCATCTTGAGTTATAACCACCATAATTGTCCCCAGAATAACCCCAGCCAGTTTTCCTGCATAGTTTCCCATCAAACTATAAAAAGACAAAGCCATTACAGTGTTATGAGGAGAGGCAGAGCCAGACCCTGGCTCCAGGAATGCACCTGACTCTTTGGTATTAGCTTAAGATAAACCAAGTACACTCCATTAAAATAAAGTCCCTTTGGTCCTAACCCATAAATACACCCCTCTTTCAGACCAAAAGTGTGAGTCTTACTGCTGCTTAGGAGCACACTTTGATCAGTAAGTCCCCCAATAAATTGCAGGCTGTACAACCCTAGATCTGTCTTTTTCCATCTCACAGTGCCTAAGGGCCGAGTCATTCCAGAACAGGATGCCATTCTCCTTTTTGTTAACTAGAATGTTTCAGTCCTTAAACCAGCACACACTTCCTTCCAATAACAAGGCACCAGAGGTCAAATTAAAGTCCAAGTAAGTGTGAGTCAAAGCAAGTGGAAGTAAGAAGCCAAAGTGAGGGCCAGGGATTTAGCTCAGTGGTGCCACTGCCTGGCCTGCCAGCCAAGGTCCTGAGTTCAATCTCTGCTACCAAAAAAAAAGAAGAACCCAAAGTGAGGCCCAGTTCATGACCCATCTCTGGGCACAACAGGGGCTGGAATTGTCACAGCTCCAAATTCAGGCCTCAGTGACCAGGACATTGCTGTACCTTGCACTTTTCTGTTCTCTCTCTCCAGCTCCCTATTTTCCTGGGACTGACACTAAATGGCTCCCTCTTTTAATTATCTGTTCTTTCTTCCCTGAATAAATGTTTAGCTTATTCTAAACACAGGTTATTTCCAGAAAACTTCAAAAATAAACTTTTTAAAAAGTCTAAATCATCCATAATTCTATCACCCTTGGATAACCACAGTCAGTATTTTGGGATATAAGCGTCAGACTTTTTTTCTACACACAGTAATACATATACACATAAATATACACACATATGCATATAGCTATGTATGCACATATGTGCTTTTATATGAATGGGATCAAGTTGCATGGTCATTTTTTTTCTTCACTAAATAATATATATCGACCAACTTTTCATGTTACCAGGCATCCTTTGTTAAGGGTTGGATCTTAAATGTTTCCCAAAGGATTTGGTAAAGGCTTGGTTGCCAACTTTTGACACTACTGGGGGAAGCTTTAGGAGGTGGAAGGAGGTTAAATCACTGTGGATGTGGCCTTAAAGGGGACACTGGGACCCTGGAAAATCCTGTCTCTTTTGGTTCCCGGCCACCAGGAGATAAGCAGACTCCTGGGCTGTGAGCTCCTGCCGTGATGAACTGTGTCACCACAAGCCCAAAGCAACATGGCCAAATTACCATGGACTGAATCCTCTGAAATCATAAGCAAAAAAACCAAAATACTGTTCCTCTTTTAAACTGTTTATCTCGGGTAGTGTGTCACAAAAAAGGAAAGCTGGCTAACACATCCTTCTTGATTATTAATTAATTGCTGCATGGTAGCCTGTTATAAGTATGTGCCATAATTCATTTAACCAGTTCCCTTGCTGTTGGATTCATTTTTCCTTTAGCTGCATTAATATCCACCAATTTGACTGGCATTCAGCCTGAGAACCACTGAGTCTCTTAATCCCTTGGCTTATTTTTATTAGTCATGCTCCCTGCCTCCCCTATCTGAGCTCATTCTCCCCTCACAGCATGCTCCGAGGTCTAAATGAGGTGTGTGCATTAGAGTTTTCTGTGTGCTACAGAGCACAGTCCCCAAGGAAGGCTGATTGAGCCTGCATGTCAGGAGCCTGACAGGAAGCTAGGATTAGTACCTGGGAGAAAGGTGATAGGATTTGGGGGTGGGGTGACCTTTAGTCTTCTACCCTTGGTAGGGAATGACCTTGAGTCTTCTGTCCTTGCCTACCCCACACCCCCTGACACTCCAGAAACCCACACTAACAAACAGGAAGTAGAACTGTGAAGACCAAGGCCAAGTGCATCCATGCCCAGCCTCTCAACTGGGACAGCCCATACTGACAGGAAGCGCCTTGCACATTACACACTCCCATGCCCATGCACATCACAGTCTGCCTAGTCAGCTCGTGTCAAAGTGAGTGTCTACTTCCCCCTGTGGCTGCAGTGAAAATACAGGCTCTGGATTCCAGCTGTATGAGTTTGAATTCCCAGCTCAAATCCTACAGCCCTGTGGCCTCAGGGACATAGCTAAAGTTCCACATGTCTGTGCCCTTACCTGTATACTGGTGATAAAATAATGTCTACCTCAGCACCCGGAAGGAAGCTCCCCCACTGCCATCCCGAGCTCCTAGGGCAGAGAAGCTCAACCGGTCCCAGCACCTGGAAGGAAGCTCCGCCACTGCCATCCCAAGCTCCGAGGGCAGAGAAGCTGAGCTGCTCCCAACACCCAGAAGGAAGCTCCCCTGCTCCCATCCCAAGCTCCTAGGGCAGAGAAGGTGAGCCAGTCCCAGCATCTGGAAGGGAGCTCCCCTGCCACCATCCCAAGCTCCTAGGGCTTAGAAGGTGAGCCACTGGGTGCCAAAAGCAACTCCCCACACCGTGGAAATGAGAAGACACATAAACAAGCCTCAAAAACAGACTTCCAGATCTCCTACAGCAGCCCCAAAGGGAAACAAGATGGGACAAACTGATACTCAACCACCTGAACTCTCTGAACTGGCAACAAAACAGGATCTGGGAAAAATGAAATCA
>NW_004624795.1:7029250-7071922 GCF_000247695.1 Heterocephalus glaber | reverse complement strand
TTATTTCAAAACAGATTTTTGTAATATGCTTTCTATATCCTTTTAAATTCTGTAAAATCTGTGGTAATGTCTCCTAGATCTTGGTATTGTAATTTAAAAAATGCATAATTGATATCGTGTAACAGGAAGAAAAGGTCTAAAGGAGCAGGGGAAGTGGGAGGGGTAGGGGAAAGGAAAGAAAGGAAGAGAAAAAATATGAGCAAAGAAAAAAATGAAATCAAAGTCTTTGCAAATAGGGAAGGGTGGAGGGGGTGAAGGGAGGGCAGGAGAAGGGGAGAAAATAAGAACCAAGAAACTCATGTAAAGGTACAGGATCCCAATGATGAATGTAACTGTATTTTATACCGAAAATGTACCAATAAACTTAATGGGAAAAATAATAATAATAATAATAATGTCTACCTTACACGACTATTTAAGGAGCATGAAATAATGTATGGTAAGTGTTAACATATGTGCCAGGAATGTAGTAATGCGTTATCAGGCGTGAGCTTTTTATGATTATATTATTAATTAATATATTACTATTGTTGTTATTATTATTCTTGCTGTTGTTAACAAAGGCTTTGATGTCTCAGAGCCAGCTACACAAAGAAGAACCGGAGCCTTGATAAATTCCAGCTCACCGGGGCTGTAATAACTCCATTATCACAGCCATAAACCACTGGGGGCACCTTCAGCGCGCCGGCTGATAGAATGCTATACTTGGGATGACAGAGGCCAGCCCATAAATAAATCAGACCAAGCTTCAAAGCTAGAGCACTGAGGGTCCTAAAACTTAGTAGTGTGTTCTCATCACAGCCACACGCCTGCTTCCAAGCAGGGTCCTTGGGCCTAGATTTCCATGCCCCATCACCACCCACTGTTCTAATTCAGACGGGGACAGAGAAGGGCCCTGGCGGAAGCAGGGATAGGAGGAGGGAGGGGTAACGTGATGTTGCTGGTGGCGCGTGGGTCTGGGTTGGACGGGCCCTGAGACAAGAGCCACCCACGGCCTTTAGAAGGTTCAGGCTGGTGCTCCTCCTCTCCATGGTGATCTGAACTAAGAGGAACAGGCACAGCATGAGGGAGATGAGAGAGATCATGAACAACAGTCAGTGCAGCAGGGTGAGGGGACAGAGTCACTTTAGTGAACCTTCCCCTGAGGTAGCACTAAAAAGAAAAAGATCAGATCAGATCTCACTGGTCTGGGCCAGCTTTCCCTGGAATGAGGGAAGGAGAGGAGGAAACTGTGGGGAAGAGAAGGCAGCGGGTAAATTGCACAACAAGTTTATGGGCTCTAAAGTCCATCATGACATTAATTCCAAAATGAGATTTATTTCCGGGCCTAAGCGGAAAGTCTGGTATTGACACATGTCTGCTGCTTGGCACTGTTCGGGTAAATGAATGCCGCTTTTTGTCAGAGTCTGCATGCTGATGAGAGCAGGTGGTTGTGGGGAGCAGAGCCGGGCTCCGGCTGTGTGGTTTGGAATTATACCCCAGGCGCAGCTGGATCCCAAGCCACTCACTCTGCAGGCTGACAGCACCAACACCCTAGGCTCTGTGGGCCAGGAAGGGCTTTCCTTCCCTCCTCCCTCCTTCTCTTCCTACACTGACCTCTTCCTGAGGCGGGGTCTTGGGAAAGGTAAAAAGAGAGGGGCTCTGTGCAGGTATGGACCCCCCCCCCACTGGAGTTGTCAATAATGGCAAAGCGAAGGTATGGAAGTTGTACCCCCGAGACCCAGCAGGACCTGCAGTGTCCAGAACTTGTCCTTCAGGACAGAGCTGCAACTCTGCAGGGAGAAGCAAGAGACTGAAAAGAACCAAGGGAGTCCGGGTGGGAAGAGGAGAAGGAGGCTGATCAGAGAGAGGAGAGCTGCCCAGCTATCCCACAAGGAGAATCCAAGGAGCACTGAGAGAGCTCAGGTAGAGAAGCAGAGAAATGGCTTCTCCCCTCGGCACTTGGTGGGTTTTCTTGGTCAACAAGCGTAAGACTTTCTTTCTGGAAAAGTCTACACAACACGCCGCCTCAGATGTCATGAGTATCTCCAGGACTCTGTCCTGTGCTGAGACCCTGTCTGCCTTTTTCTGATGGCCCGTGGAGAGTCCAAAGAGGACAGCATAGTTTATCACATTCACGATCATAATCAGAGCCAATCAGATTTGATCGTGAAGGTCAGGTGCTACTCTAAGCCTTGGACCCCTGTTACCCCATCGAATCCTCTCAGTGACCCTCTGACAAACACAGTTCTCATCCCCATCGGACTGATAAGGAAACTCAGGGGGAGGTAAGGAGGTTCCCCAAGACTACACAGGCAGTGGGTGAAGATGGGATTCAAATGCAAGCACTCTGACTCCAAAGAAAGACCACGGTCAGGATTAAAGCTGAGGAATGGAGCCTTTAGCCACATGAAGGAGTTTGAGATAGGAGATGAGATCAAGGGGAAAGGGAGTCAGTGGTAAGGGTAAGTTGTAAAGGAGGACTGAATGAGTGCATGAACATCTTTGAACATTCAGGACTTGCCTGGGGGATATAAAGCAGTATGAGAAGCTGGACATGATGCCACATGCCTATGATCTCAGCACTCTGGGAGGCAGGAGAATTGCAAGTTTGAGCCCAGCCTGAGCAGCTGAGTGATTTAGCAAGACCCTGTCTCAAAGTAAAAACTAAAGAAATGGCTGGGGATACACTACGGTGCAAAGGTCCTGGGTTCGATCCCAGGAGGAAGAGGAGGAGGAGAAGGAGAGGGGGAGGGGAGGGAAAGAAGGGGGAGGGGAGAGGGAGGAGGAAAGGGAGAAGAATGGGGGAGGTGGAGAAAGAGCAGGAAAAGGAGAGGAAGAGGGGGACAGGAGGAAGAGAAGTAGCATGGGGCATGGTGTGTGGGTGGTTTCATCTGGCTTTGTGGGAAACCAATTTGATCATTTGAGGGAATTTTCTTATACATGGTACCAGAAGTCATTTAAAATTGATCTGAACACTACTACATTGGCCCCCAACAAACTCATCATAATCAGTCATCTGTGTCACCCTTCATGAGTTCTGCATTTGTAAAGTGATACTTGAATGCACTTTGCAAATCATGGTGCCTTCACCAAATGTCCCCTAAAGTTGAAGGTCACTTCCAGGGACAGTGTCTGTGCCAGTGTGGGCGCCATTCCTTCATTTCTGCATTCGACAGGCACTCATGGATGCCTGCTCCATACCGACACTGAGAATGCGCTGTGTGCCCCCAAAGCCCGTGTGTGGTGGAAACATGGAGGCAAGGGATGGAACATTGCAGCCGCAGGGCATGACGCACGACACTGCGTGGGTGTCCAGTGCTAAGGAGAAGCCGACTTGAAGGTAAGGAAAGGCTCTGTGGACAAAGCATCGGTCTAGCTGAGACCTGCAGGACCCATGGAGGGGCCAATAAATACCCACATAAAAAAGGTATCGCTTCTGCAGGGGATCAAATGTCCGGAATCAGAAAAACCCAGGATGGAAGCCTAGCTCATCAGCTGTGTGTTTGAGGACCAATTCCCTCATTTACCTGAGCCTCTGCTTCCTTGTTTGTAAGGTGAACATAGAGACAGTTACTTTGCAGGCTCAGTTTAAAGGATTGCTGCTAAATTGCCTAGCATAGGTCCTGGCACATAGTGTGTGCTTAATAAATGGAAACCAGGGCCTGGGATTTAGTTTAGTGGCACCGCGCCTGCCTCGCAAGCACAAGGTCCTGAGTTCGATCTCCAGTACCGGAAATAAATAAATGGAAACCATTGTTTTGGTGATCATGGAAAGTCAATAAACTTCTATTCCTTTCAATCAAGCAGAAATAAGCCTGAGCCAGAGGCACAAGGCAGCCGGGGAACATAAAGTAAAAACGTTGCCCTGTTTCCTCATTAAAACCTGACTTTGCTTTGGGATTGGGAACC
The DNA here is from genome assembly GCF_000247695.1 of Heterocephalus glaber. Next base: position 7,068,031 of record NW_004624795.1, on the reverse strand, counting down.
TGCTTCCTCCCTCTTCTCCCATACGTTGTGATTAACTAACCTACTCCAAGGTGGGGGAACTGTCACTTTCCCCTCCGATAAATAATAAAGTAAAATTTTCCTACATGCTCTGGGCCACCCCCCGGTCTCATCTTTGTGAGCCAGCAGGAAGTCTCTCCCGAGCGCAGAGGGTGACTGTAATTGAATCATTTGGAATTGGGGAATGCACCGTAGTAAGTCAGACCCACTCTGTATCCTGGAAGAAGCAGGCACCTGAGCGATCCTGATGTGAGATCTACCTAGGGAGGCCAGCTGTCTGCGTGACTGCTGACAGGAAGGGTGACCAGAGGTCACCCCACACACTGGCTCCACACAGCCCTGCATCGCCCCCATGGGGCCCAGGTACAGCCTTTGATATGTTCCAGGGTGTGCTCAGGGAAGCAAATTCCTGTGTGTCCTTGAGCAAGTTACTCAATCTCACTGAGCTTCCCCTTGGGTAAAAATGGGGCTGTGTTCTTATAGAACACTGTATTCATTTCCTCCTGCTCCTTAACAAGCACTGCAACCTCGGTGATTTAAAAACCACACAATTTTATATTGCTCCAGGTCTGGGGCTGAGAAGCCCAAACTCAGATTCCCTGGATGGAAGTCAAGGTGTTCCTGGGGCTGGTTCCTCCTGGGCGTTCTGAGGGGAGAATCCATTTCTGCACTTTCTCCAACTTCTAGTGCTCACTGTATTCCTCGGCTCACGGTCCCTTCTTCCATGCTTGAATAGCTTGCTCCAATTTCTGCTTCATCTCCTCACCTTCCCCTCAGACTCCAGCTCTCCGGACTCTCTCTTATAAGGGTCCTTTGTGATTACAGCAGCCCCAACCGGGATAATCCCAGAAAATGCCCATTCCAAGACCCTTACCTTAGTCACATCTCCCAAGCCCCTTTTGTCACATAAGGTAGCATCCCCAGATTCTGGGTGTTAGGGTGTGAACACCTTTGCAGGGCCGCTACCATGACTACCAAAGAACAAAACCAGATGTGTGTGGGGTCACATCATATTAAAAAGCTTTTATGGGCTGGGGATTTAGCTCAGTGGTTCCGGCGCCTGCCCTGCAAGTGCAAGGACCCGAGTTCAATCCCCAGTACCAAAATAAAATAAAATAAAATAATAGAAAAAAAGCTTTTATGTAGCAAAAGAAACCACTAAGACAGTGAAGAAACAACCAACAGAATGGGGAAAAAAATGTTACCAGCTGTTCCTCAGACAAAAGACTAATATCTAGAATATATGAAGAACTCAAAAAAAGTCAGATCCCCCACCAAATGTGAAGACCCAATCCAAAAGTGGGCATCTGAAATGAATAGACACATCTCAGAAGTACAAACAGCAAATAAATGTATGAAAAAATGTTCAACATTGCTGATCATTCGAGAAATGCAAATTAAAACAATCCTGAGATTCCATCTCACTCCAGAAAGAATGACTATCATGAAGAAATCAACCCATAACAAATGCTGGCAAGGTTGTCGGGGAAAAGGAACCCTTCTCCACTGTTGGTGAGAGTGTAGACTGGTGCAACCACTGTGGAAATCAGTGTGGAGATTCTTCAAAAAACTTAAACAAGAAGTGCCCAGCTATTCTCCTTCTTCATATCTTCCCAAAAGAGTTAAAAGCATCATACAACAGCAGTGTATACATACCCATCTTTATAGCAGCATAGTTTGCAATAGCTAAATCTTGGAAACAGCATAGATGCCCATCAGAGGATGAGTGGATAAAGAAAATGTGGTTTAGGGCCAGGGATTTAACTCAGTGGTTCCTGAGTTTGATCGCCGGTACCAAAAAAAAAAAAATGTGGTTTCTATATACAATGGAATAATACTTTGCCATAAAGAAGGATAAACAAGATATTTTTAGGTAAATGGATGCACTAAGAGACCGTACTTTAAGTAAAATAAATTGGACACACATGTTTTTGTGAGAAACTGAAAGCATAAATAAGAACCAAAATGAATGATAGATATTTTGAAGTAGGAAGAAAAGGTTCAAATGGGAAGGGGAACAAGGGAGGGGGGAGAGGAAAGGAAGGAAGGAACAGGAAAAACAGAGAATAAAAAAATAAAAGAGAGGGGCCGGGGATTTAGCTCAGTAGTTTCGCCGCCTGCTACGCAAGTGCAAAGACCAGAGTTCAATCCCCGGTACCAAAAAAATAAAAAATAAATAAAAGAGAATAGAAGGGAAAAATGGAAACAACCCCTTTGTAAATAAGGAAGGAAAGAAGGGCTCAAGGGAGGGGAGGGGAATGGGAAAAAAAGAATTAAGATATATCATGTACAGGTACAAATTCCCTATGATGAATGTGATCACCATGTATATTGATAAGTGTGTACAAAAGTGTATTGATAAAATTAATTTTTATAAAGTTTAAAAGCACCCCCCACCCAGAAAAATAAGATGTATGTATACAGTGACTACCCCAGGACCTGGAATCCAACAGGCCCTGGCTAATTTTCCATCCCTTCCTCTTCTCCATGCCGCCTAACACGCTTGTGCCCATGGGGGATCACCACACAGCGTGCCTTGCCTGGCTGAGTGGCATGCTCTGGCTCTTGGTAGACTCACTGGACACCACCTGGAAGCTGCACAACTTCCAGCCAAGACTGTTCTTGGCTCTGGGATGAGTCACCTCTAGTCGTCAAGGGCCATTGTCCTGGTCAGGGGTCGTTTGCAAGGAAAAGGAACACTCTCGGGTTAGAGAGAGTCATTGTGGGACTAAAACAAGCTGCTGAGCATCCAGGAACAGGAAGCCAGGATTCGGTGGTCCAAGCATCCCCCATGACTCTCCCCCGGGGCACATGCTCCCCCATCTCTGCTCCTCTGCTCATCCTCTCCAGTGACAACAGAACTCGAGTGTGCCTTCAGCTCATCCATGGGGAGGCTGGTCTTGGCACCAATCCTGACCCCAAAGTGGATGACTGTCCCTCGTACAACACCATCCCAGCCAGCCAGCCTCGGTACGCTTTCACTCAATTCATCAGTGGAGAGAAGGCACTGGCTCAATGCATCACAGATTACTGAGTTAGGGAAATCAGCTGTGTGAAGTGAAGGGGCTGAGCTCACATCAGACAGCTCCACACTCTTAGGTCCACACCTGGCGGGGAAAGCAACTTCCCAAAAAGCCAATATGGGCTGGACATTCACTCCTAAACATGTGTACTTGACAACCACTCATCTCTAAAAGAGATCCAAAACTGTGCTAATATTCAAAAGTAATCACTAGTTTTACTAGTGCTTGGAATACCCAAGAATCACTAATAACAAACTGCCTAATCATTGAGCATGAGAACTCCATGAATCACTAATCACAAATTCCTACTCCCTTTCCCTGCAGCTGCCAGCTTAGCATGGCAAAGATACCAAAACAATCAGAATCTAATGCTGCCAGCTGCCCTGTCCCTAAAAGCAAAGATGGCCATTTCCATCATGGGTTCAAGACTCCCAGAACATACATGAGATTGCCTGGTTTGGAAATACTGAGAATGTCTTTCTGTATTGTGAGATCTAAGACAATTATTCAATAAGGTAAGTAAACCAAGTCCTACTGTCTGACTTACCAATGATGAATGCAAAATTTGTTCATTTAAGGATATTTAAAGTCTTGACTTGAAAAATTCAAGAAGTAGAACGCAGGAAGAAAAAGATAGAATCTTATCAATGGAAACCTTCAACCACAACCCAGAATCATAGACAACAGGGTCATCATACCCCGGATGTATCAGCAGAGTAATTTGCAGCTTAGACCTTAGGAGCCTCACGGTCTCGTGGCTATTCTCTCAGAAAGAAGGTGAAGCTGCCCTGTGAAGGTGAGCTTCCCTGTTCCCTAGCCCCTTGGAGAGGTAGCCAGATGCATGAACTTGCTCCTTCTGGGCCCCTCCTGGCCTTGGCTATTTCACACACCCTGGAGAAGCGGAAGTAGCTTAGGAGACTTCCATGAGACAGTGGGACTCCTGCCCATTCAGGGGGCGGGGAGGGAGGCAGCTTTTTGGCCACAGATGATGGGGTTCTGTCTTGCTGCCAAGCCCAGCGTAACAGAACACAGAGGGAATGGGAGTGAGATTCATGCTGCGTATATTTATCAGCCCATTTCCAATTTTGAGTCTGAAATCAAACAGCCGAGGATCTGCATGCTTTGAATTTTAATCTGTTCCTTTAGGGTAGTCACAGGTTATGAATACAGAGAACGAGTTCCAGGCACCAAGAGCCAACTGTGTACATACGTTTATCCTTGTGCTCGCTTTACCATGGGCCTCAGCAGGTCTTGATTTACCCAAAATTCTTGTGCCCCCACACACACAAAAAAAGAGGCATTTTTATTTCCATCCAAAGCAGACCATCTGACTTTGCTCTGGAGCCGGCAGGGTAGCCGATGAAATCTCATTTCTTCTCTCCAACACTTACCTATTCTGATGGCTCGGTCCTCGGTGACTCTGTCAGAAAAGGACTTCGTTTATCAATGGAGTTTGGCCCACCAGGAAAACAGAGTCTCAGTTTTCAAAAACCTCTTCTCCATAGAGGCAAAAAGGAGCCAAACACTCATCCTATGGAGTCTCAAAATTGCAATGGAAGTTAAAGTGAACATCAAAAAATAACAGCTTAGATCTTGGTGAGTAGCCATTGATTTTAGATATTTTGAATTTATGGATTCTTTTTATGTCACCTTATGCTATGCATTCCAATATCTTCAGCTATGCTCTACATTCTTAAAAGTTATATGCTGTCCACGGATGTAAGGGACTGAGTTCTAAATTACAAGGAATAAAACATAACTTTTATAAGTGGGAAAAGATGATGCCACCAGCAGCTTCAGAAGTTTTCGATAAATCAGAGCACCTGACCCACAACCTGGACTTGAGGAGCTCACACAGTGGGGCAAGTCTAAGTCTACATATTTGGCAAGCATATAATGAATGGTTGCTCAGGATTTAATCCCATTTAACTTGCAAATATAAAGAAAGAAATTGAGATAAGTTTTTTCAAAGCAAATTGGTTTTATTTTTGCAGGATCAAAGGGCAGTGCTGCTTTCTGGTTTTATTCTTGCGGAATCCAAGGGCAGAGCTGCTTTCTTTTCCCATCTCAGGTTCTCTTCAAGCTGTCTATATGAATCCAATTAAAAGCTTCTTCCCCCGAATATTGCATCAGTGTTTCTAAAATTATGGGTGCACAACCACCATAAAGCTCGAAAAGTATGAAACCGTGTTGTTTTATTTTTAAGATCTAGTTTGGTGAACTCTTATGTGAGCCTACAACCAAATGCATGTCAGTTACACTTCCTCTGGGATTGGTAATTTTTTTTTTAATTTAAGGACTCAACCTTCTATGGAGGGAAATCTGGTCATGGGCCATTTATGCAAACACAATTGTAGAAAAGAATCCCTTTTGCACACAGACATTTATCTCTGTACCTTTCCCTGTCTGCATCAGTCTCAATGCTCAGTGGACCTCTACAGTCCACTGACATCTCCCTCTGTTGCCTTCAAGGACAAGATCCCCTAGAGACAGAAGTACTAAGAGACTCAGCCCTACCAAGCAGACTGAGAAACTATGAAGAGTAGATTCTCCCAGGGGATGGGACCAGGGCATTGTTCTGGAGCCAGGACAGTAATTTCACTGGAAATGGGGGGAAATTGAAAGCCAGGCCCAGCATCCTAAAATGTAAGATACATGCAACCTGCTCCTTATTCTGCCTCTCATGCCCCTCTTAACTCTCTCCACATCTTTTCCAACTAGAAGAACTGCCCAGCCTTCAAGGCCCAGCCAAACTAGCCCCTCCTATCCAAAGCCCATGGGCTTTGTTGGCCAGATGATGAGAAGCTCACAATGAAGGATAAGTAATGGTCTGGAAACACAAATGGAAACAAAAGGGAAGCTAATATTTGCCCTAAATCCTATGGGAGAAGGCCGCTAGACTTGGTCATACTCCACTCCGTACCTCTTATGATGCCACGACTTAGTAAACTGTCTCCCCACCCCCCGTTTTACCTCTTCCCCACTCACCCAACCTGTGAACGTGTGTTTCCCCAGGACTGTATTCCTGGGATCTCACACAGAACAGAGCCTGGGACATAATCATTTCTCAGAAAATTGTTGAATGGATGAGTGATAAAGGCCAGCTACTCTTATATACAAAGAAAAAATGGGCCCTGGTGGTCTCTAAATTAAGAACCACTGAGTATACCAGGATTCAGGAGAATTCTAAAAGTAAGAACCCTCAACATAGGAAGTGCTGACTGATTCTACTGGTGCCCAAATTCAAAATTATGTGCCCAAACTGACTATGACCAAATACACTAACCACAACACAACTACCACTCTTGAGGATGGAACCATTAAAATGTGTCTGACCATGCTGACCTTTCACTGGCCTTCCCTGAAATTGAAAAGTAACCAGACATTGGTCAGTGACCATGTGTGACCTTCCTTGTCCCATTCCTTGGTGCACACCATGTCTCTGAGTGTCTCTAGCCTGAGCCCAGTGTTCTGGGCCTGCACACAGTTTATTCTTAGCAACTCCTCCCATCCGGTGCTCCAGCTGGACAAATGCAGTGGCTCTGGGAAGTGTCCACATTTCTGAGCTGAATGTGATTTCCCAAGATTTCTTCCCTGCGCTTCCAGTCAGAGTAGGCCCCAAAGAGATTCTTGGGGAAGATCTGGAAGGAGGGAAGCAGATGTCACACTGTGTTTTTACACTTGCAAGATTTGGATGGAGTCACCAGCTGCTTTTGTAGCTCAGCAGATTGTCACTTACCTGGCACTGGGGCAGCTGTCAAATCTGCAGTTGTCCCACCTTCCCCTGGGTCCTCTTTCATGTCCTCCTACTCCTGGGATAGAGTGAGTCATCTGAGATGAGGACCCCACTTCACCCACAGGATGCGCACATTACCAAGGTTGGAGGTAGTGAGAACTCAAACAGGTTCTAGTCTGTCCTCAGGAGTTCTTACTCACATCGTGAGTTCCAGTTTATCTTCACCCCACTTTGCATCTGTTTTCCCTTCCTGACTTTCTGCCCTGAGAACTTCAGTCTCCGACATAACACATCAAGTGTTCAACCCACCAGCACAAGAAAGTTCTAATTCTGTAACTATACATACGTCCCCACAGGTTCTGCTTCTCTGATCGAACACTGTGCTATTTATATTTTTTATTTCCTGTATGATGTTTTGACATTTTAAAAAAAGATTTTCTAGGGCTGCAGATGGAGCTCAGTGCAAAGCATGTAGGAGGCCCTGGGTTCAATCCCCAGCCCTGAAAAAAAAAAAAAAAAGCAAACAAACAACAACAACAAAAACCTTTCTGGCTAGGTAGATAGACAGCCCACCCTGGAGCTGGTCAGTCCCTAGAGATAGCAAAGGGTTCTGCTGGAGCAGGTCTTTGATATGCAAATTTCCGATCCAGCACCACACCTTGTTTATCTAGCACACAGCCCAGCCTTAGCCCAGAGCCAGTACTAGGCAGCTGGGGCCCACTCCTGTAGTTTAAAGCCTGCTGAAACTATTCAAACTAGCCTGTCCTAAACTCTTCATCTGCCCTGCCTTGCCTTTCCTATGGAAATTCCAATAAAGGCAAGGCCTATGCTCTCCCCTCTTTCCTGACCCTCCTGCTTCCTGGCCACCATGTTGCTTTCCCATGTGGCTCTCTGTAGCAGGCCATGCCTCTGATTTCTAAGATCTATGAGTACAATAAAGTTTGATTTTTCTGAGCCTGTCTTGTGTCTCCTCTCACAGCCACACCTGACTGACCATCCTACAGAAGAGCAGGTCAACAGGGATGCCTGAAAACCCACCTCCTCCCGAGCAGTTCTGCAACCCTTGGACTCGGACTATGTGTCCCTCCTTCAATACCACTGCAGTGATGAGGCTCCTTCTAGCTTCTCTGCAGTGAGTATTATCTCACTGCCATACTCTTTCATTCCTTCTTCTGCATTGTACCCAACCTGTAATCGATCATAGAACCACACAGCCGTCAACAAATGTGACCTCAGATGGGTCCATAGAGTCTTTTCATAACCTGCTCTCTTGCTTTGGAGGTCATGAAGAAAGCCGCTCTGCAGGAAAGGGGGATGAAACTGAATGAAGTAGAGAAAGGGAGAGATGATGGGTAAACCAGGGACACAAAGGAAAAGAGAGACTCAGTTCTGACTGGCACCATCATAGCACTCTATGATGGAGATGGTCTATGGACTGTTTCCAAAAACTCAAATTCTTCAGTACTGCAAGAACTACTGTTATGGGATGAACTATCTTCCTCCAAAATTCATGCCCTAAAGATCTAACTCCCTGGACCTCAGAGTGACAGCGCTCATGACAAGGCCTTTAAGAGGTGATCAATGAGTTCTTTAGGAATATGACCAGTATTCTTGTAAAAAAAGGAAGTTTGGCCACATAAAGCGGCACCAGGGATGTCTACATGTAGAGAAAAGATCACAGGAGGATACAGCAAGAAAAGTGATCACCTGGGAATCAAGGAGAGGCCTCTGGAGAAAGCAAACTTGCCCGCACCTTGATCTCAGAATTCCACCCTCTAGAACTGTAGGAAAATAAATTAATATTGTACAAGCCACTCACCCTGAGGCACTTTTTATGCAGCCCAACCTGACAAATATGCTGACCACACATCTCCATGAAGAGTCACAGCATAAACTCTCAAGATAAAGGCTCTCTGAAGTCCTGCGGCGAAAACCACAGCTTACTTTAAAAACTGTGTTCCTAAACTTCTGCATCTATTGCCCACACGGAACTGCCACTGTGACAACTGATGGCAGAGAGGAATCTATCTGGGTATCAGTAAAGTTATGTTCTTGCCCTCCAGAAATAAAAAGATGAATAGAAAATTATTTTTAAAACATGCACCATAGGCCAGGGATTCAACTCAGTAGTTTTGCCGCCTGCTGCGCAAGCGCAAGGACCGGAGTTCAATCCCCAGCACAAAAATATATATATATATATATAAAATAGCTCTATGGTACAATGACAAATGCACCAACACTAAAACCCAAGTCTAGATTCTGTCTTTGTTCTTAATTGGCTGGGTGACTCTAGTCAAGTCCCTTTGCTGATCTGGACTCAGTTTCCCCATGGGGGGGGGTACCGGGGATTGAACTCCAGTCCTTGCACTTGTGAGGCAGGCGGCGTAACCACTGAGCTAAATCCCCAGTCCCAGTTTCCCCATTTTTAAAGTGAGTGATCAAGCTTGTGGCCTCTTTAGGTGGGTTTTTCCTGTCATCAAGTTTATTGGCATCCCAAGATTCCTTAGCGTTCCCCCAGTTCATCTACCGAAGTCTCTTCTTGGTTTCTAGCACTCAGGTAGCTTTCTTGTTGCCACTTTAAGTTTTAAATCATAGCTCCTGCTTGATGCTTCTGTGATCTTTATTTTTTTAATCTTTGGCTTTGGTAGTGGGTAACTCTTTGATAAATCACCAGGGTCTCCTGCCTCCACACATTTCCTTTACCTTGTATCCTTCTTTCTCCTCAAATCTGAGCATTCATTCCACAGTTACCATCTCAGGGAAAGAACCACAGAGCAAACTTCAGGGAAAAAAGTGAGTCAGTTCTTGGCTTTTTAGCTGAAAATCGTGTGTGGATTTAGGGCACAGAAGGTGGAAGAAGAAGAGTGCAGCTGGACTATCTCGAGATCTCCTGGAAACACTTCTGATTCCAAAATGGTTGACATCAAACTCTTTCCACCCCCTTCCTGTCTCAAAAACTATCCCAAAATAACAGGGAGAGCAAGATACAAAAACAGGAACTCCAAATTAATGAGGCTATAACTCATCTGCAATCGGTGACATCAGAAATGGAGAAGGATGGAAAAATGAAAGAGAACGTGATGGAGAAAGGTCAAGCTGAGTGTCTGGAAAAGGAGATCATCAGCAGGAATCAAGACAGCTCACCCCACAGGCCCTCAGAAAGGCAGAAAGCACTGGAGGCAATTGATACCTTGAAGGATGGGGCTCCAAGAATGGGGGCACTTCTTGAAAGTTGATAAAGAAGAAGTAGACCTGTGATGGCCAACCTCCAAAATGGCCTCCAGTGACCCTCCCATCCTGGTATTCACACATTCACATTGTTCCTTCCTCATTGTGCCATTGTTGGTCTGTGTGACCAACAGAACACAGATAAATGAGGCCCATCACTTCTCAGATTAGGTTATAAAAGATACTTAGCGCTTTCCAGATGAGTTTGAGTGTGCCTCTGTCACTGTCTCTGTCTCCCTCTCCTCTCTCTGTGTGTGGTGTGTGTGTGTGTGTGTGTGTTCACACATGTCATCACTAGCCCTGTGGAGCAATGTAGGGCTTCTCAACAGTGACACAGGTAGCTAGAAGATAATGAAACAACTTAAAATTCTCACTAAAAATTATTTTCAGCCTAAAAATATTGCCCTGGCCAAATTACCAATCGAGTGTGAAGCCAGAAAATAAACCCAGCCAGACACTCATGGATTGAAGAAATCTACCTGTATGCACCCTGTCTCTGGAAACTGCCAGCAACTGTACTCCATCAACGTGAAGCGCTGAACCATAAAAGATGCCACCACGGGGTTGAGGAGGCAGAATTCCCCTCATGGGAGAGAGATAAGGGGCACCCAGAGTGACAGCCACACAGCAGGCCAAGGTACCCAGGGTGGGCTGAAGAGGAGGGCTGAGGGCTCCAACAGGAAGTCTCTAGGGTGGGGAAAAAAGACCTCAGTGAGGAGGCTTAGCCAGAAATGCAAAGAAAGCAAATTAAAAGTCACAATTAGCAACCTTTTAAGATCAAGAAAAGACATAGGATCATAGTGCATTCAATAGTGAGCAATAAGACACTTGATCTTAGCCAAAATGCCAAAAAGCAGTAACAAAGAATAATAGTACAATTCTGATAAGGAAACACTTTGTATTGGGGAAAACAATGTGTAATACAACTGGATTGGAAGGACAAGAGGACTGAAGGGACTGAGCAAATACATAGAGTTGTCCTACGCCGTAGTAAGAATTCAGTAGAGAATATCTAAAGTGCACAAACCAAGAGAGAGCTATATCCACATATTATTTATGAACCTGCAGAAATGGCTTTTTAAAGATGAAAAGGGATGACTCTGTGGAATGACAAGGAGTGGGAATTTGGGAGGCTGGAGCTTCTCTTTTTTATTATAAGACTCTTAGTACAATTTGTCCTTCATGGACTGATGCCCCAATGAGGAGGAGGATGCCTCAGGAATGACAGCAGGGATGATACCAAGTCCCTCCTGTCCCTCCTCAGGACCTTGGCATGACAGAAGAGTCCTAGCATTTGTCCTGCCCCAGGAAAAGGGAGATGAATCCCAATCAAGTAAGTGTCCTTCACTCAGTACAATTGAATCTTGAAATAAGTATTAAGTTCAGTCATAGAAAAACAAAGTTATACTTCCTAACCCCCTGAGTGAATGGACTGATAGGCACACCTGCTAGTCTTACACCCCAATGGAACTTTCTAGAATGATGGAAATGCTCTCCACTATCCCATGCAGTAACCCCACTAACCATAGGTGTGGCTATTGAGCTCTTGAAATGTGGTCACTGTGTCTGAGGAGCTAATTTTTAAGTTTAATTTTAGTTTATTTCAATTTGAAGAGCCACAGTTGGCTAGTGGTCACCATGATGGATGAGGTGATGGAGCAGCCTTAATTGGGTCTGTCTGTCATTCAGCAAACACGGGTGTCTACTGGATCCAGGCCCTGTTTGACGCTAACTGAACAAAGCATTCCCAGTCCCTTCCCTCTACAACGTGACTGCAAACTGTAGTACATGCTGTGAAGGAAAAGGACAGGGCAATAGAGAGCAGACTTGGGGCCCCTAAATTAGATGGAAGTGTCTCCTCAGGGAAGGGGGTATGAGAAGCTGGGAATGGAAGTCTGACTGAAGGCCAGGGAATCTGCAGACTCAGACTACACGGAAGCCACGGAGCAGGAGTTGAGACTGGGGGTATGAGCAAGGATGATAACAGGCGAGTTGAGTTTTGTGTTTTATCCTAAGTGTTGTGAGCAGAGTTCCGAGTTTAAAAAGCCAGTCCAGGAGCTGTGCAGAGGACAAAGTGGAGAAGACAGAGTGCAGAGCTCAAGACTCGCAGGGGCAGGGGCCGTCCCTCGAAGGGAGGTGACACTGACAGTGACTCAGGCCAAGCTGGAGGGAACTGACGTGGAGCATGGGAGCAGGTTCCACCTGTTGAGGGGGAATCAACACGGAGACGGGCAGGATGTGGGAGGGCGCGAGTGGAGGTCAAGGCGGATATGGAGGAGCCGGTGCGAGAGCCGGAGGTCACAGGCTGAGTCCTCCACGGTCTCCGCATTGGGGCCGCAGAGTCTCAGACCGCACAGTTCATTCTCCGCCCAGTCCTGGAAGGAACCAGGAAGGTGAGGGTCATTTCACTCCTCCTTACAACTCATTCTCCACACTGCTCCCTCCGCCTCTGCCGAAGCCCACATGGCAGCCTCCCCTGGCCGTACCTCTCAGGTCCAGCCAGGCCACGGGTGCAGTCAGGGCCCCAAGGAAGGCCAGCCTGGACCTCTGACGAGCTGTGAGGGTCTTTCTCCTTCTCACAACCTCACTGTGGAACCAATCGGTGCTCTCGGGTGGGTTTCCTTTCTCCTTCTGCCATCAGGGTCCCCGTCTGAGTGGCCACCCTGAGGGGCTCGAGAATTGAGGCCCCTCCGGGAAATCTGAAGACCGTGAGACCCCTCACCACCACCACCAGTGATCCACACACGGCTGGAAAAATGGAGGCCATCTGGGGCTCAGGGACCTTGGCTTATGGAAAGAGAAAGAACGATATCTAAATTTTTGGAAAGGAGGCTAGGGCGGGCTGATTCCTGAGAAGAGGAGTTGGCTGGAATAATAGCTCCATGCCAACTTCTGCAAGGTGGTATGAGCAGAAGCCAGCCTGGCTTTGTTGCCTATGTCCCAGTGTGACACACACAGGCCATAGCATCGATGTCCCCGCCCCGGAAGGGCCCTGTGCTTCCTTCCCTCGGTGTTTATCAGCTTTCTAGCACCTGCCTGTTAACTTTCAGGTCTCCCCTGCCTGGCTGGAGCCACCACGAGTGGGAACCACGTCTGCTTTGTGCCTGGTAAGGGACCAGACAAGTTCTGACGTGAGTGTAGAAGTTTTCTCCATCTTAAAAAGGGGGCCAAGTTCCTTCCACAGGAAAGACAACTTTAGCACCCGCTGCCCTTCTGTGCCAGGGACCTCTTCCGGGAGCTGCCAGGACCTCAGAGCAGCTGCAGCTCCCACAGTCCTGTGGGCAGGTAGAAGAGCAGAGGAAGGTGGGGAGTGACTGCCACACACACTTGGTCACGCTGAGCCAGGGTCCCAGGTCGGCAGCACAACTTCCTCCTCGCAGGGTAACAGTGTGTGGACTAAGGAGCCGCAGACGAATGCACATTAGAGTAGAGGTTCTAATGGAGGGGACAGCATTTCTTCAGCTTTACAGACGCTGTCAGATGTCATGATGATATTCATTGTCTTTTCCCCTGACTTAAATCATTTCCTCAGCCACGAGACCATCCGTTCAGAATCTGATGTACAGCTATCAGAGAGAATAACAGACACTTGCTGCTCCAACCTTGAGTCCTAAAATAAGATAATAATTCTTCTGACACCTCAGAGAACATTCCATCAGTTGGTCCAAAAAGGGATGAAGTCATCTAAATATATTTCTAGGACCCAGCAGGAGTTAAGCACATTTGTTAATTTTCATAAAATGAAAGGGGAGGGAGGAGATTGCTGATTCTTAAACCGAGAAAAGTCATGGATTTACTACTTGACCACAGGCTAAAACCATATTAATTTTATTTCAAATGTATGCATCCAAGCTAAGAGAGGTTGTCGTGAAAGGTTTAATCTTAAATCAAATGTTCTTTCCAATAAGGTCATTAGTGACAGGCTGAAATGTTGCAAAGGATGTATTACATGATGGATGTTTGTCACTGATTCGAAGAAAAATGCTACAGTGAGCATAAAGGGTCATTTCCCCAAGCACAAGGTATTCTCAAGGGGCAAAGCTGCCAAGTGATGAAATCCAAATTGCTCTCCTCTACTCTCACCGTGTTAATTACTCCTCACTCTGCAAGGACGAGCACCTTCCTGACCTCAGCTGTCTCCCCACACTGCCTAAGGAACTTGAGCCAGCACCAAAACCCAGGAAACAGAAAAGGAAGGGGAAACTTACACAGTCAGAGAGGTCTGGAGGCTTTTCCGGAGCATGATATTTATGGACATTTCCGGATGTGTGTATTTGAGAATAATCAAGGTCACCCTGGGTAGCACTGAGCCAGAGGTAGATGAGGATTTAAATTCCTTCAGGTGGTGCACAACCCATCGTGGGACAATAAGTAATAACACCACTGCTATATTCCCCAGGTCTACACAATGACAAGCAGACATCTGCGGAATCCCTGAAGTTCCTGTGAAGTCCCGCAAAATTAGGATTCAAACACCACTAAGGAAAGAACTTGAGTTTGCACAGCAGTAGGTGTGATCAAAGCCTGACCCTCCACCTCCTAAGAGATGACCATGTATAAAATGTGTAACAATGTAAACAACCTTCCCCTAATGCTCCCAGCTTCTCCCAGAACCTGCTTCCCCCCAAAGCCTAATGGTTTGCATCCTTGTTGACAAGCAACTGTAATAACCAACTAGCAACAGTGGTTGCAATAACCAGAATACCTCTGATATATAAGAAGCTTTATAGTTTACAAAGCATTTTAAATGTATATTATCTTACTCCCCTTCCTGATAGCCTTACATGGGAGGGAGGGAGCAAGGGCTACTTTCTTATGTAATGGACTAAGAAGTTGAAGCTCAGAGAGACAAAACAATTGGCCAAAAACCACACAGCAAAGATGTCCCAGGACTAAACCTTAGCTGGGTGTAATGGCACATGCCTGTAATCCCAGCACTCGGGAGGCTGAGGCAGGAGGATTGCCTTAAGTTCAAGGCCAGCCTGGGCTACATAGTGAGTTCAGAGCCAGGCTAAACTACAAAGCAAGACCCTGTCTCAAAAAAAAAAAAGGCTAAACCTGAGAGTTTCTACCTCTGATTCCACTCTTCTCCCCTACATGATACCACCATCCAGAGCCCAGCAGTACTCACCAATTGCCCAGCATGCACATGGGCACACAACCATGCCACAGTCCACTTCAAGAGGCCTGCAGACAACCTGTGGTCCTGGAGACATCACTGACCATGTTGCACGACCATCCTGAGCTGGGATTTCTGAACAATGTCACCACAGTGAAATGAAGCCAGGGCTCTCTGTGGAGCAAATAAATTGGCTCTAGCATTGTTATAGGTGAGTGAGTTGGAACTACAGAGATTCGCCACACTCTGAGTCAGATTTCAGTGCATTTATTTAAACCTGGCATCTGAGAGAGATGAGTGCCTGGAAAGATCTCTTGGGCCTGAGAAGCGGTTTAATTTCTCCTTTTAAACCATCTTTTCAGTTGGGGATGGCTCAGGGGGAGAGCAAGAGGAATTTTACAGAAGCAGAACCATGCCAGGTTAATGAGGGCAAGAGGAAGGTTCACGCACTAGGTGAGCTACAAAACATCCTGCAGCTGCAGCAAGTTTTCTGCCAAACAGGATGTGGGTTTTGGGTGCTTTGTCCAACACAAGTACAAAATGGTGGTGAGGCTCAAGATGGAGTCGGGTTGGCTGTCACAGTACAACCTCCAAACATTTTCTTGAGTACTGCAAACAAGAGGTCATGGATGCCCATAGAAATGTCCCTATTATAGTGATACTGCTGCTCTGTGCTGCTCTTCTCATCTGTCTTCCACAATATTGTACTTTCTGTTCTGAAACTGCAAGAAAAAATCATTATAGGAGGATAAGTCTCTGCACTCACAGTAAATTGCTGATATGAGCAAGTCATCTCTGATATCACACCTAAGTGGCACTGGGTGTGGAGAGACCATTGGAAATTCACAAGTCTTCCTGGATTCTCAACTTCAACCACAGACTCTAGAAAGTCCCATGGTGGGGCAGCACAATTCCTTCACAAAACACCTTGGGAAAACATCATCTCTCTGGCCCCACTCCCTCCCTGCCTACATCTTTCCAGACTGCTGGAGTCGGAGCCAGACACCCTTAGTTTCCAGCCATCTCACAAGTGGTCAGCCTTGGCTACACTTTGGGGACTTCATGCTTCTGTCCTGGAGGCCTCCAGGTACCTTGTTCTTCTGCAAGGAGGAACCTTGGGGATGATCTCCTCTTCCAACCTCATTTTACAGAGGAGAAAATTGGGGCCAACTGAGTTTCCCAAAGACAATCAGCAATTGCAGATATGAGGAGGATGCCAACAAAGAGACACCAGATGAACCAATGCAGTGAGATTGCTCCTAACTGATTTGCAATAATGCATTCAATAGTTTTCCTTTCTTTAGGGTAAACATAGCTTCTTCAAGCCATTAGGTAAGCTCTGGGCCTTATGTGATCCTGGCATCAACAGAATAAAATATATACATTTGTAGGCTCATTTTGTACAAGAGGAAGCTGAGGCTGAGTTGTCCATGGCCATTTAACTAACAAGGCACAGACCCAGAATTCAAATAGAGTTCAGCCTGGCTCCAAAGTGCATGGTCCTTCTCCTTGCTCGGTCTGGATTGTGTAACGGGCACTCTGCTCAGCTGGGCTGGAGGCTAAGCTTCCTAAGACTTCAGAATTATGGTTCCAAGGAGGCTGTTGAGCACCTGTCCTTGCTGTCCCAGAAAGGAGCCCATCTGCTTCTCTGTGCACAGAGCCTACAGCAGCTAAGATACTAAAGACCACCTGGGGAAGCTGAAGCCACTCTCCTGACCACTGGCCGGAAGGGGCCTCTTGTGAACAAAGTAGCTGGAAGACCCCACCTTTAACTGTCACCACTATATCTTGCTCCCTTTTCCACTGGCACTCAGAGGACAGACAACTCCAAAGACAGCCATCGGGAGAGTAGAAAACCTCCTGAGCCAAGAAATGAGGCAAAGGTCTCGGAGATTCAGATTCCTGTGACTCAGACTGGCACAAGTGTGCTCCGAACCAGGCCACCACTTCCCTGGAGCCCACGCGCCGTGCTCCAGGAGGCTGTGCACTCAGAGGAGCTGCAGACTGCCTCTGTGTGCTGGGGGGAAGGAAAACAATTGATTTTGTTTGGGAGAACTTTATGTTAGTCCTTTTTATTATCTCCAGAAGGGTCATGAAATCCTCTAAAGCAAAATCAATTACAGCCTCGCTCTGGAAGCCCAGAGCAGCCCTCTGGCTTCTGAGCAACAGGCAGGTCTCTGGAGGAGAAACTGGGGCCCCAAGTGCTGCCGGTCTGCTCGCTGGTGGCTTGGATCTGTGGCCCCCCTGCTCTCCATAAAGCTCTCTGGTCAACACCAAGAGCCACAGGAAGGAACAGGGTGGCACCTGGTCCAAGCCTGGGCCAATCAATCCCCTCTCCCAGCACTTGGGAAGTGGGGCCCAGAGCCACCTAGCCAAATATGGGGGAAACAAAAGGGACATTAATCATCCTGGTGGTTGGGGAGAGGACATCTTTAGCCATGTACCCCAAAAATGTCTCTGCTCAGAGAAAAATCTGTCTGTGCAGAGAGAGTAGCAACTAACAGGTAGAAAGAAGCAGAACTGAAGACAGAGTTGTGGCAAATCTTCAGACTCCAGCACCAATTCCCAAAGGGGCTGGGCTTCCAGAAAGAATTTGGGTGCTTCAGAAACCCTCCTTTTCTCAGAGAAGCTGCCTCAAGCTGGTTAGTGTTGTTTGCAACCAAATATTAGACAACCTTGTTTCTTCTGTTTGTTTGGTAAGTGTAAGAAAAATACTCCCACTAATTTGTTGAGTTGTTTTCATTAAGAAATAGTGTGTTACATGAAACATCCAGAATAGGTAAGTCCAGAAACACAGAAGTCACATTGGCTGGTTGCCAGGAAATGAGAGGGGTATGGGGTTTGTTTGGGGGTGACAAAAATGATTTTGACCTTGATGTAAGTGTGGATTGCACAACAGTGTGAATGTACTATTTACTATTGAATTGTACACTTTCAGATAATTAATTATGGTAGTGTGAATTTCACTTCAATTTTTTAAAAAAACACTATGTTATACATATGAATACCAGGAAGTCCCATTATAGATGCAGAATTTGCCAACTAACTTGCTAAAGTATCTAATTTACATGTCCATCTGTTCATTAATAAGATATATAGATATCATGTCCCGAGCACTGTGCTAAGGATATTGGGCTAAGTGAAAATAGACACAGTCCTTGCCTTTGAGCTGAAAGTGAACAATCCACAAGCCGCGACACTAAAGTCCTGCAGGGGACATCCATTCTGTCCTCTAGCACCCACTCCTACCTTTCTAACAAGGAATGTGTTCTCTGTGATACAGAAAGGAGGCTGATTCTACCCATCCCCTCCAAGAGGTCATTCCGAATACTCCCGCCCCCCCCAGCACAATGATTGGCTCCGGAATAGTCACATGACCAATGGTGAATCAATCAGAATCTCCCTGGAACTTGTCAGCCATTGTTATTCTGTTTCTTTTTTTTTTTTTTTTTTTTTTTTTGGTACCAGGGATCGAACTCAGGTCCTTGCGCTTGCGCAGCAGGCGGCGAAACCACTGAGCTAAATCCCAGGCCCAGCCATTGTTATTCTGAAAGGCAATGTCTTTACACTGATGTTGGTGAACAAGAGGACGCAGCTATGAGAGAGACCCAAAACCCTAAAATTAACTGCCCACTGATATTTCCAGAGACCAACCCATGAAATTGTCTTCCCTTTTGTTTAAGCTACTTTGACTTGTGTTCTATCACCCATAATTAAGATTCTATCATTGCAAGGAGAGCAAAGGCAGTGTTGAGTACTAAGGCAGTTCATGGCACCTCTGCCAGAAGATCTCGGGTAATATGATGCTTTGTCCTATAACTGACATGTAAATATGAGATCTCAATGATGATTGACCCTTGGACATTTATTTATCCTCACACTGCTGTTGTTGCACATGACTACATTAAAATTTCTACATTGTGCGAGTCATTGATGACTCTCATGGGAAATAGGAAATGCTACACCACAGCATACTGTCTCTGAGCCCTTGGAGAATAGTGTGGAGAGGAGATATTCCTGGGGCCTCTGTGTGTCCAGAGCTCTGGGGGAACCACAGATTGAAACCACGCAAGTATAGCAGCAGTGCAGAGATTCCCCTCACTCAGCGGCCACTCAGAAGAGCCAAGGTTGCTCCTGTACACTTAACATCCTGCATCACATCCTTCATCCCAGCAAGCCTGAGGCTGGTTCCCTAGCAACGCTGCCCCTTCCTGTCCACCCACCCAGAATTGCAGTCCATTCTCCCCCACCCCCAGCCTACTGGGATCATTCCCTGATGGTCAGATTCTCACAGTCTGCTACCTGTTTCCCGCCCTTACCTGGGCCCAGGAGGGGGTCTTCGCTGTTCATCGCACATGCCATTGTTATTCAGCTTTGCAGTGGATAACATGCTTCCACTCACCTTTCTTCATCCAGTGCTCATTAGGACTGCTGCAGGTAGGAATTACTCTCTTTATTCTATAGATGAGGAAACTGAGGCTCAGATAGTTTGCTTAAGGTCACACAGCTAGCAGATGAAAGAGCCAGAGTAGGACAATTAAAGGGGGAAAAAATAGCCTCATCCCAACAGACTGCCGTGCACATGAATCCTCACTAAGCCGAACACGCTTCTACTGTGCGCTTGTTTCTGTGCTTTGCGAAGTTATTCTTTCATTAAGCTCAGTGACACCCTGTGTCTCCCGCGTCGCGCTCCAACGCTTGGGGATATGTGGCCTCTTACTGCTCTACTTCTCACCCACGATGGACATCACAGGAGGTCACAGAGTCACAGGATAGGACAATGGTTAAAAGGCACTCAACCCAGGAGGCCTTTTGACAACAGGAAAGTTTAGGCGACCCCCTAGACGGTGACGGCTCATACACTAAATTGACAAAAGTAGTGCACAAAATAACTCAGGGTGTGGCTGGTGTTTCCAAAACTAATTTGAACTTCGAAGCAAACAGAACTTGAGCCCAGCAGGATTCCACCCAGCTTCCTGGTGGGGACCAACAGGTATCTTCCACCAAGGCTGGGCATCTTCTAAAACGACAAGGGCAGAGCAGACTCCCCAGAAAAAGGTACTGGGCAAGCAGGAGATCCATTCCATTTAAAATCTTGAGACAAGTTCCCAGAGATACCCTGTCACTACGTCAGCCCAGTAGGTGCTTGTGACAAGGCTGACTTTAGTCTATGTGTGCACAGCACTGTACATTTGTGAGTGTGTGTGTAGTTTTATGATCACAGCATATACAACTGCTGTTTTTGCTAAATCTGAAGCACTGAGCTATTGGCCATTTCATTTGGTTCAACCTAATGTTTTAAAACTGGAAAATTCCACATTCATGAAAGGTGTATTCAGCAGCCTCCGCTGAAAATGTACTTTTCAAAACCAACAAGCGGTCCAGAGGAACTATTTGGTTTTTGGCTGACAAGTGTGCAAAACCTGGCCTAGGGGAGTGGGCCGTGCTCCCAGTTACACCCAGCTCACCGGCGCCAGCTCAGCCACCGTCCCTCGGGTTGAGGCAGAGCTTTGCTTCCTGCCCCCAACCCCCGTTCGCCTCATTCGCTGGCAAGCTTATCCTGCCCTCAGCTTGTTTGCTCATGGTGGATTCCTGTGCTTCCCATGCTCCCCAGACCACGAAAGGCTTCAGGACTCAAGACCAGCCTGGGACCCCACCCCAGCTCCTGAGACCGGATGTGCCTTCCCTTCCTGCTGCCCGCTCCACCAGCCCTTTCTCCTCCCCAGCTCCCAGCTGTTTCCCACTCCATGGCAGCACTTGACTGTTATGCAGTCATGAGAAAACCTCACAGGGCAACGTGCTGCTTTCAGGGAGAAGCTGGGAGCCTGGCAGCTTGTTGAGGACCTGGGGAAACAGAGGCTGGCAGTCAGCCACCCAGCCCGGGGCAGAGTCCACCAGAAACAAGGAGCTGCCCAGGCGGGGCTGAGCCCTAAACAGCCACCTACAGGAGTCTGAGCTCCGATCTGGCCAGGCAGGCTTCACCAGGAGAAAGCCTCCTCAGTAACCCAGGCGGGGCTGGCGCGGGGCAGCGACTGGACTCGGACTGGCTGCTGGCAGCCCTAGGGTGGGCCGTGGAGGTGGAGCAGAAGGGCAGGAGCTGGGCGGAGCACATCACAAGGCTGATTTGCTCGGGTGTTGGAGCACTGACTACCTGCTTACAACACAGGTCAGTTCACAAAACAAGGCTTTTCCGCTTGGAGTTATTTTTAATGTAAAGAATCCAGTGCTGGGCGGGAGATTTAGCTCAGTGGTTCCACCGCCTGCCTCACAGGCACAAGGTCCTGAGTTCAATCCCTGGTACCGAGGGTGGGGGGAAGAATGCAGTGCTGGGGACATAATTTATGCATTAAAAAATTATTCACTGCATCTAAAATTCATATTTAACCAATGCCCTGTACTTTACCAGCCACCTCAGGAGGGTAGAGAAGTTGCCAAAGATTAGGGGACCAAGTGCCCAGCCTGTGAGGAGCTCCCCATCTCCTCCATCTGCCCCTCTCCCGGCAGCCAAACCCATGCCACTCCCAGCTCTGCAGCGGAGGAAAGTCAAGAGGACCCAGAATGAGAAGCGTCCGCTCCCCTCCCAGTCAGTCCCCTGCCTCTATATCCCCCCAGTCCCTACATCCAGGCTGGACTCTGGCAGGAATAATCTAAATGCTCCCCACACCTGGCCATCAATACCGGGGACATGGTGGGCCCCAGCCAGTGACACCACCCAAGACCCAGGATCAGTCACAACTCTGGTCCCCATAGCAGCCTTGCTTAGGAATAACTTTTTCTTTGAATCTTGACCGCAAATGACAGCTGTAAATGATTATCCAAATGATCCACTGTAAAAAGGAATGGAAAATAGAAGAAACCCTGAATATAAGAACAGATCGAGAGCCTATGGCACTGAGGCATTTTCTTGCAGCCTTTTTTTATATGTAATACGAATTTCTTCTTATAGCTGCCCTCATGCTCTAGATTCACTCCCTCCCCCTTTTTTTTCATTTTCATTCCAGTTGTTTTTGCATTTGACATTGTCCCGTTTGATTCGACTTTAGTCTATAAATATTTACCAAATGCCTACTCCAAGCTCTGCACAGTTTGTACAGCAGTAAACAAACCTGCCACAGCTCCTGCCCCGGGACGCTGCTGCTCCGGGTAGGAGTCAGGCAGCGCACCAGTGAGATAAGGAGTGAATTAAGTAGTCACCTACAAAGTCTGCCCTATAATTCAATTGTATGCTTTGCTTTTGAGGAAATACATTCCTAGAAATACACAGAAAATATCTCAAAGGGTTTAATCTAAAATATAGATTTTTGTCCAGGACTCTAAGTAGAAGAACATTTAGATGAAAGTAGTTAACGTCTCTTTATATTTCACTCTTGATTCACACGAACCCTGGAGCTTTCTGGGATTACTGCTTAATAAAGAACTTAATAAATAATAACACACTATGATGACTTAATAAAGTACCATGATGACCATAGAAACAAAATATTCTTCTACCTGAAGATTTTTGGCTGTTATGTAGTATTCCTTTGTGTGGCTAGACCATAAATTTTTAATCCCTTACCACTTGTAAGGGATTAAATATTGACTTGTATAATCACAGCCGTGTACATCTTTGAGCATGGATATCAGTATAAGCAAATCTGATTATGTCTGAGATAAGCTCTGCACTGTGACTATTTAATAATGCGTTTTGGAGCAGAGACAAGTTAGCTGTACCCAAAACCTGTCTTCTCACCTCCTGGGCACACACTAGACTACACTTCCCATCCTCATCTGTAGCTAGGGGAGGCCACTCATTTCCGATCAGTGCAGCAGAGGTGGGAGTGATATCTCTACCCCCACTGGGCCTGACCCACGAAACCTCCCATGGTCAGGCGTGGTGCACACCTGTTACCTCAACACCTGGGGAGGCTGAGCCAGGAGGATTACAAGTTCAGGCCCAGCCTGGGCAACTTAATAACTTAGCAAGCACTTGTCTCAAAATAAAAAATAAAAAGGGCTGAGGATGCAGCTCAGTATGAAAGGCCTAGGTTCAATCTCCAGTATGGTGAAAGGAAAACAAAATACTTCCCATGTATGCCCATCCAAGTTCCTCCCGCTTTTCAGTCTTTAGAACCCATGCTTTGAGAACAGGAGAGTCACCAGGAAAGGAGCCTTTGAATTTGAATTCTCATTTGGAGAAGAGCTACCAACTTGCTGGTGAGAATCAGCCATTCTGAACATTCTGCAAGCAAGAAACGAGATTCTACTGTGCCAGCCACTGAGCTCTGAAGCTGTACCTGTTACAGCAGCTGGCGTTAACTGATACAGCAGCCCTGCCTCTCTTCCCTCACCTGGGCCCACTCCCCGGTGGGCATCACAGGTGGTAGAACTGTAGTGGCCCCCACTCCAGGTTTGCCTCCCCAGCCACCTGTGCACACCCCGAATTCACCCCAAGGACCAGGGCCAAGCCTTCCTCTTGACAGTCTTCCGGGAAGTTTGGCCCACACAGATGGACACCAATTGAAGCTGCCTACCCTGCAGCTCACTAGAAAGACGCTGGGAAGACTGCCACCTGTCTGTCCGGGGACTCGCCTCGGAGCCTGGGAGCCTGCAAGGCCAGCACCAATTTCTTCACGTGGGCAAAAAGAACTTACACAAGCCCACAGGGTAAATAGCAAAACGAACAGTGCCGCCCTGTATGGAGAGGAGCTATCATCCGTCACTGCACAGAACCTCCAGATACAGCTGCCTGCCTGCTCGGGGTTTAGGGCAGCAGGGGGTGTCCGCCTGGCAGTCCCTTTCTAAAAGCCCCTTCCTCCTGCCTAGCTGGGAGACAGGCTGTGCCTTCAGAGTCGGCGGGCCGGTTCATCTCTGTGCTGCGAGTGCCATCTAGTGGCAGATGCA
Source organism: Heterocephalus glaber (assembly GCF_000247695.1). Next base: position 7,044,024 of record NW_004624795.1, on the reverse strand, counting down.
GAGCAGAGCAAGGCACAGGGCTTCCCTGGCGCCATCCCCATCACCCCAGTCTTTGAAGAGCGCCAAAATTTAATGGCCAAAATCGAAATTGCTACTCAAAGCCCTTTTCTCTGCCTACCCAAAACAAACATCAAAAAATTAAAAAGTCGACCCCTGCCTTCCGCTTAGCAATTGATTTGCTTAGAGAACTACCTGCAACTCGCTCTTTCATTTCATTATTATAAAGATAGTACGTGCACGTCATTTAAAAGTTCAAACACTACTGAAAACTTTAGAAGTCAAAAATCATTCCCAATCCAGCCATTCTGATCTGCCAGTGTTAGTCTCTCTGTGCCACCCCCAAGCAGAGAAGTGGCCGGTGGCTCTGCCTTGCTCACTTTCTCATAGCTAGGACCCAGTACCCAACACCCACAGTTTAAAGGAGGGGAGGTTTACTTTGGTCCATGGTTTTGGTCCATGATCCGCTGGCTCCAAGGCAAGATGGCACGGCTGAGGGGCCTGGCGGAGGAAAAGCTGCTCAAGGCATGGCGGCCAGGAATCAGAGAAGGGAGGCGCCAGGAAGGAAGACGAACCTTTCCAGCTTGTCCCCTCAGTGACCGCCTCTTCCTACCCAACTTCAGCTCCTAACAGCAAGTCTGTGAGTACATGTTCGCAGCTTAGAACGATTACATTCACAGTGCAGAGTTTGTACATGTGCATAACACATCTTAATGCCTTTACTTCTCCTTCCTCTTTTCTCCCTCCTCCTCTCTCCACCTCTTGGTCTCCTTCTAGAGAAAGGATTTTTAACTATGCATGTTACTTTTTAACTTACAAAAAACGTTCATGAAAAGCGAAGGAAGAGGGTAACTGTGCTCACAGAGACTAGGAACTGAGTAGTTGGATCCTTCTGGGACCCCAGGGGATCAGTTGTGTGTCTCTGGCTGGTTCCCCCGGAAGCTGCCTCTCACCATAGTAGTTCCCACCTAAGCAGTTCCCACTCAAGGAATAAGGAGTGCTAATAGCCAGCCCGGGCAGGGTAGAGTGAGGCAAGAAAGCCCATCCCACTGTGGCACAGAGGTACAAGCTCCCTGAGGGACAGTACTGGCTGTCATGCACTGTGTGGTCCCAGCTCCTCTTTTCCCACCTGGCAGCCATGGGCCCTCAGTCACACAGACTGAGGGAGTGGGCGAAGGGCAGAGGCTCTAGAGAGTCACTCACAGGAGATGCCCACACCGAGAAGTCATTCTGGCAGAATTCCTGCTTACTGCCTAGTGTGATGGCGCACTCCTCTCATCCCAGCACTCGGGAGGCTGAGGTAGGAGGATCGCCGTGAGTTCAAGGCCAGCCTGGGCTCCATAGTGAGACACACGAACACAAAGAATTCCTGCTCACTCTCGACAGATGTGGTCCACAATGGAGCATCCCCCCTCACTCACACCCACAGAAAGTGCCTTACCACACCGGCCATCTCTGCCTTCCAGGGCAGATATTATCAGCTCCATGTTGCAGCTAGGAAAACTGAGACTAAGGAAAGGACATTTCCCTAAGGGCACTTAACTGGTAAGGAGCAGAGCTCGGATTTCAATTCAGGACCTAGGCTGTCTGACCCACAGCTCTCTCACATGTTTAGAGCAAAGAGGTATTTTTGTTTTGGGGGTTTTTTGGTACCGGGGATTAAACTTGGGTCCTCGTGCTTGCACAGCAGGCGGCCAAACCACTGAGCTACATCCCCGGCCCCTTTTATAGCAAAGAGAAGGGGAGAATTAACCCATTTGCCTGTTACCACCAAAAACTTCAAGAAGTTTCCTCATCTGGCCTTAACACACATTTAGTCTAGTTAACGGGTCCCAGAGGCAATTTGAACTCTGTTTTTTAATGTTTCTATTCTTGAATAAGCACCAAATAGAGTAAAATCTTAGCCATCTAGAATCCTCATAAAATTAGATGGGTTGGTGGGTTGGCTGGCTCACTCCAAAAGACAATAACCCTAAAAAAATAAATAAATAAATAAAATTTAAAAAAGAAAATAATCCTAACTTCTTCAAAGAGTCATATTTTACAAAACAATCGTCATATCCAGGCCTGGCGGTGCATGCCTAGAATCCCAGCGCTTTGGAAGGATGAGGCGGGAGGATCACAGGTTTAAGCTCACCATGGGCAAATTAGTGGCTTAGCAAAACCCTGTTTTAAAATAAAAAAGGGTTGGGGAGATAGCTCAGAGTGAAGGACCTGGGTTTAATCCCCAGTGCCACCAAACGGAAATCCCAACACAGCCACCAAAGTGTTAAATAATCAGGAGCCCATCAGCCTGAGGCTGTCTTTCCTTTGAGTTCTTAGTGACAAACCACAACCTAACTTAGTATATAAACAAACTGAAACCTAATTTAGGAGTATGTTTTTTACAATACCCAGGTTTCAGCCAATCACAAACACCAACTTCAACCAATCACAGGCAGCCACTGATCAAACTGTGCCCAAATAAGGCAGATGCCTGGTTGTAGCCAATCAGGTGATTTCTCTACCTCGCTTCCAGGTTTGGTTTATAAAAGCTCTCAGGTCCCATTGCTGAGTGGAGCTCTCCAAGTCATTAATTGTTCTTTGCTGAAATCAACTCTATTAAATTAAATTTGCCTAAAGTTTTTCTTTTAACCAAAGTGACTGACCTTCCTCACAAACAGAGCCAACCTTGCTGCTCTCTCCCCTACATCCTTCCCTAGCAACTTCTTTCAGAGCATATCAGGGCCTGTCCATCAGGCTTTAGCCACTTGGTCTGCTCTCTCTCCTCTGAATAAGCCCATACCTTTATTCAGGCCATTCCTTTACCTGGAAATCCCTTCCCACTTTTTGCATCAAGAATTCCTGGAGGGAGGCATGGTAGTGCATCCTTGTAATCCAATTTCGTGGGAGGCTGAGGCAGGAGGATCGAAAGTTTGAGGCCAGCCTGGGCAACTTAGCAAGATTCTGTCTCAAAATGAGAACACTCATCAGTGCTCAGCACCCATGTGTGATGTAGGCTTCCTCTCAGCCCTGAGAGGAGCGTGGACTTGCCCAGACACGGTCAGTACCCCGAGGCAGGTAACTGAACCCATTCCCACTGCTAACTGTGGGTGTGATACCTGGTGCAGAGCCGACCACCAGGGCCAGTGTGGCATCCAGCTCCCCAGTCTCCTCCTCCAGGATTTAGAGAACAGACCTAGAGCCTTCCAAATCAAGGAAAGAGCTCCTGGTGGGATATTTTCTCCCCTGTTGTGGGGATCTGGCACATAGTGATGGAGCTAAAAGGCTCTGTCGAGCCCCTCTCAAGAATCCCATAGCAAGATGGAAAAAAAGTACGAACACGAAAACGACAAATTCTAGGAACTCAGCTGAGTGACAGCCCAATTATTTGCATGATCTCAGCAACCACAGTTTCATATATTTGGAGTTAACTAAAGAATTTTTCTATCTTATGAGAAAGTCAGGATCATGATGTCATGGACCCGGTTCCAAAAATACAAGCACCTGATTTTGAAACAATTTCAAAAGGGGTCTCCAAACTCAACGAAACCCACAAATAATCTAGGTTTCCTTGGACCCCAGATTAAGAAGCCAAGGTGAAGAAAAACCTCAAATTTTTTAGCTAAAAGTCCAAAGTTGAAATCTTAGCTCCACCACTTATTAGTTATAGGACCTCGGTCCAGTTTCCAAACATCTGAGCCTCGTGTCCATCTGTGAAATGAAGACAGTACGGCTGACCTGAGGGTAGAGATGGGATTAAAGGAGAACCGAGACCATGTACTAGAGATGCCACAGGGTGGGCAGCCTACCATTCCAGCTAACAGACACTGAGTCCCAAGTACAGGCTCTGCCCTCCACTCTTCATCCACACCATCTCAGCCATCTTCAGAACCAGGTCCTACCGGTATCTGTGATTTGTAGAGAAGGAAGCTGAGACTGAGAGTTAGGGATTTGCCCAGGATGCCAAAGCTTCTAAATGGCACAGCCCGATAGTGGACTCTGAAGTCCGTGCTCCGCACCTCTACACCATATGCTCTGGGTGAATGTCAACTCAATGTGCCCCAGAAGTATGCTTTTTTAAAATAATTAAAATCAAAGAAATAAGAAGAGAAAGAAGCAAACAGATTCTCGTGAAAAATAAGTCAATCCAAAAGCCCTTTTGCAAACCTCCCCATTTTGCCCTTGTAGAGGGACAGAGGCAGAAAAACATCCTGAGCCTTGGGGCAGAAGATGCCCTAGATTCCAGAGGGTTGGTCTCACCCCTGTTATTGCAGTGTTTCAAAGACACTTAGGCATCTAACCATGCGGTCACTGCCCTAAGACGCTTTACACAAATCACCTGTTTAATGCCTACTGTAGCCCTATAAAGTCCATATAACCCTAGCCCCATCTTGCAGGTAAAAAAACAAACATGTCAAGACTTCCTCCTACAACCACAAGCTAGAGAGAGCCAGAACTGGGAGAAGGCTCCGATGAGCCTGAAGCCAAAGTTCTCATCCACTGCCCCAAACTACTGCCCACTGCAAAGCCTCATACACAGCAGTAGTACAAAATAGTGGTTAGGATTGGAAGCTTTGAGATCAAATGCAGCCAGAACTAGGGGAATGTGAGGAAGGACTTTTAACATGCACAATCCCTATACTGCACGTGGGGTCTGACTCCTGCTCGTGTGAACCACTTGGGTGGTCTAGGGCTCATCAAAGAAGCTGTCCCAGGGCAGAGAGGAGAAACAGAGGGAAGGAGTTGGTACATAGGATAACAGAGGGTTCGCAGACAAGGCAGGCAACAATTTAATGGGAAAATCAGAGACCGGGACTCTAGCTAGAAAACAGCAATGCATTCTGATTTCTGGAGCTCCTGGGAAACTCGCTACCCATCAGCCTGCAACTCAGCACCCAGTGCTCTGGCACAGACATCAGCAGGGCACAGAACAACTCCTGGCTCCACCCTTTCCGGCCTGGTGAGCCAGATCTCCTTCCGGTGCTTTGAGTCCAGCCTCAGGATCAGCAGTGGCAAGTCAGCGGGGTCGGTCAGAGATGCTCCGAAGGACAGGACAACAGAACAGCTCACACCTTCTGCACATGCATCTTTATGCCCCTTGCCTTGACCCAAATGAAGACTCCTACACTTGCCCACACAGTGGAATTACCTCGGGAGCTTTTTGAAAAGGCCAGCCCTCTCTAGGGATGGGTCCTGGAGATTTGATATGTCAAGAACTCACCACATGGCCCAGTGGAGAGCCAGATTTTGAAGAATCCATCATTAATTCATCACCCATCATGTCTCATCTAGGATGGCCTCTTAGGCCCCTGCTACTTGCGTCAGCATCTCCTAGGAGCTTGTTAGAAATGTAGAATCACAATCCACAACTGGAAGCCCTGTGCCCTTGATTCTGAATCTGCATTTTAACAAGGTCCCCGGGCGATTCATCCATCCGCAAGATAAAGTTTGAGAGATACGTTTGGGGTTTGCCTCCACCCCGCCACACCCCTACCCGTCCAGACAATCAGCCACTATTCAACTCTCCACCTCCCTTACCCTGGTCAGGAACCAAGATGGAGCGCAGGAGTTCCTGGTTCTACCTTGCCTCAGAAGCACCTGGGCAGCTCGGAAATACAGATACCAAGACCCAAGTGTGTTTAACAAGGGGACAAGAGGCTGTGAGTGGAAAAGCTGTTATGGAGGAAAGCTCATAGGGATTGGAAACAGATGACTTATGCCCAAAATTCTGACTCTGCCACTTGCCAACTGTGTGGATTACAGGAGTCACAAACTTCACGGAGCCTGTTTCCTCATCTACAAAAATCAAGATAAAGCTGTTTCACTTACAGCGATATTGTGATTTAAATTGTGTCCTCCAAAAAGATGTGTTGAAGTCCTAATACCTTGTACCAGAAAATGCAGCCTTCATGGGAAAGTGTCATTGCAGATGTCATTAAAATGGAGCCACAGTGGAGCAGGGTAGGTCCTAAATCTAGTGTAGCTGCTGATACATGAAAACACAAACAAAAAGGGTGAATGCCTCATGACAATGGAGGAGGGACTTGAAATGCTCTGGTTGCAAGCCAGGGAAAACCAGGAACAGCTACAAAGCACCAGAAGCTAGGAAGAAAGGATTTGCCCCTATTGACTTCAGAAGCATTGGCCCTGCCACCACCTTGGTTTCAGACTTCTATGCTCCGGAATGGTAAGAAACAATACATTTCTAGTCCTTTGTCAGAACACAGCGCGACAGCACTGCAGCTGGCCTTCCTTCAAGGAGCCCAGCTCCAGAGTGAAATGGCAGGGGACATTCTCCGCAGGGTGATGACCTAAGTAACGGGCTGCACCCCAGGCAGCCGGCAACGGCTCTCCAACCAGAGTGGTGTGATCAAAACCTAACTCTGCCTGCGCCGGGACAGCGGCAGCAACCGCACCCCCAGTGCCCCAAGCGGTCTCAGCAGCTCTCAGCCGTTCGGAAGCAGCCTTCCTCCACTGCTGCCCACAGCCCAAGAGGAAACGCCAGGCCAAATCAAAGAGCTAGTGAGACTGGGAAAATAGTTTCCGAAAGTCACAAAATCTTAAAACAGTGTTGAGTGAGGCTAACTGGATTAGGTAAAAGAGCGACGGGAGGCAAAAACAAGGCTGCTTGAATATGAATGAGGGAAGAAGCCCAAGCAGTTCCTACAGAAAGAGGCCTTCATGGTCACCCCTGCACCAGCCTCAAAGTGGGAGGCCCGAGAGTTCACCCTGAGCCACAGATAGCGAAACTGGGGCCCAATGACTGGAAGGGATGTCCAAGGTCACGTGGATGAGTAAACAACAGAGCAAGGACCTGAGACTTCTGACTCCCACCCAGTGCCCTTCCCACTACCCGGAGTTCCTGGGAAGATGGTTTATCCATTTGTCTCTATAAGATTATAGAGCCCAAGCTGAATTGATTGTGAGTAGCTCTCTCAAGCCACAAAGCTATGAGAGCATGAAAGAAACCCTATGAGAGTCAGGCACCAAGGATCCTGCCACTAGAATCAACACAAAGAGGAAAAATTTTGTTTCGTCATTGAAAAAAATCAGACCCAGAAACACTGCAAGGCAGCAGCGCTGGGCATGTTCCCCTAAGCTCACCTGTAGACCTTGCCCTCCAATCTTTACTGCATAGACAATAGAACTATGGGCTCCCCTTACCCTAGATCGTGTCCTAACCCTTTGTCATGGACTGAAATGTTTGTGTCCTGCTACATAATTCATATGTTGAAGCCTTGACCCCCAATTTGATTGTATTAGGAGGTGGGGCCTTTGGGAGATCAGTAGGTTTAGATGAGATTTTGATTAGTGGCCTTAGAGATAGAAGACACCAGAACCCTCTCTCTGCCATGTGAAGACTCAACAAGAAGGCCATCTGCAAACCAGGAGGGCCCTCCCCAGAACCCGAGCATGCTGGCATCCTGATGTGGGACTTCCCAGCCCCCAGAACTGTAAGAAATAAATTCCCATTGTTGAAGCCACTCAGTCTATGGCATTTTGTGACAGCAACTTGAAGAGACTAAGACATCCTTAGAATTCTAGAATGGCTCGGCCACAGAGGACCTTAGGAGCCTTCTGGTCAACACACCTTACTTCATACTGAAAGCCAGGTCCAGAAAGGAGAGGAACTTGCCCAAGAGTAGTGTTGAGTTAGGGAAGGATTCAACTTCAACTCAGGTCTCCTGGCTTTATTCCACACCCTATGATGATAGAATAATTTGTTTATAAGCATTATGGACTGAACTGCATCCCCGCAAAATTCATAGGTTAAAGCTTAAGCTCCCAGTGTGACTGTATTTAGAGATACAGCCTTTAAGGAGGTAATGAGGCCACAAAGAGGGGCTCCTGATCATTATAAATGGTGAGAAAAAGAGAGACCAACAGAGGGCATGCAGAAAGAAGGGCCCCACGGGGATGCGGGAGAAGGTGGAGAGAGGTCTCATGGGAAACTAACCCTACCAGCACCTGATCTTGGATTCCAGCCTCCAGAATTGTGAGAAAATAAATTTCTGTTATTGAAGCTACCCAGTCTGCAGCAGCCCTAGCAAAAAAAAATGCAGTAAGAAAGAGTCTCACTGGGGCCCCCTCAAGCGTTGGACACTTGTTATAAGGACACAGCAAGGTAAAAGAGAGACAGAGGAATTATCAGAAAAAAACCCAGGAGACCTGAGAGTGACTTAGAAGCTGGGAGGACCCAGCACATCAATGAGGAGCCAGCAACAGAAATTTAGGGATGATCCCATAACCCTGCCATTCTGACAGCATACCTTTCCGCGTTAAGATCTTCCCACCATCCTCCCCTCTTTTCTCATGGCCTGCTGACTCATACCACACCCTGAGTTTCCCAGTTGAAACTTGAGAGATAGGAGTGGTACCTGCTAATCAGTATCCACCCCTGGAAGCAAAGCATTTACCCAGACTGCCTCCCCAGTCTGTCATTGGACCGGCTTTGGTCACCTGACCCTAGAGCAGCCAATCAACTGTGGCTACCGAGGAGGATTCACAATACTTAATGTGGTCCAGGACCAGTAGTGATGGTGTCACCTGAGAGTATGTTACAGTGCAGACCCTCAGCCCCAGCCGGGACCACTGAGTCAGGTGATTTGTCTGCCCAGTAAGGCAGATAGGTGCTGGTTTAGAACATGGCATCCCAGCTGAGGTCTGTGGTTTGGATAGCTTCTTCAAACGGGATTTACTGATTTACATTTCTTATCAGTAAAGAAGTTCTTTTTGGTACCAGGGATCAAACTTGGGACCTTGTGCTTTCAAGGCAGGCGCCAGAACCACTGAGCTAAATCCCCAGCGAGCACAGAAGTTTTAACTTTTAAAACCAGCCTCAGAATCTGCTGGGAAGTTCCTTTAAAATGCACATAGCTTGCCCCAGCCCATGGAGAGTCCTACGTCTGGGTTGGAGTTCAAGAACCACCCTCTGACAAGCCCGGCACCCATCCACCCACCGCCCCCGGTGACTGACAGCAGACAATTCATGGCCTCACTTTAAGGAACACCATCCAGCATGAGGACCTGGCCTCTGAATCCAAACCAATGCCTGGAATCCTTGCTTATATAAGGCCGGAGGTATTCGGTCAGTCCCTCCTTTCACACACACACCCCCTACATCTCCTGCCTCTGGAACCAAATCCCAGCTCCTCATCCTGGCTGAGAGGGTTTTGTGATCTGCCCCCTTCTCACTTCTGCTGCTATCCTTCCCACTTTGCACCCCACAGTTTGCCTCTGTGCCTTCACTAATGCTGTTCCTTCTACCAGACGAGCTCCTCCTCTCCTTTGAGAAATCTCCCTTTGAGACTCCAGCTCTACACAATCTGGACAGAGCAAGTTGATTCTCCTCAGTCTTCCTTCCTACTGCTGCCCTGTTGGCCTGTGGCCTCCTAGAGGGCAGGAACTTGTTCTTGTCATCTCTGATTGCCCAGCCCCCAATAGTACAGGTGCAAAACATGGGCTGCAATCACTGGAGATGATGCTAGCTACTGCCCACCAGGCTGCCCAGATCCTCCTACTATAAAGTAAGATGGAAATATTCCTCCTCCTCTCGACATTAGAATTAATTGAACTGCACCCGCAATAACCATTGTTCAAACACTACTAGCAGGGTGTTTCCATTCCTGAAGGATGGCACACTGTATTGAATACAGGCTGTCTGTCCCATGAATCCAGGAACTGAGTCCTGTTTTCCCCAGTCAGAATGAACCCAATTCCTGGCAGGTCCTAGGAGAGAGACTGGGAGCAGAGCCATAGCCCTTGGAGATAAGGGGGTGGCAAGAGACCCACTGAGTCTTTTGGTCTTCACCCATTGCTTGCGAGGCCCCACCCCTCCAAGGGCAGAACAGGAAATAAAAGAGGTCTGAACAGGCCGGGGATTTAGCTCAGTGGTTTCACCGCCTGCTGCGCAAGCGCAAGGACCCGAGTTCAATCCCTGGTACCAAAAAAAAAGAGGACTGAACAAACTGCTGGATGTTGCCACCGCTTAGCAGACAATTGAGACCATGGCAAGTCATCCTAACAACATTAACATACATCTAGTCACTGCGTTTTCTGATCCTCGAGGAAGTGATTATTAAGGTTAGTGATGGGAGACAGGGGATCAAAGGGTCTTTTAAAGAATACAGGGCAGAATCAAAGAGGCAGGGGTGTGGCCTGTGGCCGGGTATGTCAAGTTGCGGTGGTGGTGGTGGTGGCGCGGAGAACTCTGCAAAACAAGAGGCTGAGGGTTGCCTTAGCGGTAAACCAGTTCACGCCAGAGCCCTAGGAAGGAAGCGTCGTAGTAGGACCCGGCCGCTCTGCGGGACTGAGGAAAAGCTCGCACCAGGCCGCGCCGCCATGGGCAAGGGAGACCCCAACAAGCCGCGGGGCAAGATGTCCTCGTACGCCTTCTTCGTGCAGACCTGCCGCGAGGAGCACAAGAAGAAGCACCCCGACTCCTCGGTCAGCTTCGCCCAGTTCTCCAAGAAGTGCTCGGAGAGATGGAAGACCATGTCAGCGAAGGAAAAGTCGAAGTTTGAAGATATGGCCAAGAGTGATAAGGCTCGCTATGACAGGGAGATGAAAAATTACGTTCCTCCCAAGGGTGGGGATAAGAAAGGAAAGAAGAAAGATCCCAATGCACCTAAAAGACCACCGTCTGCCTTCTTCCTGTTCTGCTCTGAACATCGCCCAAAGATCAAAAGTGAATACCCAAGACTGTCCATTGGAGATACTGCAAAAAATTTGGGGGAAATGTGGTCTGAGCAGTCAGCCAAAGATAAACAACCATATGAGCAAAAAGCAGCTAAGCTAAAGGAGAAGTACGAAAAGGATATTGCTGCATACAGTGCCAAGGGCAAAAGTGAAGCAGGAAAGAAGGGTCCCGGTAGGCCAAGAGGCTCAAAGAAGAAGAATGAACCAGAAGATGAGGAGGAGGAGGAGGAGGAAGAGGAAGATGAGGAGGAGGAGGATGAAGATGAAGAATAAATGGCTGTCCTGTAATGGCATGTGGAGTAAATGTGTGCTCAGGCAATTGTTTTGCTAAGAATGTGAATTCAAGTGCAGCTCAACATTAGCTTCAGTATAAAAACTGTACAGATTTTTGTATGGCTGATAAAATTCTTTGTAGAAAAAATACTTTTTTAAAAAATTCAGGTTGTAGCTTTTTGAGGAGCTACTACATATAGTTAGATTTTAAAGCTTTTGATGTTGAATGTTCCTAAATATTTAATGATTTCTTTCACGTGTGTGGTAGCACAGCAAATTTGCAGGAACTAGTACCAATAGTAAGTTTTGGGTTTTTTTAGGATGTTGCATTTTGTGTTTTTTTTTTTTTAATTTGTAATAAAATTATGTATATTAAAAAAAATACAGGGCAACGTATAAATAAGGACTAAAAGGTATAATAGATAATGTGAAATAGGAAGAAAAGGGGCAAAGGGGAAGGGGAAGAGGAAGTGGGAGGGGTAGGGGAAAGTAAAGAAGGGAATGGAATTAATATGAGAAAATGAAAAAAAGGAAACAAAGTCTTTGTAAATGGGGAGGGATGGAGGGGTTGAAGGGAGGGCAGGGGGATGGGGGAAAGAATAAGAACCAGGAGAGTATGTAAAGGTGCATTTCTCCAATGATGAATGTCATTATATTGTATACCTAAAATGTACCAATAAAATTAATTTTGAAAAAAATACAGGGCACATGCTTATACCCAGACCTGTCAAAATATGATCTTTTGACATAAAACCTGGGCATTCAAATTTCTTACAGCATCCAGGTGCTTCTAACTCTCAGGCACAGTTGGAAAATGCTGGCCAACACGCAGAGCTGAGAAAAGTTGGACAAGGTACCCAGGTGACATTTATCCAGCCTGAGGGCTACTCCTATCAGTCACTGGGTTAAGTAAAGATAAAGGAGTCATCCCTGGGTTCCTGAAGTTCATGATCAACGCCCAGAGACCAGCCCCTAACAACAAGGTATGGTGTCAGGGACTTGGGAATGCCATCTAGGACAGAGTTTCCAGGCCTGGGAACGTGGGGACTCGCACATAGGAACAAATTAAAAATGAAGGAGCCGGGGTCGGGGATTGAGCTCAGTGGTTCCGCTGCCTGCCTTGCAAGTGCAAGGACCCAAGTTCGATCCCCGATACAAAAAAAAAAAATGAAGGAGCCAATAACAGAGGCTGACTAGCTTTTCATTCATCCAAAAGAAAGGAACATAGTATTTTTGAAAAACAACTACTACTGATCACTGACATCAATTCATAACATGAATCTCATTTTAAGTCCTCTGCATTGCAAGAACATTTAAAGAAGGATAAAGCTTGTCTCATCTTCAGCTGCACCCCAGAACCAGGAAGGACACTTTGAAATGGAATAATGATAGCAATAATAATAATGGAATCACGATGATAATAACATGTTATTAAACACTGACCGTGTTCACCACATACTGGGCCCTGCTGCCTAGTACCTTCATGACCTCCCTGAATTCTCACAGCAACTCTGGGAGGTCCTTGTATCAGCCAGGATTAGTACGAGAAACTGGAACAGACTGGATCTTTGAAGAGGGAAGGGATTTAATGAAGGAAAGAATCATTGGAAGAGCTGGAGGAGCAGGCTCCGGTCTGGGAGCCAGGATTGGTTTCCAGAATGGTAGGAACCGGTCAAACTTTGGAGATGCCATCCCTAAGGCTAAACCTAGAACTACTACTTCCATAACAGCCCCACTGCTGTGAGCTGAAGATTAGAAACCAAGATAGAGGCCCCTCCAGCTCCGCTGCTGTCCCCACAACCCCTGCTCACGCAGGAGGCTTGGGGCCTGGACACGCCACAGAAGACTGCTGCAAAACCCTCACTCACAGCTTTGCTTGCAGGAGAAAGGTCAGGAAGGAGGCCATGCTTGTGCCTCACTTGGCCTTCCTGATCCTGGGCAAGCATCTGATTAACAAACCCTCCATGCATGCTGAACCCCATCCGCAAAGCCCTTTGGAAAATGTAGATTTTAGCCTTGCAGGCTCTAGAGTACAGGACGGCAGCCTGGGAGGAGGGTGGTATGGAGCCTGGCAAGGGAATCCAACCCGTAGTGATCACTGGCATCATTTCTGTACTCACTGGTAAGTACAGAAACTGAGGTGAGGAGATGTTAAGTAATTTGCCCCAGGTAGCAGCAAGTTAGCAATGAAGCCAAGATTTCAACCCCAGGGGGCTAACTTCAGAGTCCTCACTCTTAAAATGATCCCTTCCAAGAAAGGGCGGTTTACAGCCTTGGGCAGCATATTATAAAAGAGATATTTTTTTTTCCTAATGACAGAAAATTACAGCATGAAACTTTAGTTTTTGATATTACAGTATCAAAAAATTGTCAATATAAAGGTTCTAAATTCAGCTGAACTGCCTGAAATAGAGTTCAGATATTTAACAACCTTTTTAAATAGCAATTGTATAAAATCCAGCTTCACATGTTGATGGAACTAGAAAAATGAAGCAACATTACTTGATTCAACTCAGGATATCCTGGGAAAACCAAGAGCCCTTGAACATCTCCAACTTGTCCTGCCTTCCTGCAGGGCCATGAAGAAAGGTGGACAGAAAACTGTAGAGCTAGGGCTGTGGATTTAGCCCAGTGGTTCCACAGCCTGCCTTGCAAGCTCAAGGTCCCGAATTTGATCCCCAGTACCAGAAAAAGAAAAAGAAAACTGTAGATCTACTAAAAGAAAAAATAAGAGGAAAGCACCACGGCTTGGCCTGGACAGTAAGTTCCTCGGGCAGAAGCCAAAAGCACAAGACACAAAAACAAAAACAGACACATGGGATGTCATCAAACTCAAAAGTTTCTGCAGAGCAAAGGAAACAAGAGTGAACCCACAGACAGGAGGAAATTTTTGCGACTCATGTATTGGCTAAAGGACTAAGACCCAAAATATGTAAGGAACTCAAACTATTCAATAGCAAGAAAAAAAGTAACTATTTAAGAATGGACAAAGAACCTGAACACACATTTCTCAAAAGAAGACATACAAGTGACCAACAGATACATGACAAATGTTCAACATCACTGGTCACCAGGGAAATGCAAATTAAAGCCATAATGAGATCACCTCACACCAACTAAGATGGTGATTATCAGAAAGATAAAAATTAAGTGCTGCCATGGATATGGGGGAAATTTTGTGCTCTGTTGGTGGGAATGTAAATTTGTATGGCTATTTTGGAACCAGCATTGAGATTCCTCAAAAAACTAAAACTGGAATTACCATGTGATCCAGCAATTCCACTTATGGATATACAGTATACCCAAAGGAACTGAAATGAGCATGTCAAGGAGGTAGGTATCTGTATTTCTATGTTCATTACAGAACTATTCACAGTAGCCAAAATATGGAGACAAGGTTCCTGTCAATAAATGGGTTTTAAAACGTGCTACATGTGTGCATATAGGCATGTTGTGTATGGAATACAATGGAATACTAGCCAAGCTTAAAGAAGAAGGAAATTCTGTTATTAAGGACAGCATGGAAGAATCTAGAGCAGGGAGCCCCAACCCCCTGGGCTACAAACCAGTACCAGTCTGAAGGTCAGTACCAGGGAAAGGAAGGGAGCTTCATCTGTATTTAAAGCTGCTCCCAGGCCAGTAATTTAGGTCAGTGGCTCCACCGCCTGCCTCGCAAGCACAAGGTCCAGAGTTTGATCCCTGGTACCAAAAACAATTAAAAATAAAATACATGGGCCAGAGATTTAGCTCAGTGGTTCCACCACCTGCCTCAAAAGCGCAAGGTCCTGAGTTGGATCCCCAGTACCAAAAAATAAAAAAATTTT
>NW_004624795.1:7018963-7029150 GCF_000247695.1 Heterocephalus glaber | reverse complement strand
ATGGCTGGATTCATCACCTGAGCTCTGCCTTCTGTCAGATCAGCAGCTACATTAGATTCTCACAGGAGCACAAACCCTACTATGAACTGCAAATTCAAGGGATCGAGCTTGCATGCTCCTTGTGAGAATCTAATGCCTCACAATCTAAGGTGGGGCTGATGCAGTGATACTAGCACTGGGGAACATAATAATTAGGTATCATAAATATATACCAATAGGGCCGGGGATTTAGCTCAGCAGTTCCACCACCTGCCTCGAAAGCACAAGGTCCTGAGTTTGATCCCCAGTACCAAAAAATAAATATATATATACCAATAAAAAAAGAAAGTAACCACAACCCCCTAGTGCATGGAAAAATTGTCTTCCACAAAACCAGTCCCCGATGCCAAAAAGTTTGGGGACCACTAGTGTAGAGGACATTATGCTAAGTGAAATAAGCCAGGCACTGAAAAGACAAACACCAAACAATTGCACTTAAATCCAGAATCTAAAGAGGTCAAACTGAGAGAAGTATGCAGTGGAATAGTGATTACCAGAGGCTCATGGGTAAGGAGGGAAAAGGGGAGACTGAGGAAGGTGAAATGTTGATCAAAGGCAAAAAATTCTGTTCAATAGGAAGAACAAGTTCTGCTGATCTATAGTACAGCATGGTGACTATAGTGAATATTAATGTATCATACACATTTCAAAATTGCTGAAAAAGTAGATTTTAAATGTTCTTACCACAAAGAAGTTAGTGAGGTGATAGATATGCTAACTGACCCAATTCTACAATGTATTCATATATCAAAGTGCCATATTATACCTCATAAATAGATTCAATTATTATTTGCTGAATAAAAATTTAAGTTGGAGGGGCCGGGGATTGAGCTCAGTGGTTTTGCCGCCTGCTGCGCAAGTGAAAGGACCCGAGTTCGATCCCTGGTACAAAAAAAATTTAAGTTGGAATGGCTGCTATCAAGAAATCAACCAATAACAAATGCTGGTGGGGCTGTGGGCAGAAAGGAACCCTTCTCCATTGTTGGTGGGAGTGCAGACTGGTGCAACCACTGTGGAAATCAGTATGAAGATACCTCAAAGAACTAGGACTAGAGGTCCCATTTGACCCAGCTATTCCCCTGCTGGGTATCTTCCCCAAAGAATTAAAAGAATCATACCACAGCGATACATATGCACCCATGTTCATAGCGGCACAGTTTGTAATAGCTAAAGCTTGGAAACAGCCCAAGTGCCCATCAACTGGATAAACTGGATAAAGAAGATGTGGTTTTTTTATAAAATGGAGTACTACTCAGCCATAAAGAATGAAAAACTAGAGTCATTTATAGCTAAATGGATGCATATTGAGGCCATACTCTTAAGTGAAATAAATAGAACACACATGTGTAAATACCGAATAGTTTCTCTAGTGTGAGAAACTGATAGTGTAAACAAGGGTTAAAATGATTAAAATGAATAATTGATAATTTGAAATAGGAAAAAAGGTCCAAAGACAAAGGGGTGAAGGGAGGGGAAGGGGAAAGGAAAGGAGGGAAAGGAAAAACTACGAGAAAAGAAAAAAATAGAAATGAAGTCTGTGTAAATAGGGAAGGGCGGAGGGGGTGAAAGGCACACAGGTAATGGGGAAAAAATAAGAACCAAGATACATCATGCACAGGTACAAGCACCCAATGATAAATGTAAACGTATTGTATACGTAAAATGTACCAATAAAAGAATTTAAGAAAAAAATTTAAGTTGGCACAGTGGTACGTGCCTGTAGTCTATTACTCAGGGGGCTAAGACAGGAGGATCACTTAAGCTAAGGAGTTAGAGACTAGCCTGGGCAACATAGCGAGACCTCATCTCAAAAAAAAAGTTTTTTTAAATAAGGTCTGGGAGTGTGGCTCAGTGGTACAGGGCAAGCATTTCATGCACAAGCTCCTGGGTTCTATCCTCATTGCTGACAAATAAGTAAATATAAGTGATTCAGTGATGGATTGATTTTAGGAATAAGAGAGGAAAAGAAAATGTGATCAGTACCTGGGGAGGCTCTGAGCTTCCTATTCCAAGGTTACCTTATCAGAGTCAGGATGGGAATCTGGGAGCACAGCCATGGACCGGGCAGGCTGATAGGATGTACAAACCCTTCACTGGGACCCAGGGCATAGACCCAGGGACCTGCCCTGTGGGAAGCCCTGTCATCGAAGTCAATGGCCAGCAATCATCACCCTTGGGTGACTGCTTTCATTTCTTCAACTTGACACCTCTGACCTGCAGACATGGGATCTAAAACTCCAAGCAGCAGAAACCTGATTTTCCTTCTTCTCTGTCTCCAACACAGACACAAAGAAAGCATTCTAGAGGAGGAAAGGAAAATAATAAACTCTAACAAGCTTTAACATTAGCTGAATTTTCATTTTTTTCTTTAACTCTTTTTGCTTTCAATGATTATAGAAAAACAAGGGTTGTTTCTTAGCCAAGTATCATAATCTTTGCTAATTCGGGGCCATGGCATGCATAAAGGCATAGATGGATGATTGGAAGATAAATGGATTAATTAATAGATGAATAAATTGGTAGATAAATAATGCTGTAAGTAGAGAGGGACAAAGCCAAGGAGAATAAATTTTAAACAGGTGACCAGCAAGGCCAGAGCTGGAACAAACACTGCCAGCAAGAAGCTTCTGGGAGCCTATGGGGGTGTGCCCAGAAGACCCTTCAAACTGCCAAGAGCAACAGGAAAGCAACAAACACATAGTCACCCAACTACAAAAGGGCAAGCAGAATAATTATGGACCTCAGTAAACAGAAATGGAGGAGAAAGCAAAATGGAAAGAGAGACTTAGGAAAAACCTTAACGCCTCTATCTACTCCAGGTTCAAGGGAAAGTTCAAACCAATCAGCAAAACTCCTAAGAGGAGCTTTCAGCTGCAACAAATCCTGCTAAGGTCGCCCAGCCCCTGCCCTGCCACATAGACAGAGCTGATCCTAATCTTCCTTGCTGTGAACCAAAGGCTCACCAGGACTCAGGTCCTTAGTCTTGACCTCTGCACCTTACAAAAATACTCTTAAAAATTAAACGATGGCTTTGCAGCTTCCTTTTTCTTCTCTTGGCCAGCGGAGCAGCCCACCCTTAGTCTAGGAAGATATTCACATGTGCCCCATCCTCAGGCAAAGTTGTCCTCTGCAGCTCAAGCTAAAAGTTAGAGCCACGGCTGCTGCTCTTTCTGCAGATGGAAATTGGTCGGTTACAATGGGATATCAGGGAGGTGGCAAGGGGCATGGAGGAGCATGCGCACATCTTCTGGTTTGCATTTCTATGCTGCAAGCTGGCAATTTGGTGCCCTTGAGCAAGTTACCTCTCTTCTCTGAATTTCCATTTCTTCACCTACAAAAAGGAATAATGAGGCCTATATCCAGGCACTGTTTCAGGACTAAAGACTGTGCACACAAGGGCTGGTCCCACGATCAGTGACAACTGTCAGACCCTGCTCTGGCTGCACCCACAGCTGAGGTTTCTGATCTCACACGTAGGCTTTGCTTCTCTCTGTCCCCCAAGTACAAAGGGAGCCTTAGACTCAGTCTGTGGGCTCTGCATCATCCCGCCTTGCTGTTCCCATCCTCACCGACTGTTTCCTGAGCTCTTGCTAACTCAAGTGCCTCTGCAAAAAACACATCCTGCCTAGGCCATGCCATCTCTCTCCTAGGGACCGAAGCCTGCTCTGAGCCCATTTGACTCCACTCCAGCTGAACCCCACCCATCTCCCGTGCTAGGGTCCCTGATAATGGACTCTGCCCATTTCCACCCCTGTACTTCCTTCCAGCAAACCCCTGTCACAGGCTGCCTGCCAGGGGTTGCCAGACAATGCCTACCTCCCTGCCAAATCTTTCTCCCTCTGCCAAGCATGGTTTAATGGACTAGAGATGGGTTGTGGACTCAGACTGCCCTATACATCTACCATGCGACCTTGGGCAACTTTCTTCACCCTTGAAGCTCATCTGTAAAATGAGGATAGTGCCAGCTTCAGGGTGCAGGGCAGGAAATGCAAAGGACGATGGCATCAGGAGCCTGGCACCGTGCCTGGCACCTCACCAGTGCTCCCTAAAGGCCCCCTCCTTCTTACTCCTCCCAACCCAGATGGCCCGTATCTGAATCCAGAGATATGACAATGGTCATTAAAACAAATTTATCATTTGATTCTATAGCCAGGTGGCACGTGACAGCCATTAATTTTTCACATGAAAAATGGCTCTGCTAATTGAAAAACATCAAAGAGATTGAGGTTTACACAAATGTTCAGCTCTGTTTATTTTTTCTAATTTACTTTTCAGCAGTCAGTAAGAACTTAATGAGCTCTCATTTATGGCTTCCTCCCTATTTATAGATATCAGCGCCTGTGGTGTTCTAGATGTATGTACTGAGAGCATTCAGCCTGGGCTATGAGGCCAGTAGGGAACACTTACAACAACCAGGTAAATTCCGGGCAGGAAGACTGCTCCTGAAAAATTTAGCCCCTACACTGTTCATTAGGATAACACCTCGGCTGGTGCCATGTCAGCTGGATTCTGCTTCCTTCTTCTAGGGACAAATTTCTCTAGCAGGAAGCTCTTTCTGTTATTCCCTTTAGTATGGGACGAAAACAGGTAACATTTATTGACCAACTGAACCACTCCCAGCACTGTGCTGTGTGCTTTCTGTGGGTTATTTCACCCTGTGCCTGTTACAATATTATGAAGAAAGTATCATTACCAACCAGTCAAGGGACCTGAGATGTAAGGGGAGATTAAAACTTGGAGACCCACTTCTCCCTGGGTCCAAAACCCATGCTTTTATCTTTGTGTCCACACAGCCATACCCTCTTTCAATAAGAAGAGTGCCAACTGGTGAGTCCTGCCCAGTCAAGGAGGAGAGAGGCAAGAGGAGGAAGAGCCCTGGGGCAAAAGACAGGAGATCAGAGTTCAAGTCCCACATGTCCCATGAGTCCTCATGACCTTGAGCAAGCCCCTCATGCTCCCAACTCTAAGTTTAGAGGTCTAGGGCAAGGTTGGAGCCAGAATGCTAACATCTCCACTTCTTCCCCTCCACTTGACCACCCAATAGAACACACAAGGAGAATTAGAATATGAGATTGTTTGATGGCCAGTGTTACACCAACTATCCCCCAGGTGGAGCTGGAATGGCAAATCCAGATTGGGCAGAAACCAAAATAGAGGCTTCCTACTCCCTCCCCAAATCTAGACCACAGAACCCAAAGGACCATGAGGATGCCACACCGACTTAGGCATGGCATGAGGACAGAGTTCTTCAAGTCCTGGGGCAAAGAGGACAGAAAGATAGAATGGACCCTCTTTTCCACTGCTGTGGTACCAGGAGCCTGCAGTCAGCTTTCCATTACTGTGACAAAATACCTGAGATACTCAATTTATCAGAAGGAAAGGTTTATTTGGCTCACAGCTTCAGTCCATGGTCAGCTGGCTTATTGCCTTTGGGCCTGTGGCAGCACAGTACATCATAGTAAAGCACTTGGCAGAGGACACTACCTTCCTCATGGAAGCTAGGAAACAGAAAGAGAAAAAGAGGGACCAGCATCCCAATAGCCCCTTCAAGGCCATGCCTCCAATGACCTAACTTCCTCCCACTAGGCCCCACCTCCTGAAGGTTCTTCCACTGCCAATAATGCCATGAGCTGGAGACCAAGCCTTCAACACTTAGACCTTGGGGGATGCATCTCAACCACAGCACCTACCCACCAGTAAAACATAACTAAACCAGTCCTCCAGGGAAGAGAAACAAGTAAGAGGCAGAGAGAAGGGACAGCTGTTACACTGCAGCACCTTGCAGAGCAGACGCAAGAGCAAAAGGACCCCCTAGGCAACCCAGGTGGCACCTGAAAAGAGGAGGAGAAAGAGTCCCCTGAAATTCTTCTTCCCCCGTAAAATAAGAGCGTAGACCCCTGAGGAAAGAGGTGACACAGATGAACTAGAGCAACAGCTGCAGTGATGCGAAGTGAATGAATTGAGAAGTATGATCACACCTGGTTACAGACTGGAGGTGCAGTGGAGGAGAGGTTGATTTGGGGAAACTGAAGATCCCCTTGGGGGGAAGGACTCTTCTTCATTTCTGTATCCCCACACCCAGCACAGAGGGAGCCTGGCTCAAGGTCAGGCTCAATCAGTATCTTCTGAACAAATAAGAGAATACTTAAAAAAGCTGGGGTTCAGCATCATCCTGAGAAAACGGACAGCTCTGAGGCTTGATTCATAAGCTTGAGGGTGCTATGGGGATGTTAGCTGGTGTTCAATCCACTCCTTTTGACTCCCAATCGCATAATTGCCAGCCAAGGAATCAGCAGTCTCTATAATAGCGTTTGTGGGGAGATTGGAGAAATAGAATAATTTGCTCAAGAGATCAGTGTGTAACACTCCAATCACTTGCACAATCACAGCCCCTGAGCCTTGGGAGGATACCGGAAGTATAGCCTGGAACCCTGGCCTCCTGACTCGTCCTCCATGCCCTGCAGTGTATGGAAGGGGCAAAGACCACACACACCACACAACACAGAGTTCCATGAGCACCAGGCTACAGCCCAGTGAGAGCTCTCATGATGAACTGGTTGTGTCCCCCACTCCTAGGCTTCCCATCATCCTACATGCACCAAACAATCATCATCCTCTTCTCGAACTTCAAACAGGAATACTAGGACTGGGGATTTAGCTCAGTGGTTCCGCCACCTGCCTCGCAAGTGCAAGGTCCCGAGTTCGATCCCCAGTACCAAAAAAAAAAAAACAGGAATACTAGGTACACACAAAAATAGATGTCTGAGCTCTCTCTCAATCTCACATCGACAAATGAATGAACCACTGAGTTCTTGCAAGTGCTCAGTGCCTGAGCTGGGATGTGGTCCCAGATACCCTGGGCCAAGGTTCAGAAAACTCTTTCGAGGATGTGATGTTCAAGTTGATCCCTGAAAGAGGAGTTAGCTTCGGGAAGGGGATGGAGTAGAGGTCCCTACAGGGAAAGAGAGCAGCACTCACATAACCCTTGAGATGAGAGAATCTGTGGTTTCTCCATCCAATTATTTCATGAATGAAAAGAAGACCTCTCCAGAACAATGCTCTGGGTCATATGGATAGAGCAAGAGGGGAGGAAAGAAAAAAGAAGCGATCTCATTCTTTCCCTTCCCAGCATTCCAAAGTCCTCTTCAGCAGATCACTAATCCTGGGAGATCCTCTACAAAAATAAATTCAAGGAATGCTACATCCACCTCCTGACTGGTCACACAGCTTATTAACAGTGGAAAGACCTTGAAAAGTCCTGCGGTAAAGAACACGAGTCCTTGCATCTTATTTGGCTACTTTTCCAGTCAATATCTATTTAACATTCCACAAAACATACATCAGGGAAAGACTTCCATAAATTTAAGTTCAACAGCACCAACTCCAACATAGCCCCAAGGGGCAAAAGCTCTTTGATACAACAGTCTATTGCTACATGTTTCCTGCCCGTCCCCAAGATGAGGGCTTGCGGAATGAACCACATGCTCCCCATTTGATCCCTGGGAAAAAGGAGAAGGTGGCATGACCAGGCTGGCTTAGCGGAGATTTACTTCACCGGCATCCTCTGGAATGGCTACCCTGCATGATTGAGCCGGGCTTTGTTCAATTCTCAAAGCAATTTGCCAGGAGTGAGAAAGGAGGGCTTAGTGAAGCAAGTTGGTCAGTCCTGGATGATTACTTCTTATTCCAAAACAATCACTAGAAAGGTAAAACGGGTTATGTTGCTGTCAAAAATATGACTCTCTCCAAACAGCTGCACATGAATTCCCTAGCAGAGCCCCAGGCCATGGTCAAGAGCAGGCTGGACACGGGACCTATCGGGGAGATGCCTCTGCTCTTTCAAACAGCACTGGCTGAAGGCAGAATTAGGACAGGGGAGGGCTAGGGGAGCAGGGCAGGGAGAGGAATGGGGGCCCTAGAGATAAGGGCCTATTCAGTGGTCTGAGCCCATCCCGAGAGACAGCCCCATTACCCCTCCTTCTATGTAGACCCTCAGTGAAAATAAGGCTGAGCAGGGTTTCTCAACCTTAGCCTTAGTGACATTTGGAGTTAGGCAAGCAACCTCCCAAACTGGCCTCCCCCGCTTCCAGTCATGACAACCAAAACTGTCTGCAGACATTGCCAAATGCCTCCAGAAGCCAGGAAGTAGGGGGGAAATTCACCCCAGGACAAAAGCAGTAAGAACCTGGGAGACAAGTCCCACCGGGTCACCAGAGCCAGCACATCTCCAAGAGAAAACTGCTCAAGACTGGCCTTTCCCAGAGAGCAGAAGGAAGCATATGCAGAAGTCGTGGCTGTTGATCCTGCTGTGCCCACTGGGAGAGCAGGAGTGGGCTGGTCCCTCACCGTGCTGCCCTGGGGCCGGCATCAAAGCCGTGTGTCCAGCCTGCTCCCTGGAGGACAGCCAACACCAAGAGGGCCCAGCAGGAAGAGCTGGAGAACCTTTTCCCAAAAGTAAAAACATTCACTCTTTCTCCGGGGGCAACCAACAGATGATGTCAGTATATCACAGCCTGAGTCAAACTCCCACAGTTTATGAATCGGGGCGTCATGAATGGTGTCCACCAGCTAAGGAGGAGCCGGGGCGGGGGGCATGCCTGAGCTTGGACCTGGACGCTCTCATGAGGTCTTGATGCTGATTCTGTTTGAGGTCACTTCACTTTAGCCACCTGGGGAAGCTATGCACCCTAAAATGAAAAAAAAAAAGAAACACCCACTCCACTAGGTTGTCACAAACGTATGTAAAAACACTTCGCAAATGCGGAGCACCAGGGGGGTGCCAGTTGTTTCCATTGACTTGAGAGGCATCATGAAAGTCGAAAAGCCAATCAATTTTAATTTGCTTCAAAGTTGATGCCAGGCAATGACTCAAAGAGGAGAAGACTGAGAAAGACTATCTGCTCTGAATATAGTGACTAAGAGCAGTAAAGTTGGAAGAAATAACAAGAACCAGGGATTTTAAGAATGATTACTAATACACCTCAAAAGTCTTAGATACATAGAGAAAAAATAGCATTGCTCTTCCAAGTGGTCCTTTCTGGGTCTTTTTTCCCACTTCTTTAGAGCTTTATTCTCTCCCCCTCCCCCATTCATCTCATTTCCGTGGTCGCTCAGGCCCCTAATGTGCATTTAATTGCCATCACCAGCCTCATCCAGAGCCGCTGTGAAGCATTTAACTGCTCACGGCTCCATACCAGCCACTGTACCGAGAAAATTACTCTTGGCGGAGAAGAGAGGGAAGGAGGGAGGGAGGGAGAGGAAGTGAACAGAGGGAGAAACTGGCTCTGACCTCTCCGTGGCTTTAAATCTCAGTCTGGACTTGCAAACTGGGACTTGGGAGGGGGGCGTGACAATGACTGGGGCCCAGCATGTGCTGGCACAATACCAGGTGATGCACAGGGCTCCCCTCCTCTGACCCTTCAGCCTGCCTAGTAAGGCAGCCTCCCCCAAAGCAGGTGCCTGTAATTCACGTCCACTCCTGGCTTCATTCATTCCACCCGTGTTTGCTGGGCTTTCCCTGTGTGCCAGATTCAGCCTGGGGAATAAGAGAAGTAAATATTGACACAGGACCTATTACTTGCACTACACTGTTGTACATATGTTGATTGAATCAGGGTAGCTTTATAAAGAAGAGATCATCACCCCATTGTTACAACTGAGAGGAATGAAGCTATGGCCCCAGGTCACACACAAGTGTGACAGGCAGACTGGCAGGCAGCCCCCAGATGACCTCTCCTGCTGATGTCTACACCCTGTGTGGTCTCTGCCCTGGAGTGTGGGTGGCTTGGTGACTGCTTCTAACCAGTAAATGTGACAAAGGCTGCATTAGATTGTGACTTCCACCTGGCCAGCAGACTCTCTTGCTGGCTTCGATGGAGCAGGCTGTGTTGGGGAGGCCCATGCAGCAGGAAATAAAGAGGACTCTCCAGCCAGCAGCCCACGGGGTACTGAACCCGCTAACCTGGCCAACACCTGCACTGAATGAAGCCTTGTGAGAGACACTGAAGTGAGGACCAGCTCTGCACTCCTGGAGTCCAGATCTATAGAAATCATGAAATTAACATTGCAAGAAGCAAAGTCCTTCAGTAAAAAAACCTCTCTCTCTTTCTCTCTCTCTCTCTCTCTCTCTCTCTCTCTCTCTCTCTCTC
>NW_004624795.1:6897484-7018863 GCF_000247695.1 Heterocephalus glaber | reverse complement strand
CTCTCTCTCTCTCTCTCTCTCTCTCTCTCTCTCTCTCTCCCTGCCTGACCCAATGCTGCCCTGACCACCAAACTGCTCCTGCAGCACCTGGGCCACTTCAGCAAATCAGGACTCTGAAGAACACATTTTGGAAATGTTTAGACAGGCAGGCATAACTCCTTGTTTTACAGGTGAGGAAACAGTCTCAGCGTGCATAATTGTCAGCAGCCACATATGAACAACCTAACTCTGTGGTCTGACTTGAAGACCTGTGCTTTTCCCACTAACGGGCCCTGAACTGGGAAGGGCAGACCAAGTGACCTGGGAAGAGGGTGACCGAGAGTCAGGAGAGGGTGGAGAAGAAACAGCCAGAAGCAACCTCCTGTGACTGGTCCCTAGGCTCTGCTTAGGCCTCAGCAGGGTGGAAGGCAGCTGGCCCGCACCTGGAGGCCCTCGGTGCCTGGGGGCTGCCCCTGCCAGGGTGAGGACGGGCAGTAGGGGAGGTGCAGGAGCACCCCCAAACCTAGTCCCAGGGTATCTGCAACCGCCACTTTTCTTGCCTTGCTTTGCTTGGGTGGACAGACCCCAAGGCCCTTAAAGCGCTGCCCACGGTGACCTAGAGACTTGCTGTGCTCAGGCTGGGTGGCCATCAGAGCCACTCCCCGTGTGAGGGAGCTTAGCACTGTCACATCTACTTAACTTATCTCTGACACAAGGACAGGAAGGAGGGAGGAACATTGCCCAGGGCTGGATGCCTCTGTCCAAGTGCAGGTGCTGAACCAGCACAAAGCACTGAATCCTAGCAAACTCCTGGGGTGGTGGTTCTGTTCCCTGTCTCCATTTTACCAATGAAGAAACTGAGTTTCAAAAAGATGAAGGTGTTTGCTCAAGGTAAGCAAATGGCAGTGGCAGACTTAAAACCCAGATGGGTCTGACTCCAAAGCTCAGTTTTTTTCTATGCAGACTGAGGCAGGCAGAAGTCTGGTGCAAACCTTCTCCTCTCTCTGCCTGGAAGAGGGTGCACATGGGTGCAGAAGGAGCTTCCAGAGAACAGGCAGTAGCGGAAGTCACTGTCTCTTCTGCACACAGAGTGCTCAGGCCTGTCCATGCTTCCGCGCTGCTAAGAATGACTCTAACAGGGAACGTTTTCCCCCATCTGTGGACAAATGTAAAACGGAACAAAACAAAAACACCGTCAGGGGGAGCTCGGGATGTGAGATTTTGGTTTCCTTTAAGTGGCCGTTTTTATAAATTACGGGACAGGAACTTCACTTCCTCAAGTAGGATGCCTTGGAGGCTGTGTGGCGGAGGTCTGTTTGTGCAAGGTGGGGTTTGGGCACACGGTCAGCATACCAACGCGGGCATGAGCCACAAACAGCCCTTTATTCAGGCGGGCTATGAAAGCAGATGGCTTAGTTAATATTCTACTGGGCTACTCCTGAGCTCACATGTCCTTTTGAGAGAGAGAGAGAGAGAGAGAGAGAGAGAGTTCATGCTCATATTTTGTAAAACTCAGTCACTCCTAGATAGGCAAATAACTATGAATCACTCCATCAGCCCACAAAGGAACACAGAAGAGGAAATCTGCATGCAATGAATTCACGCCCACTCTGCAAAAGGCACTGAGCATACGTTGTCTTGCAGGGTGCTCAACTTGCTAGGTGGACCCTCTGCCTGCTGCTAGCCCCAGTTTACAGTGAGGAAAGGGAGGCTCTGAGAGGTTAAGCATCTTGTCCAAGAGCACACAGCTAGTCTGTGGCCAAGCTTAGATCTCACACAGGTCAGTCAGGTAGCAAAATACACGCCCACCCTCTGTATCACGCTATTGCTCAAGAAGAGGCAGGAAAGGGAAAAGGAGCAAATGTTAATGGGTTCCAGGTGCACACACAGCATACCTATCAGTCTTTACAGCAATTCTGCAAGAGAGATCTTTCTGCAGCGGTTCACAGGAAAAGAGCAATAGCTACAAAGGTTTCATAAACTGCTACAAGATCAGTCATGATTTGAACCAAGATATGTCAGACTTCAAAGCCTGGATTCTGTCTACCACACCACCAACACCCACGGACATCGCCCTCTCCTCTCCCCCAGCCCAGCTCTCCCCTCCACAGAGCCAGTGACTCACACGTGCAAAAGCAGGGATAGAAGCTACACTGGTTGCTGGGCACCAGCACACAGAGGAGGTGGGGAATAAGGAGGTAAGGATGGACTTGCGGTGACAGCTAAGGAAAGTGCAGCCTGGCACAGGATGTATGCGCTCCATGATGAAGGGTTTGGGTTAAGGAGAGAACAGAGAGAGTTGCCTCTGGCCTAGTTACTGTGCTTGCTTAGTTTATTGATCCCATCTGCAACATGAGGTCAACTCAACTGCCCTCCACTCTGGAGATACGCAGGTGGAGACAGAAGTTTCCAGAGAAAGCAGGGGAAGCAGGTACCTTCGGTCCAAAGCCAAAATCACTCAAGCACCAAGTGGCCCAAAGAAGCTCCCATTCGATCCTGCGGACCCACCCTGCACACATTCTCCCCTCCCCTCCCCTCCTCTTCATTCTAAAAGACCCACAAATGCTACAGTATCATTTCTGGCTTTTTGCCTAGACAGGAACTAATTTTTTTTTGTAAGATTACATTATGTGATTCCCAGTTTTTGTTTACTACATCCATTTTAGGGAAGCATCTGAGAATAACGAAATCTGTTTTTTAAGTTGAGTGTTTCAAAAACGAGTGTCTTGTAGGAGGCAAGAGATCCATGCTAAGTCATTGCTCCCCATCACATCATCCAACCATGTATGCATTAAGCCCTTCATTCACTAAAATAGATTGATTGATTGATTGATTTGTTCATTTAGAAGCTACCAAGTTATAGACTGTCTTGGTTGCTTGGGAAACACAGTCATAGAGGAGCAAAAATAGACACTTTGTTCTTCTCTTTGAGGAATTTAGAATTTAGGGAAGAGAAGGAAATTAATCTATTAATTGCATGCAATAAATGTGTAATTAAAAACCACAGTAAGAGCTTGGATGGAATAGTACACAATGCTTTGAGAGATAACAGAATAACAGAAGGGTCTGACCTGATTGAAGAAAGCAATCTTTGAGGTGAAGTCTAAAGAATGGGGAGGAAGTAAGGGCTCGGGAACGTGATGGGAGGCATTCTGAAAAGGTCCCTGCAGACAGCTGGAGTGGTGCAACGCAGGAAGCGCACCCTGCAGGGAAAGCACGGAGAGCAGATGGGAGGCAGTCTCCACACTGCAGGAGAAGGGAGACCCTGCCTTGTTCTCGGCAGTGGATACAGGGTGGAGAAGAAAGGACAGAGATCAGAACTCCTCCAGGCCTTGCACTGATACTCAAGTGACCCCAGGGAGAAAACAGCAGCTACCAAGGTTGACTCCTGGCTTTGAGTCTGTGGACAGTTCGTGGTGCCATTCTTTGAGCACACTCCCACTGTGTGCCCAGCACAGTGCCCGACACCACAACCAACACAAAGGGAACACTGGCCTCACCCCTTCCCAGTTCCACAACCTCTCTTAACAAGCCCCACCTGGGCTTTTGGGTCCACTGTGAATTCTACAACCACAGCGAACAGTTCTGACTGCTTCGAACCCTGGCCAGAGTGAGTCCCATATCCCCTCCGTATCAGGAAAAACCATTCTTAAATGGCAAATGCTATGGCTGTTATCCAGATCTCACCCAAGATCCTCCTGTGCTCACAGACAGGGCTTTTGGAAAGTGACTGGATCACAGGGGCTTAGAGCTGACTTGTTAGAAGCCCGGGTCTGGTCAGAAGAGGTGGGCACTGGGGAGTGGCCTGGAAGGCCTTATCTCCCTCCCTGGCTGCTTCCTTTGCTCTCTGCTTCTTGTCCACCATGCCATGAGCAACTCTCCTCCACCAGGCCCCTCTATACCCTCCTGTCTTGGAGCCAATGGACTATGGCCTGAAACATCTACTAGCTGTGAGCCAAAATAAACATCTCGGGCTGGGGATTTAGCTCAGTAGCACAGCACCTGCCTTGCAAGCACAAGGCCCTGAGTTCAATCCCTGGTACTGGAAATAAAATAAAATTAAAATAAATAACAAAATAAATGTCTCTCATGTTAATTTGTGAGTATTGTGTCTCAGCAACAAGAAAGTAACTAAGACTGCAAGCCATAAAGAAACAGCCAGCATGTGGTGTTTTGGGGGGTTTTTTGGTTGTTTTTTTTGAGGTACCAGGGATCAGACTCAGGACCTTATGCTTTTGAGGCAAGCATGGTGCCACTGAGCTAAATCCCCAGCCCAAGCATGTGGATTTAGTCTGGAAGTTCATAGTTCACTGACCCCTGATTTTGAATCAAATGATTGAAATGTGTTGAAACAGAGCATAAGCTTTGCCTTCTCATTTATCTTTTTTTTCCTTTTTTTTTTTTTTGGTACTGGGGATAGAACTTGGGACCTTTTGCTTGCGAGGCAGGCAGTAGAACCACTGAGCTAAATCCCCAGCCCCTTCTCATTTATCTTAACCTGGACAGCCAGGCAAAATTCTTAACTTTCCTGGGTCTCTGTTTTTTCTCCCTAAAATGAAGGTAATCAGAGGGCCATGGTAAGGATTAAATGAGGTGGTATGTATAGAGTAGACAAAAACTGGAAAGAGTCCAAAATGTTTGAGTTCAGGAAGGATTCAAGTTCTCCATAAATCCCAGCACTCTTCATTTCCTCTCTGGGCATGCTGGTGCCCACCTGTAATTCCAGCATTTGGAAGGCTGAGGCAGGAGGACTGCCATGAGTCAAGGCCAGCTTGAATTACATAGCCAGACTGTCTTAAAAAGAAAACAAGCATTTCCCTTACTTTCTAATTGCCTTACTACCTGTACTTTTTGTTTATTTCTTTCTTTCATATTCAATCTTTCCTGAAGCAACTAATTAAGCAGGAAGCATAAGCATGGATTTGTTCCAGGCAGGAGGAAAGCCAGCCCTGTCCCTTACGACATGAGCCCTCCCAGCTTGACCCCTTTCCTCCCAGTGCAGGTAGCCTCAGCTGGCACCTGGAGGGCTGGGTATCAGCTACTATTAATATCAGGGAGAAACTAACAAAGCCACAGTTGATTCACCAAGCTGGATTCCATCACCCTGCGAAGACATCACATTAGAGACATGGATCTCTTTGAGGGATTTACAGCGGCAGCAAATGTCAGTGGCAATTATACCTGTCTCATCTTTCCTAGAGCTGCCACCCACTCGTCCCCCTCTCCCAGGCACCTCAGGGTCTGGCAGTCACAAGCCTCACAGGTCAGAGCATCCTCTCCAAGCTCAGTGTTTCACAGGTTGTGTGCAGGGGAAGGAGCTTTCCTCCTCACCATGGAAAGAAAAAATGAGTGCTAAGGTCCAGGAAGAAAGGAGGAGGCCCGAGAACCTGGGAGATGAGCATGAAATCCAAGTGGAGTCTCAGAACATCCCAAGAGGATTCTTTGCTACTGTGAAAATGTCCAGATGTTGTTTTTGTTTGTTCATTTGTTTTGTTGGTACCGGGGATCAAACTCGGGACCTTGCACTTGCGAGGCAGGCAGCAGAACCACTGACCTAAATCCCCGGCCCCAGAAGTTGTTTGATAGAGGCCTGCTCTGACCCTGGCTGCTTGGGGAATGGGATTTGATCTTCCCATACCAAATGCTTTCCATCCGATCTTACGATACCAGAGTTGAACAGGCCCCATCAGGAAGTGACCATGAGATGCACAGAAACAACACGAATTTAGGATTAGGAGGAGTCAATGTCCAAATGTCTGCCACTTCCTGCTTTGAGACCCTGAACTTGTCTCTCCCGGCCTCGGTATCTGAGTCTCTGAAGCTAAGGGAAGTCGGGGCCAAGGACTCCTGATGTTGTGGGGGCTTCTGACGGGCCCACCCATGGAAAGCGCCTGCAGAGCTGCTGGCTTTCCTTGGAGCACTTCCTTCAGTGATGTCTCCTGGTCACAGACTCCCCTATGACATTCTGTTCCTTCAGTGAGCTCCTTATGGGTAGAGTGTGACTGGCTCCAAGCAGCTAGCAGAGGCCTTGACAGAGTGAGTGCCCAGGAAGCATTTGTAGAGCACCTTGGAGAAGAAACTGATGGCCACTTGGCTGAAGCTGCCATATACCACCCTGGGCGACTTTCGCAAGTCAGATGGAGATGTTGGCAGGACCCGAGGCCTCCTGCTGGCTCAGGGGTGGCTGCCTCTTGCTGATCTCTCCCGGGGTCTGTGTTGTCAGTGTCCTAATCTCCTCATAAGGACACCAGCCATTAGGGCCACCCATGTCACCTAAAGTGTGCATGCAGCCAGAGCTGTGTGGCCAGTCCTTTGAGCTGGTCAGATCTCAGAGGGAAATCTGAACTTCAGACACTTCCTGATCCTCAAGTAAGTTCCAAGCAACAGTGGGGAACTTGAATTTAGTCAGCTGCTACCGAAGCAAGAATGTATTTTTCCGAGGTGTAAATGCTGTTGTCGTAGAACGATGCAACTGTAAGATCTGTCACAGGCCGGGAGGGAGGCGCTACTGTTCTGTCTGGGATCTTAGGGACGGACTGAACATGTGGGTATAACTGTACTTTGAGTAAATTTAGCTTTGTTCCATCTCTTCTCTTCACCTTAGAAACCACAAGTACAATGCTTTTGTCTCTTAAAGCATCGGGAAACACAAAAGAGATGTTAAACATCTTGTGACATTCTGTTCTCACTTCATTATTAATTCTTATGAATTCATTCAATAAATACTAGGCAGACAGTTGCAAAAATGAATTGTTCCTGATCTCTGTCCTCTGTTCCTGATCTTTGTCCTTTATAAATTGTAAACCTTTTATAGAAGTAGGTATTTCTTAGTCACTTTCCTTGTCACTGTATTTAGAGGATTCAGTCTATGGTCAGCTGACTCCAAGGCAGGAAGGCCATGGTAGAAGGATCTTCTGGAAGAAAGCTGTTCAGGTCATGATGGCCAGGAAGCAAAGAGAGGGAAGGGAGGATCCAGGGACAGAAATAAGCCCTTCCAGGCTGTGCGCCCAGTGACCCACTTCTTCCAGCCAGGTCCACCTCCTAAAAGCACATTCAGCTATGAACTCAACAGTAGATGAATCCACTGATGAGCATAGCACCCCTGTGAGCCAACGGCCTTCCAAAAGCCCCACTTCTGAGGCTTTGTGAGCCCCACGTGAGGCTTTGGGGGACATTCTG
Source organism: Heterocephalus glaber (assembly GCF_000247695.1). The sequence goes on along the minus strand of NW_004624795.1, from coordinate 7,011,705 downwards.
GATCAAAAGCTGAACAGTGCTTGTCCATTCACTGCCTCACGTGTGTGTGCCGGGCACTGTGCAGTTTGGCAGACATAAAGATGAACTAGATGCAGTATGTGACCACGAGGCACTTGAAGACCAGTGAGTTCAGGGTACAGTGGAGCATTAGGGAAACAAGGAAACCAGAATTCAGAGCCAGGGTCTGGCTCCAGTCATGCAGTGCAACCTAGTCCTAATGTTCCAAAGAAGGCCAGTTACCCTAAATCTTTGCTTTGTCACTAATCCAGAAATATTAAGATAATAAGATGACCCACAGTACAATCAAATGCAGTAACCTATTTAATTGGATTCCTTTCAGTACTCGCAGAATATAAATCAGATTTCTGTTTATTATAACTCTCTAACACCTATTCCATTAAAGAGATCCTAACTAAATAAGTGCAATCTTTTTTTTTGGTTAATATGTCTACATTAAAATATTCTTATACGTGCCCCCAGACAAACATTAAAACTAGCCCTCCCTGGTCCTCCCGCAAATAATTTGTGACATAAATTCATTAAATTGGAATACCAGAAAAGTTCTACGAGAACTCAGAACACAGACTGCAAAAGGACCCACAGCATGACATGTCCTCATAAAGCCCTGCAGTACTAAGGATAAAGAATGGATGCTAAAAGCTTCTAGAAGAAATGGGGTGGAAATCTCACCTTGAAAGTAAATAGAATAAGAATAGTGGCAGATTTCTCACCAGGGACACTATGCCAAAATTCTAAGGAAGAGCTTTAATTTTCAGATTCAAGTAGACATTTTCATACACACAAGTTCTAACCAAAACAACTGGGCTCCAACCACACCTTATTTGAGAAAATTACTTGAAGATGTTCTAGAAAAAAAAACAAGGGACTATACCAAGAAAATGGATGATGCAGGAGCCAGAAAATAGTAGCTAACACCCAAGAAAACAGACAAGGAGAATCCCAGAGGCCAGATGGGAGCAGAAGGAAGGATTCTAGGAAAATAGACAGCTGAGGAAGAAACTAAATCAAAAAGAAGATAAAACTGGGCATGATGGTGTGTGCCTACCACCCCAACACTCTGAGAGGCTGAGGCAGGAGGATGACAAGTGCCACCCAGGTTGGGCAACTTAGTAATTTAGTGAGACCCTGTTTTTAAAAAAAATTATATATATATATATATATATATGTACCTGGGGACATAGCTCAGCAGGAAGGCCCTGGATTCAATCCCCAGTACTGTGCTTCTTTTTATAATCATATTTACTAATTCATAATAACAAAACCTTTTAACTAAAAATAGTAAAATTCCTACTTTGAGAGATTTCAACAGGGAGGGGAGACTGGTGCAGTAGAGATAAGTCCTCATTTAAACATTTCAGAAGAAAATCAACAGAAAATGCCTAGAAATGATCCACCATGAAATAGCAGAATAAGCACATATTCCAAGTCAGGGAAGCAACTCAGCAGAAAGTGCTAGAGGGATTCCAAACAGCTTCCTCCAAGGATTAAGGGTTAGGAGAGGCAAGGTAAGGACTGTTCTCACTGTTAGCCTTCCAGGACCACAAGATTTAACAACACACACGGATGCCTTGATAAGGTTTTTAAATCTCAATAAAGATACAAAACAAAATAATAAAGTGGACAAAGGCCAGAGGAAACAAAAAACAGCTAATAGAGTAGGGGTGGAGGGTACTTGTTCTCCCTCTTGGTAGTATTTTGTTATGGTGGTGGAATCATTTGTGTGTGTGTGTGTGTGTGTGTGTGTGTGTGTGTATAAACACACATACAAATATATATATATATGTATAGTATGTATTATATCTTTTATAATTATTTTATATTTTAAATATGCCCTAATTTCAGTATTTGTTTTGCTTGAGGGTTTTTTTGTGGGGTGTTTTGTTTTGTTCTGTTTTGACCCAAGGTCTTGCTATGTATGTAGTTCAGCCTGGCCTTGAATTCCTGGCGATCCTCCTGACTCAGCCTCCTGAGTGCTGGGATTACAGGCATGCATCACCCCGCCCAGCTAATTTCAGTATTTGATGTAGCACCAAAAAAATGTTTAATTATTATAAAAAGGATTCTGAAAAGTGGCACAGTGGCATCAAAATTTCTCAGTATCTCCAAAACTTAAAAATACACACACGCGAAAGAGAGTGACAAGCTAACAATATGCAACACAGCAATACTGACATCAAAATTTGTGCCATGCCATAACCCAAACTGAGCACTAGCAGAATCCACAGGAGAAAGCAAAGAGTAGCAAGGGCAGCGCTGAGCCCAGGGAGCCTGTGCTGCCCCCAGATATCCCCTGGGAGACCCCGGGGCCAGGTGAAAGGGCAGCTGGGCGCAGGGAGGGGCTTGGCCTTCTCCAACACCTGACGAGCCCCCTGGACTAGGCCTGCGTTATAGTTTAGATCTGGAATGTCCCCAAAACTCTCACGTGCTTGGAGGTGGGCCCCTGGGAGGCGCCTGTCAGGGGACTCATCTGAGTACAAGTTGTTCGAGGTAGGGCCTAGTTGGAGGTGGGTCACCCCGGTTGTGACCTGGAAAGGGGAAAGTCTTGCCCCTGGCTCCTCCCTCCTCTTCTCTTTCCCTGCTTCCTGGTCCCTCTGATGCTGGCGGCTCCCACAGTGCTATTTCTGCTTTGGCGCCAAACCAAGAGCCAAATAAACCACTCCTCCATCAACGGTGTGGGTGATTTGCAACTGTAAAGTGACCACGCAGCCTGCCTCCTAGGACTGGGCCTCACACCTAGGGGAGCTGCCTGCCATACAACAAAATAAAGCTGTGGCCGTCTCAAATCAAGCGCAAACATCTCCCTAAACTTCTAAGCCATGAAAGGACATTCCAACTCAAAATTAGAAACACTCAGAAGTGAAGCAATTGAACTCTTCAGGGAAGAATTGAAAAAGAAATCATTTCAGAATTGAAAGCTAAACTGGAAGACCCAACAAACACGACATGTTTCTTAGGAGAAATAAAAGTTGGAAGATGGAAGAAATGTAAACCTGAAGAAATGAAGAAAGATATCAACAGGATTCAAGAAAAACTGACAAATATTGAAAACAAGCAAAGAGAATAATATATACAGACAACAGAGTCTTAAAGAAAACCAAAACAAGGGAACAGAGCAGATACTAAAAACTATAATAATTCAAGAAAACTTTCCTGAAGTTTAGAAAAAAAAAGATGTGAAGTTTCATTTCAAAAGAACATACCTCATACCTGAGAATACTGATCCAGAAAGACCAACAAAATTCTAGTAAAATTACTGGAATTTTAATAAAAAGGAAAAAATCCTTTAGCTAGATACAAAATGAAAGCATATGATCTAATAAGGGAAAGAAACTCACATTATCAGAGCTGGGCACAGTGGTGCATGCCTATAATCCCAGCACTCAGGAGGCTGAGGCAGGAGAATCACTGCAAGTTCGAGGCCAGTCTGAGCTACATAATGAGTTCAAGGCCAGTCTGAACTATATAGCAAGATCTTGTCTCAAAAAAAAAAGAAAAAGAAAAAAAGAAGTTTACATTGTCAGACTTTTCAACTGCAACACTTTATGATATATAAGCAAATGAAGTTTTTACATCTGAGACATTCAAGGAAAGTACGACCCAAAGATTTTATACCCAGTAAAACTGACCTTCAAGTCAAGTGTTATCAACATTCAATTAATTCCCCCTCACTACTTCCCCAACCTGTCTACAGAACAGGTTGACCAACCTCAGCACTAAGCAACCAGAGTGTGATCTTGAAGTACAACTTCTCACTCAAGCCAATGATTCTCAGAGAAATGGTTCATTTTAGGCCTGGAGCAGGACACATGAAAGATAAGCCTAGAACATTTGTCATCACAGATAGTGACATAGCTACAAAAACTCACTAGTGCCTCAGCAAAAAGACTCAGGCACAAAACTAAAGAAGCTTCTTCTACTGGCTAAATATAGGATGATTTGAACTTCAATGATGCTAATCATTTCAGTAAATTAAATCAAGTGTACTTAAATCTGTGAGTTCATAATGACATAAAAAATGATTGGTCACCCTTGGAAGATGATCAGGAACTAATTTATTGTCTTGAAAACTGGTAAGCAAAGGGCGTAACCCAGCATTTATCCTGTATTTCCTCCATAAACTGTACCACTGGGTAACTAAATAATAAATGAGGGTAAGCATCCCTTTATAAAAGTATTTCAGTAAATGACAAAGAAGTGATGGAATAGCAGTGTTCCATACAACTCAGTCAACTTAAATACAAGCTGTTGTTCTCATGAAGGGGCTGGAGATGTAGCTCAGTGGTACTGTGCCTGTCTAACAAGAGCAAGGTCCTGAGTTTGATCCCTGGTACCGGAAAAAAAAAAAAAACAGAGACCAGCAGACCTCATATATATTACACACCTGCTGCAGTCATGGCTCACATTACCAAGACACCACACCAGAGAGGCTGAGCTGAGTCCTGACCCAGCCTCTGACGTACCTACCAATTTGTGGGAAGTATGGAAGACTGAGAAATATGCCCTCAGCAAAACCCAGACTGTGGGAAACTCGACAAGGGAAGTGCCTTAAATTGTTCAACAGAAAAATTATAAACAAATTTATAGAGGGTGAAGGAACTTACAAATTAAGACATTTTTAAAAATTATTACCTTTGGGCCGGGGATTTAGCTCAGTGGTTCCAGCACCTGCCACACAAGCACAAGGTCCTGAGTTCGATCCCTGGTACCAAAAACAAACAAACAAAAACAACAACAAAAATTACTTTTTCTAATCAGGCAAAACTAAACAATAGTGTCTTAGGATGCCTATTTGGATTTTAAAAACTTTGGCTTGGGGGTAGTTTGAGGCAGGGTTTCATTCACTGTGTAGCCCAAGCTGGCCTGAAACTCGAAATATGCCTGTCTCAACCTCCTCACTGAGTGCTAAGTGTTAGGGTAAACCAAGGCATGACTGAGACCACCAGGCAAAAATGAAGCAACAAAGCAGGCTAGTCAAGGATGACAAAGCCACTGACCCTGGGGGCTTGGACAAGGGGAAACTTTATAGAGGAGTCTGGGGAGGGGAGGGGCAGTGTCAGGAGGAGTAGAAAATTTTGTCCTGGAGTGGAAGAAGTCTTTTGTTCTGAAGCAGAGGAAGACTGGTGGTCTGCCAGGGTGTCTGGACCCGCAGATGTCGCTGGCTGGGGCAGGCTGCTTATCTCTTACCCAGGCCTTAGCTTCCTGTTATTCTTTACACCTTGCAGGATGTGTGACTGCATTGCCTGGGAAGTTTTTCTCTTCTGCCTGGACAGGGGTCTGACACTAAGATTGCAGGTGTGTGTCATCGCACCTAGCCTTTGGATTTTAAAAACTTTTTAAAACAAGGAAACGAATACTATAGAAGTCAGCAGAGTGAGCACGTACACGAAGAGAAAAAGGCGTCAGGTTGGGGCCAGGCACAGGGCTGGCTATAGGATGGGTACCAGAGTTCTATTTCTCAGCTTGGGCATTCGCTTTTTTTTTCTTCGGTACACTGAACTACATTCTCAGGTCTTTCTTTCTTTTTTTTTTGGTACCAGATATCGAACTCGGGTCCTTGCCTTTGTGCAGCAGGCAGCGAAACCACTGAGCTAAATCCCCAGCCCAGGTCTTTCTTAGTTTGAGACAGGGTCTTACTACATTGCTAAACTGTCCAGGCTGGGCTTGAATTTGTAATCTTCCCGCCTCAGCTTCCCAGAGTGCTGAAAGTACAGATGTGCACCACCACACCTGGCTGGATGTTCACCTTATAATAATTCAACAAGCCCTATGTGTGTTACATGTGGGATTAGTATCTGTTTTCTTTTTCATTTAAAAAGTCAAAGTATGCTGAGGTAAAGCTATGGTAAACTGAATCTTTCCCACAGGGTCGATGGGACTAGAAACTGATGAAGGTTTCCATCTGGCAATTTAGCTACAGCTACTTATATTTCAAAGTAATACAGGTCCCATACATCTCCTGGGTTCAAAAGCAGACAAAATAAGGTCTGTAACTGCAGATGGGTGAGTGGGAAGGACTGTAAAAACAGGAGAGGAATAAAGTAAGCTGGGGATGTAGCTCAGTGGCACCATGCCTGCCTCGAAAGCACAAGGTCAAGAGTTCGATCCCCGGTACGAAAAAAATAGATGAATAAACTCAGGCCGGCCACACACCCACCAGAGTCAGGTTCAAGGCCATGATGTGCCTTTTACCTCCCTTTGAACTCCTTGCACATCTGTGACACAATTATCATCATTTCAGATGTGGTGACTGGGGCTCAGCAACACACACAGAGATGCCCAGCCACACAGCCAACACAACCCTTCCCTCCAGAGAGTCACACTCCAGAGATAAGAGAGTAGAAACCAGCAACTGCCCTGCTGGCCCATCAGACAGCAAAGAAAACACAGTGTTTTGTTAAACAAAATAGAATGTTCTTGGTAACAGCAGAAAGCAAGAAACCCAGAGGCCTTGCCTGAAGAGTTATCTTTTGTGTAGAGTTAAATAGTGTAAAAACTCATTAGGATCTTTTCAACTATCTGCTATGCATTATAATACAATACTATTTATATATAAAGTGAGATCATTCTGCATTTTCAAATACATGAACACGTGATAGGTTTTATTTCAAGTTGGAAGGACTCGAAGTTAATTCTGCTCTGTAGACCACTAAGTGAACTTCCAGCCAAAGGCCCAGCACGCCCACTGCCTCAGAGGATCCTGTCTCCTTCCGGGGACCGGGTGTCCCAGCCTCCCAGTGACAGGCAGAGGATTTCTGCAGACTAAAACCAGGCAGATTCCCAATGTGAGGTTCGACAGCCAGAAGGAGAATTCACAGACAGGAAAGGCAAGCAGGCAGGGCCCCAAGAGAAATGTCATTCATTTCAGAGGCCACCGAGAGAGGGGAAGAAGCTGGACTGAGAGTCAGGCCACCTGGGGTCCTGACTGCCATTTGCTGGCTCTGTGACCTCAGAACAAGTCATTTAACTTTTCTGAAATCCGGCCTTCCCAGGGGTATAAATGGGTTAATAACACCTGCCCTTCAGCCTCCCAAGGCAGCCTGAAGGATCAGACAACTAAATAACAGCTGGCACCCACTGAACGCTTGCTATGTGCCAAGCACTGGGCTGTGTGCTATATGCTGGGCGCCTCTTAATTCTCCATCAACCCACTTGTGTGGCCTCTGCTGTTGTCTCTGTTCTGCAGGGAAGAAAGGAGATTTGGAGAATGTAAATGATTTTCCCATCATTTCCCAGGTAAATGAAGGGTGACATTAAGTCCAAGTCCAAGTTCTGTGCCCAGAACTCTGCTGCGCCTCCTGCGGCACGTGGCTACAAGGGTCCTATATACTTAAAACCACAATGGACAGCAGTAGGCACCAACTGCCACCTAAGGGACACCAGGACCACTTCAAGGACGTCTCCAAGCACAGGGTGTGGGATGAGGTGATCCAGGCACACAGGTGCTGCCAAGCCGCCAGCAGGACAGACTCTGGGGAAGACAGAGGGGGCATGGTTTCCTCACCCACCCCACCACTGAGAGATGGCCTGAGCGGCTCTCTGGACAAGGGAGAGCTCCTGGGAGTCACCAGGATTGCAGGAGATGGTCTACTTTTTGCAGAGGAAACAAGAGAGTCTTCTAGAGCAGACTCCAGGTCCTTCTTGGCTCCCAGGAATGAGACAGAGAGCCCCCAGTGAGTGTCCTCAAAAAGAGACTGGGCAGTGTAGTAGTAGAAAGAGCTTGAAAGTGCAACCCGGTCGAGCTGCAAAATGAACAAGTCATGATCCACTGTCACTCCCACTGTCAGGACAAGAGGACCTCTGAGATCCATGTCAAACATATAATTCCTATCTTCTCTGCCCTGCCTGGCCCATGAGCACTGGGATAGAGGAAGGCACTTAGCATTCACAAAAGAGCCTACTCTGTGCATTGTACTGTCAAGAGTCTCAAAAATAATAATAGCAGTAACAGAAAATCCATGAAGAGCTTACTCTGTGCTGGACCTGGTGTTAAATGCTCTATAAGTATGGTAATGCTGTAAGAAAAGTCATCCCAAGTTTGGAAATAAGACAAAAAGATACATGACATGGCCTCTAAAAAGTCCTATGTAATAATTGTCTAGGAAGAATCACACAGGCTGGGGATATAGCTCATAGCAGAGCACTTGCCTGACATATACAAGGCCCTGGGATTGAGCCCAGCAATCCACTCACCAAAAAACAACATAGTAGCATTCCCCGTCACCAAACTGAGACAGGAAGGAGGGCTGGGCAGAACCATCAAAGAGGAAAGAAAGAAAGGTCCACCAGCAATCCAGGAGCTTCAGGGAGAGCCACAGAACTCAAACAAATGCACAGGGAGTTCCCACAATACAAAAGGGAATTGCCCAGAGAACAACGGAGAGGAGGCCTCTGAGAGAACAGTGGGTATGGGAGAACAGGATAAGATATTCCGACTCAGTCTTCCAAACTCAGCTTGAACACAGCTTCTTCAGGGAACTGCCTGAACCCTTCAGGCCAGGTCAGGTTTCTTTGCCCCATGTTCCCAAAGCATTCTGCCTTTCCACATTGGTCACACTTGTTCAACTCATAATGTCTAACATGTGGCTTGCCCTTTGTGAGTGTTTGGAATCCAGCATGAACTACCCAGTACCTGACATGCACTGGGCTCAACTGACAGTCATTGGATGGACATATGGATGGATGGATGGATGGATGGATGGATGGATGGATGGATCGATGGGAGGATGAATGGATGAGAGGACAGATGGATGGATGGGAGGATGGATGGATGGATGGATGAATGGATGATCTGAAAACCTAGTGAGGAAAACAGGGACAAGATATGTGCTAGAGCAGTGGTGGCAAACCTATGGCACGTGTGCGCAGAGGGCTGTTTGTTACCATTGAAAGCTCTAAAAGGTTCACCATCACTGTATCAGAGGAAGAACAGGTTGGAGGGAGAGCAGAAGGCATATAAAAATAACAGTCAATAACCTTACTGGAACTTCTGGGAGTTCTAAAGAAGAGGCAGGGCCTACAATGAGGGAATTTCATCGCTGTTTATCTGTCAATGAGAAAATCCACTTGCCAGCTGCTGGCTGACTTAGTTTCAGGGTTCATTTCCAACTTGTCATCTATTTTACAAACTGACTTGAGGAGAAACACAGCATAGCCCACAGCTGCTGGGAACTGCAAAAGCAGGGTGGGGTTTTGTGCCAAGAGGACTCCTTCCACATGGCAGGTAACAGCTAGAGAGGGAGTCCAGCCCAGGTTCATGCCACATCACAGAGTGCTTCAGTAGGCACCATTTTGGAAAGGGGTTAAATCTGGAATTCAGAACAATTAAAAAGCAATGTCATTTCAGGGCTCCCAGAGATGTCCTCCCCGCAGAGAGAGCCAGCCACAGGAGACAGCATGGAGAGGGGGTGTGGTAGAAAGAGATCCCCTAAGAAGTTTAAGCTCAGGCCAGGAAAAACCTGTGTCCTTCCCCATGTGGTGAGAAGCCAGGCCTGGCTTGAGCTGCACTCAGAAATAGCTGGGTCTGAAAGTACCTGCTGGCATTAAGTACTTGAACCTTTTGCCTCCATCTAGGACAGACCCGAGGTCAGGCTGTCATCTTCCCTGTCCACTAACTTGAGCCAGAACACGTCTTGGTGTGAACATTGTGTCCAGGGCACACAGAGAGGCCTCTGGAAAAAGAGCTCCCCTCAAAAACCCACCGGCCAAAAGGCCAGGCAGAAAAAACCATGACTTGCTGGACTCTTAAAACTGCAGATCCTGGAAGGAGATTACTCATTCAAAAACATACAGAATTTTTTTTTTTGCTTTGAACTTGTTTTTTTTTAATTTCTCTTTTTTTCTCTCTCTCTTTCCTCTTTCTTCTCTGGTTTATTGGGGCTTGGGGAATCTTCCTTTGTTCTTTTTTTTTTTTCTTACTCCTTTTCCTTTCTTCCCCCCTCTTAATTTTTCTATTTTTATTCTCCATATTATTTTTGCATTTTTCTTCTATATCTCATTGGCTTTTTCTGTTACTTTTATCTAATTCTATAAACACCCTTCTATTCTTAATAGGATCCTGTCTCACTTTTCTCAATTCATCTCTCATTGTTTAATTTTTCAAATTTTTCTTCTGACATTCTCCCATTCCCAACCCGATATCTTTGAACCACCAGAGGTATATGCGTGACTGCCCCTTCAGGGGACTTGTACTACTGGTGGTATAAACAGATCTGATCACTTTTATTGGTCTTTTTACCAATAAAATTAATAAAAAGCTGCCCAATGGGACAGTCATGCATGTACCACCAGTGGTTCAAGCCACCCAGCATGAATAACCATTAAGGTTTATTAATCTTTAGATAGTTAAATCTGTGTTACTATTATTGACACACAAGCTTACATATCACATGGTTTCTCTTACATGAGAAGCCCAAAATATAAATAAAGAGCAAAATAAAAGATAAATAGGGCATGGAGATAGATCTTTTGTATATGGGAAATAGACCAATAGGTAGAATGGGGTGAGGAGACAGGAAATAGATTTTTTAAAAGGAATTAAGATGCATTATGTACATGGGCCAACTCACCATGAGGAATGTGGTCATTGCTATTACAAACATGTACTAAAAACAAAAAAAGACTTGAGTTTAGCCTCCAGCTACCTACAATCCATCTCTCCTAATGCCTCAAATTCTCTCTTGAGCTCTTCTTTACAATTCAACCCCTGAAATACTCCCAATTCCAAATACTCTGACCTGCTGCCTCTATAAGTCATCAAAAAACCTCAGAGGTTTTCTCTGATCACATCTGAAAATGGAACAAAAATCCCACATAATGCATCAGCCAAAGAACTTGAGTCAGGATCTAGAAAATGTGCCCTTGGCCATTTCCTATACTTACTTGCTGCTTTATCTGTAATAAAATCTAATTTAAGCTTATAAAATTATGTACTTATGGATAAGGATTAAGTAAAATATTAATTTAAAAATGTGTCGGGAATGTGGAGGGGCCAGGGATTTAGCTCAGTGGTGCTGCGCCTGCCTTGCAAGCACAAGGTCCTGAGTTGGATCAGCTGTACCGAAAAAAAAAAATGTGGAGCTGGGGAGGGAAGAAAAGAGGACTTAAGAAGAATTAAGATATGTTACATATATGTACAAACTCCCTGTGATGAATGTAACCATTATGTATGGCACCACATGTACCAACAAAAATAAATTTTTTAAAAAATAATGTGGAGATATGGTGTCCTGCTTTCCCTGAAGAATATGCATTTCTCTTATGGACAATGTAAATCATAATGTGTGTTGTCCTTTTTTTAGTGGGAAAAATAAAAAATCAAAATCATGGCTCAAACAGACTAAAATAATACTACAGATATTTTTCAAACATTAGATTACAAACAGTAATATCTAGTGACAAATAAATAAATACAACGAAGTGTAGAGGTACAATAGATGTTCACCCAATTTACCATTTAGGACAAAAATAAATGCGGATAAGAGATTCCACCTGAGTCTTGCTAGATGTATATTTGAAAGGCAGAAGGACCACGCATGGTGGCACACACCTGGAATCCCAGTACTCAGGAGGCTGAGGCAGGAGGAGCACTGTGAGTTTGAGGCCAGCCTGGGCTACTTAGAGAGATCCTGTTTCAAAAACCAGTAACAAAGGAAAAAGTAAGAAAGAGGAAAAAGAAAGACAAAAAGCAAGAAGGATAAACAGGAACAGGAGATAAAAACAGCTTGGCTTATGTCAGGAGATTACAAGTAGCTCAAGAGCTGTGGAACGAACATAGAGATGTCAGAAAGCTAGAGATGGAAAAAGGCCAAAAGAATGGGACTTTCTACCAAGCTGAAAAGCTCGGCCATCCCCAAGGCAAAATGCAGAGATGCAGGTCACAAAGCCCGCAGGTGGTCACTTCATTCTGTGCAGCTAGAAAGGATTACCAGAAGCACAGATGCACCTTCCATCCACACTCCCACCACGCAGCAAGGTAAATGCCTGTTGGCTCAGAGAAAATTTTAGACTAGTAATTCCCCAGTTCATTGAATATTTGAAGATTTCAACTTGTCCACTCATCTCTCGAATTATACCCAAATATATCCTGTGGCTCCACGGCAAGATGCCAAGTCACAGTGCATGCTGGCTCCCTCTAAAGCAGGGCTGAGCCACACCCGGGCCATCTGAGCAACTGCCCACGGAACCACGTGACGCTCCGGCTACGGCTGCAACCTCCTTGAGAACTAGCTTGTCACAGGTCGTAAGAAGCAGAGAGCCTTATTCTAACCCCTAATTCTCACTGAGAAGGAAAAGTTTTTTAAAAACAGGCACTAGGGCTGGGGATTTAGCTCAGTGGCGCCGCCACCTGCCTAGCAAGTGCAAGGTCCTGAGTTTGATCCACGGTACCAAAGAAAAAAAACAAAAACAAAAAACATGCACTCGGTAACGTGTCGGTAGAACTGGGAATTCATGTTTGCAGCACATGATTATATCCATCGTGTGAAGTTGGTACATGTACTTAACACATCTCATTTTTACGTCCCCTTCCCCTCCCTTGCTCCATCTGGTCTACTTCAGAACTGGGAATTCTTTGCTCCTGGTAGAATGTAATAGTGATCTAGAGGTTTTAACAAAGTATAGTTAAAATTTTAAACTCTGCTCCCATCCTTCTGTCTGTAATTTTTTTTTGGTCTCTCTGTAGCCTTGAACTTGCGGTGATCCTCCTGCCTCAGCCTTCTCAGCACTGAGATTACAGGTGTGCACCACCACACCCGACAGTTCCTTTAAATCTCAACACTCCTGCAAGCCATTTGCAAAATAAGCACATATGCGGCTCAGTGTCCATTTCTGAAACAAGCAATGACTTAGCTGAGCTAAAAGACAAGATGACAGTAAAAGGCTAGTCTCACATCACAACCCAATGCTGCCCTCTAGTAGCTCGAGAGAAACAGCACTCATCCAGCTGGTTTCAGGGCTTCTGCTTTAGCATAAATAGGATTTTCTGTGGACAATGCTACCAGAAAGGAGGGAGCACAAGAACTCACCATGGATAGACTGCAACAGTTCATGTGAATGGAGAATGTTACGATGCTAGGGCAAGTAAGCCCAACCATTACCTACTGGGCTCCTAGCTCCTTTAGCAACAGACCTGGAAGGGCCTGAAGATCAGGACGACCCTCTTCCCACCTCTGTCCAATACACACAGGTGGGACCTATGAGCTCACAGAGTTAAGCCATTTCTGTCACTGGAAAAACTCCCTCCTCCAGCCACTTCTCTCTTCCGGTTTTTGTAGGAAGTGGGTTGAAGGCTGTTAGATCTATTTAATATTTACAGCCCTCCAACCCTTTTAATACTTAAGTACATAACAGTGTCCATTCTTCCTAGGAAATATAGGAACTAGTCTATAGCAAATTATTTTATGGTTAAACAATTATGGAACCAATTGTCAATCTCAGAATTCAAATTAAATAGAACATTTAATGTATAACTGATATTGTGTAACAGGAAAAGGTCTAAAAGAGCAGGGGAATTGGGAGGGGTAGGGGAAGGGAAAAAAGGGAAAGGAAAAAATATGAGAAGATGAAAAAAATGTAAACAAGGTCTTTGCAAACAGGGAAGGGTGGAGGGGGTGAAGGGAGGGGAAGGGAAGGGGAAAAAAAATAAGAACCAGGAGACATGTAATGGTACAAGATCCCAATGATGAATTTAACTGTATTTTATACCTAAAATGTACCAATAAAGTTAACGGGGAAAAAATAAATAATAAAAAAATAATGCATTAAGAAGATAGAAAAAAAAAAAATAGAACATTTAAGTTGGCTTAATGAACATTTCCAAGAAGGGAATGGTTAATAGTAGGACAAGAATGCCAGGTTTTTTATATCCGTCTTTCTCAAGTAACAACGAAAATGATCTGAATAATCACGAGTCTTCATTTTTTTTCCATTGTTTATTGGTACATTTTAGGTATAAAATAGTTACATTTGTCTTTGGGATCTTGTACCTTTACATGATGTATCTTAGTTCTTATTTTTTCCCCATTCCCCTGCCCACCCTTCCCTATTTACAGACTTTGTTTCCATCTTTTCCTTTTCTCGTATTTTTCCTTTCCCTTCTTTCCTTTCCCCCACCCCTCCCACTTCCCCTGCCCCTGTAGATCTTTTCTTCCTATTTCACATTATCAATTACACCATTTGAACCTTATTTACACTTTTAGTTTTTCACACCAGAAAAACTATTCTGCATTTGCAGGGGAGTCTTTTCATTTGTGATCAACTTTCCAGACAACCTGAAATCTCAAACTCATTCAGTGAGGCCTCCCAGCTCTTACATGAAGCCTCAACCTTCACAGCACTTGAGTGTCAGCTGAGGCCTAAGGTAGAGATCTATGCCGGAAAGGGGGAAAAGTAATCAGCTACCTAGGAAGTGTAAGAATACCTGCCTACATCATTTTTGGCTATAGGCAAACGTTTCCAATTTCTCACCTTTAGTCTTAAGCATCCAAAAGAGAAACATATCTGTAATCCCAGCTACTCAATGGGGCTGAGGCATGAGGATCTCAAGTTTGAGGTCAGCCTGGACAACTTAGCAAGACTTTGTCTCAAAAAATTAAAATTGGGGCTGAGTGGTAAGAGCACCCCTTCAGTGCCATAAAAAAAGAAAACAAAGAAAAGCATTCAGATTGGAGTGTGAGTGCGTGTGTGCACGCGTGTGCATGTGTGTGTGTGCGCACGTGTGTAGGCAGTGGGGAAAGAATCACATACACTTATTTTTCAAACAAAAGCTACCATGTGTTTATTGACAGTGCTATTAACTTAAGCACAGCTGGCTCCACAAATCGTTATCCACACATCATCACACACTCCAGAGAGTTTCGGAGAAGAAATACTAGGAGGACAGTCTTCCTCTGTAGTTCAACTGGATCTGAGGAAAAACCAGAAGAAATTATGCATCTGATTTATTTATGGCCCCTGGTGATCAAGCATACATGCTGGTATTGTAGTTTTGAGAGCTGCACTGTTTTCCCCTCCAGGCTATAGCACTGCTCACAATTTCTCTATTTTGAAAAATTCTTTTCCCTAATTAAATCTATCAGCACTCCTTAACATTCACGAATCTAAGAGAAGACCAAACAGTCAACTCTGATGAACAGACCAACTGCCAAGGTCAGCCTCAGAACCACCACCACATAAGGGCAAAGACTGAGCCAGAGAAGGGAAGCGCACCCTACAGTTCAAATACTGAGCAGCAAAACTAATAACCAGCCATTAACTAGCTCTGTGATACAGGGCAAACCACTTCATAATCTCCCAGGAAACACATACACAGTAAGAGGGTTTAAATTCATACAAGCTATGGCTCTATCTAGGGACACCTATCTCTCTGTTAAGCCTATTCTCTTTTGTGAATTAAACATGTTCAGCAATTACAATTTGGTTCACAATCACTGACTGCAATATCAGAGATCTGACCTCAGGAGGAGAAAATCAGATCGCTATGATCTGGAGTAAGAAATCTTCAGGGAAGGCTCAAGCCCAGCTATAGAGCTCCTGATCTACTTTCATCCCACTTCCCGAAATGAAGCAGCAGCAATCTAGGAGCAGAAAAACCAATGACAAGGGTATGACCTTAAAGCCTGTAGAATTTATAAAAAAGGATTTTCTTACTTTACATAATCCCTTTAGAAGTCTGAGTAATGGTGCAACCTAAAAAGCAAAAAACAGCTTTGTAATCACCCACAGTATAGTCAATCAGATCACGAAATGGCACTCAGAAGACTGGGGTGGGGGAGTGCGATCACAATCATTCTCAGCAGACAGATTCAGATTCCCCAGTCTGACATTCTGGAGGACCCTAAGCCTCAGATTGCAGATAAAAATCATTAAGCTTGCGCCAAAGCATCAAATTGGAGGCTATGAAATACCTGATCAGCCACACACACCCCCATAGATGTGCTGTTAACCCAATTCACTAATATACCTACAAACAGTCTCATTCTAGAGAGCTACGCTCCAGTGAAAAATCTAATGGCTTCTGGGGCTTACTTGAAGAAAAGAAATTTCAGTTCTTAAAAGCCTGGAAGAGAATTTCTAAGTGCAGTAAGAATCTGCATCTTTTTAGACTCTCCACTGAAATAGAATGTTCACTTCAAAACTGATCTGAAACAAGATCATGGAATTATCCTGCTAGAACTCATCTTCTTTTCAAAGTAAATCCAACTTTAATCCCCACTGTTTGCTCTACTCTCTTCTCACTACATTCTCAAAACCAATTTACACTTCTCCTTTTTTCACCCTGTAGGCTTTCCCTAAAATATTCAAACATAAACACAGGTCCTATGTAGCACCCACAACCAATACAAGGAGCAAGGAAAGGGGATTGTGACAAGGTTCTTCAGTTCTCCCTGAAGATCACCCTGTCACCTCTATCCTCTAACAATGAAGCAATTAAGGTTAGTTTGCTCCTGTTTTATAGCCAAGAATGTTGGGTGCAGAAAAGAAACTTGAACAGGGCACATAACTTCTGGATACCTTTGTGAGTAACATCCTTATTTATAGCTTACACCTACAGAGAAAGAACATCTAACTTTTTAAAATCACTAAATCTAGTGGAGTCAACAGTAAATTGCCAAATCAGCAAAGGTTAATCTAAACATATAGCACCAAGAAAATGGCAATATTACTAAAGTGGCTACTTTCCCTCAATTTGACATTCTCCAACTGCAGTTTACTGGGAAAAAATAATATTTACATAAACGATACACACACATTTTCATTCTTCAGGTGAACTTCTCTGCGACATTTTATAGCAGGAAAGATGCATAAAATTAATAATGAGGATGAGCCAGGCTGAACATTCTACAACTACAGAATCAATAAGTGGTATATATAACTGCAGAGTTGGGAATATACAGTACCTCTTCACATTTTCAAAAAAAGTATATTAGGTAACTCTGACTTTTAAACATAAATAATACCCACCTATACATCAGGGCCTTGCCCTTCTCATTACCCAAAGCAAAGTAGCCACCTCTGGGAGAAAAATCCATGGAATGGACATGAGAAATATTCTTCTTTTTCACAACTGGAAAGTTAGAAAATACTGTACAGGATGGAAGATGAACCTGCAGGAGATAATAAAAAGCCTTACATTATAAAAACTTGGAATTCATCTTCCTTAAATTTTAATTTTCATTCTAGCCTTTGCTGGTACAAAAAAAATCATTTTGATTATAGTGTACAGTAAAGTACTGTTCTCTTAATACAGCAAAGCTGCCCAGAATTAAAATTTTATCTTCATGTGCTATTAACTGAGCAGGTAAGGAAGGGGGACAAGTAAGTGTTAATGAGGCGTCTAGGTTGGTACCTGGAGATTCTGATACTTGCTGACCAAACAAAGGAACAAATAAACCAAACTGAAAAGTCAGTGGTGGGAGCCATCACTGCTCCGGCTCACTGACCACAGCAAAGAGTATGAAAATCTACCTGGTATCTTCAACATGAGGACGAGTCTTCTTGTTTGTTTTTTTTCAGACAGGGTCTTGCTAACTTGCCTCGGGTGGCCTCAAATTTAGGATCCTCCTGCCTGAAGACTAATTTTATGTAACTGAAGCCTAAGTAAAATAGTACATCTTCCGATATCATAAAATTTCCTCTTTATACATTCATTTTCAACTATGTGATTAAAAACTTTGTCTTCTGCCATTTCTCTTCAAAGAAGCCTTAACCATGAAAACTTGACTGATCAAGTAAAACTTGATTTAGGGCCAAACGCTCACCTAAGCACAAGGAGCAGCATGGTCCCTTCCTCAGCCTGCTTCTGGGGAAAATGGACCCAGGTCCAAGACAGGTAAGGTAAGTCCTTACCTACTTACTGTGTGGACGGGGGCTGGGGTGCAGCTCAGTGCTACGGCACTCGCCTAGCATGTACAAGGGCCTGGGTTCGGTCCCCGATACTGGGAGGAAAGAAAAGTGTGAGTAAAACCCAGGTGTGGAAGCAGTCACCATAGCTAGGCTGAGAAGGTAAAAACTCTTTCCAGCATTCTCTGGCTCTTAAAATACACATAGCACCTTCTCATTCAAATGTTTCATTACCTTTCAGCTACTTATCATGGCAGTCTGCCATTCTCCACCCTTTCAGATGCAACTTTACAGCATGCAATGGAGGTGGTTTACAAAGACAGGTAATGGGTAAAACCCACTGATACACACATCTGTCTATTCAGCAGACTTTAGTCAGTCACGTACTAGACTCAACTCCCCCTGACACAGATCTACTGGTCACACTGTCAAGAAAGTAGTTTACGTGGGGCCAGGGATTTAGCTCAGTGATTTCGCCGCCTGCTGCGAAAGTGCAAGGACCCCAGAGTTTGATCCCTGGTACCCCCCCCCAAAAAAAAGAAAGGGGTTTACAGAGAATCTCTCAGCCATGCTGAATTATTCTCAACTTTGCCAGAGGCAGGTTCTGTCTGCAACGGCAAGGCAGAGAAATGGTCCTAACCCAGTCCATCTGAGGAGGCAGCAGTGCCACAACATGATCTTAACTTTTTCCCAATACTGGGGATTGAACCCAGAGGCTTCTGTACTGAAATATATCTCCAACCCGTTGTTACTTTTTTATTCTAAGACAGGCTCTCACCACGTGTGAATGACTTCTTAGACATAATTCACACTAAACCACCATTTTAATTCCCAACCTAAAAAGGGAAAAACAGCCTCCTAATTTAGATTCATATAACTTTATAATCTCATCAACTGCTTTTTACAAATAAAGTACAAAAATTAAGAGCACAATATACACAGAAATTTTTAAGTCTTTCTGTCAAAAGTAGCTGTATATTTTTGGTAGCTAAATAAACAAATCAGGGCACCAGAAACACTGTGGTAAACACATAACTTATAAAGTCATTGATGTATATAAGTGGTGTCCCCTTAGATGAGGTGGCCTTGTGCAACAAATAACCTATACAACCACACACAGCAGCCATGCACTCACAGGTCAGACGAGTGTGTCCCTTCTAACAGGATTAGCACCAAGTGACCAACTACTCGATTTTCAATGTTACTGCCTTTATTGACTTGGAGTATGGGGTCCGGTATTTCATAATGTACTCCCAAGAGACCCCATAGTATCTACTTGCAAAGCTCCCCAGGGAACGCTCTCTCTGCTTTAGTGCCTCTGCCCTCAGACTGATGAGCACTTGGTCGGAACTCTTGTAGGTCAGAACTTCTTTTCTGAACTCTTTACAGCCTTTGTATTAAAAGTTAAATTGAACTATTAAGAAAGAGTCCCATAAGGACTCAAATTCATTAACTCAGAAAGTTCCCTCTATTTCTAACAACATTTCCGTCATGACAGTAAAGGATCCATATATCAAAATCCAACAAGTAAAAGCTCATTCATCTTTAATTTATTGGATAAGATGTTCCACAACTGTCTACCATTTCCAAGATTGTAGATGTGATAATAATTTGACTTCTGGGTGTCCTACTGGTGCAGTGGCTTGGATTTATAGTCACTCCCTTGTGCTGGGGTAACAAAACTGTTTGGATCCTTATAAGCAATTGTATTTAATGATACCAACACTGTTTTACTGAGACATTCTGAAGCTGCTATGCTTGGCTTCTTTCCATTAGATATTATGCTTGACTACCATTTTAAAAATGTGATTTGGCTGTTACTAATGAATTCCTTGTGTGATTTTGCCACAATAAAAAAACATAAAGGGTATCATGATTACTGAAGCAAACTAGGCAGAACCGCTATGCATCTTGCAGAATATATTATGTCAACAGGAGATGGATTCCATGGTTTTCTAAAGCAATTTACTACCATTAAAGTGATACAAGGTTAATATATACTAGCACACCACCACTCCCATTTGAGAAGCAGAGATTTTAAAGCTGCCCTGAATTAGAACCTTTTCATTTATCAAATGATTCATTGAACAGAAAGGCAACAAAATGTAAACGCTGTAGTTTTCAAACTTTTTCCAGAATGACCCTTTCTCTATAAAATCATATAGAGAATCCCAATATGTGCCACAAGTAACAGTGACATGGCTTCACATAACCCAGGCAGGAGCTCAGCCTCCTCTGTGCCCGACCTGCCACATAAAGCCCTATGCAGCAATGCCAGGAAGATAACAGAGTCTAGAATCACAATTATGCCTTTTACTAACTGGTGACTTTGGGCAAGTTAATCTTCTGAAGGTCTTATCTGAATCAAAATTTTTTGAAGAATTCTTTAGAAATCTGTGTAGACTACACACTACAAGTTCATCCTAGATGAAGTAAACAAGGCTTTCTGTTGAGTTTTTGTGAATCAATGTGGCAGTATACACATAATAACAGAATAATACAATACTGTTGTTCAAAGTTCTACACCATCTATATACCTGGCACCTACAGAAAATAATTGTTAAATGAAGAAACTGGTTCTGACTGAGGACACTTCAGAGAGCTGGGGTGACATTTAAGCTGCACTCTGAGGTTGGGCAGAAGAGAGTTCACGCAGGCCTGAGGCCTTGCTTGCAAGGGTAGCCTCTGGATGGCATCTGGGAACTGAGCCAGTAAGCCATCCTCTACATAGCTATGAGAGGGCCCCTAAAGGAGAGGGTGGCTCACCGGGGCTGAACCATCTGTACAAGCAACAGGACACGTGCTGAACACCTGTCTACTTCCGGGAGTCTAGAATTCTGGTAGATGGTAGGTAGAGAGTACCTAATGAACAACCAATGAAAATCTTGGGCACTGAGTCTCTAAATGAGCTTCCTTGGTAGAAAACACTTGATGTTGCTATCACACTTCATTGCTGGATGAATTAAATGTATCCTATGAGACTCTGCTAGGAGAAGAACCCTGGAAGGTCATGTCTGCACTCCTCAAGATGTTATTCCATGCGCCTTTCCCTTTGCTGGTTTTGCTTTACATCCTTTTGCTACAAATCTTAGCCATGAACATGACCATAAACCTTGTGTATTTCTAGCAAATCACCAAATGAGGGAGTTCCTGAGGACTCCTGACACACGTATTCACAGTACTATCTAGCTATTTTAACTGCAATATTTTTACATAACTTACTTTCAAAACCTAAGAATTGCCTCTACTCCATGAAAACAACAAGTCCTTAAAAAGTAAGGAAAGAAATCTGGGAATTGAGTCTTCGACTTAAATATGTCCCTTACCAAAAAACAAACAAACAAACAAACAAACAAACAAACATTGTTCCACCACATCCAAAAGCTATAATACTAATAATTTCTACAAGAGAAAACTGAGTAAGTCACTCTTTTCCCATTATCATTTCATGCTGTTAAAATTTAAAATTCTCAATGATAAAAGCAAAGAGTAAAAAAAGTATTACCAATCTGACTGCTTCTTTCATTGTTTCTGAAGCAATTGCCAATATTTCTGTAGTAGGATTGAAGGCCAGAGATGTAACACCAGTAACCAAGTTCATTATAGCTTTTATTGGCTTTGGGTTTGTTTCTTGGAGACAAGAATCTTGATTGTATATATTTACCACTCCACAACCAGAACTGCAATGAGAAAAGGGTATAAAATGACTTTAAAACCAGTAAAAGGGCTTTCAGAATCTAAGTAAATATAGATTTCATCCCACAAACTGGTATTTGCAGAACTCACATGTTACAAAGAGCCCAGGCTCACAGTGTTCACAGCAAGACAAAAGTTAGACCAGTCTATCAGTTCCACTTCAGTCTCGCTGAGCTCTGTCTAGCTAGAAAATCCAAGAAAGCACAGAAGCTCCATTACTCATTCCTTTAAACAATGCCTACCAAATGTCCACTCTCCTGAGTGCTTGGCGCGCAAAGGTGAACAAGACCAGGACCACTACTCAGTGCTCACGAACTAATATGCTACTGTGCAGAAGATAACTACCCTTCCCCCATGGGTAACTCCTTTCTTTCTGCATTCGATACCACTGTGAGAACCTGCCAAACAGTGTGACCAACAGCAGGAGAGACAGGCGCCTTACTTCACTTTCACTAGAATATTAAAGACAAGGGTATAGAAGTGACCATCCGTGTTAAGTTTACTTGAACGTTCACCAGCAATAAATATTTTTTAAAAGTAAATCTTGGGGTGGGGGATTTACCTCAGTGGTTCCAGCATCTGCCTCGCAAGTGCAAGGTCCCGAGTTCAATCCCTGGTATCAAAAAAAAAGTAAATTCCTTTTTTTGGGTACCAGGGATCGAACTCAGGTCCTCAGCTTGCGAGGCAGGCGCCAGAACCACTGAGCTAAATCCCCGGCCAAAAAGAAGTAAATTCTAATGACCAACTGTGAGCGTATCATTAACAGAATCATCCTAGGCAAGAATGCAAAAGGAATGTTTTTGGACTCAATGATCAGCCCTTCTAATGTTACAGGTATTAAGAACAAGGTACTTATAATTCACAGATTCTTTGGGAGGGGGGTGTTTAGTGGGGACTGAATCCAGGGCCTTCACAATGAACTACATTTCCAGCCTTTTAAAAAAATATATCTATTTAGAGCCGGGGATTTAGCTCAGTGGTTCCGCCGCCTGCCTCGCAAGAGCAAGGTCCTGAGTTTGATCCCTGGTACCAAAAAAATATTTATTTAATTTTGAGAAGAAGTACTGCTAAGTCCCTAAATTTCCCAAGCTGGGGTTGAACTTGTGATCCTCCTGCCTCAGCCTCTGAGAGTATCAGATTACACATGTGTGCCCCGCCCCCCGCCCCCACCATGTACGGCTCACAGATTCTTAATTCAAATGGGTCTTAGTCCATTCCTGGTGCTGTAACAAAATATCTGAGACTGGGTATTTATACATAATAGAAATTTCTTTCTCACAGCCTTGGAGACAGGAAAGCCCCAGATCAAGGCGCAGGCAGGTTCAGGCGTGGTGAGGATGGTTCTGTTCCCAAGATGGCACCTTAGGGCTGCGTCCTCCTTTGGCAGGAGGAACTGAACCCACTTCCCCTCAAACCTTTTACAGGGGACCTAATTCCATCCGTGAGGGTTCTGCCCTCATAAATGAATCACTTCTCAAAGAGGCAGAAAGGCACGTAGGACACAAACTGGCACAGTAGCAAGCTCCTGTAGTCCCAGCTATTCCAATGGCTGAGACAGGAGAATCGCCTAAAGCCAGGAGTCTGAGGAACGGCCTGGGCAACACAGCAAAACCCTCTGTTGCTGACCAGAGATCCGTGTGTGCAGCAGTGCCCACAACTAGCGCATGGCCTGAGAGACGGCTGTGCAGGTGGTGTCCTAGCCTACAATTCCTAGCTCAATGGTCAACGTTTTAAGAATGAGCAAACCAAGGTAAAAACATATCATCGAATAAAACAGGTTTTGCTTGCATTATAAAACTTATGGCCAAAAAAACAAAACAAAACAAAACAAAACACAACTTATGCCCAGAAAGATTCTCTAGATGAAGTAAAACGAAACCCAATCAGAGCACTAAAATTAAAGGACTATTAATTTCAGAATCTAAATCACAGGGAACTTCATACTTCTCTATAGCCCTGAATTACTCAGTATGCTTTTAAAATAAAATAAAAATTTGTGGAGGGTAGTAGTGAGGAAAGAACACAGAACTGGGAAGCAGATGGCCAGAGTTCCAGATCCAGCTCTGCCAACTACCAGCTTCATAACTAACAGCCAATAAGCAAAACCTTAAATAACCTAACTCTTAGACCTGGGTTTCCAAAGACAGTACATCTATCCAACACAAACCTCTACGGTGACAAAAATGCCCTCCATCTGTACTGTCCAATATGGAGCCATTAGACACACGTGCCTATCAAGCACTTAAAACATGGGCAGTGTCACTAAGAAACTAAATTTTTTAGCTTAATTTAAGTACACATGTGTGGCTAGTAACTGCTGTGATGGTAGACTCACTAAAACACCATCCAGAAATTAAAAAGATATACAACAAATGTATCCCTACCAGGAAAAGAACATCACGATGAGAATAAACTAATACTGAAAATATCCTACATACAGGGCAAAGATGAAAAAGAAACTTGTTTATTCACTTCAGGTTACAGAAAACTAGCTGCTACATTCTCCAACTCCAAAGAAGCTGCTGAAACCACAAAATTCAAGCAAAGTTTTAAGCTAAGAACTTAAAAGCCAGATTTAAGTGGGAAAAAATAGCAATGGAAGGTACATCTAGAGATTTTAAAAGATAAAAGGTAAAGCTCTATAAAAGCTGAAGCACGAATGGCTGAAGCTGCCTTCCCAATGGGCTTATACCAACAGCACAAAACGATTTATAACAAGATAACCTAGACTATAAACTTGTTCCACTTCTAAGACTTGCCTTAATTTACAAACTCTTAGTAACTGCATCATTTATAAATTTAAAAACAAACACACAGAAGCATGCCTTAAAGGGCTCTAAGGACAGCAGTTAAGAGCTCAGGCTTTAGAACCAGATTATCTGGGTTGGAATCTTGGCTCTGCTTCCTCACCTATAAATTGGAGAGAATAATACCTAGATCATAGACTATGAAATGAGAAGTTTAAAAGCAATTAAAACAGTCCATGGCCCAGGTGTGGTGCCACACTCCATAATTCCAGCACTTGGGAAGCTGAGGCAGGAGGATTGGCATGAGTTCTGGGCTACATAACAAGAACTTGTCTCAAAAAGATAAAAAAATTGGCCTGGGGATTTAGCCCAGTGGTTCTGCTGTCTGCCTTGCAGCCTCAAGGTCCCAAATTCGATCCCCAATACAATAAATAAAAAAAATTTAAAAATAAATACATAAATAAATTTAAACAGTGCTTGATACACAGTAAGTGATGAGTAAGGTATTTGCTACTGGTATTATAAATCCTTTCTACTAAAGATGCTCAGAGCAGTTTGAAACTATATGGATTCCATAGTAAAAGACAACCTGTGTATTTTTTTTTTTTGTACCAGGGATCAAACTCGGGTCCTTGCGCTTGCGCAGCAGGCGGTGAAACCACTGAGCTAAATCCCCGGCCCAACCTATGTATTTTTAAAATCTACTGAAGACTAGTCAACAAATTTCTAACCACTTGAAAAATTTTCATGAGGAAATAAGCAGGGACCAGGATTTAGCTCAGCGGTTCTGCCGCCTGCCCCAAAAGTGCAAGGTGCCGAGTTTGATCCCCAGTACCAAAAAAAAAATGACGATGCAAACTAACAGAATTCTCTAAAATGTGCTTAGTTTCCTGATTTTCCTATAAATAGAAAAAACATCTATAAATAGATGTAAATAGAAAACTATAAAACTATAAATAGAAAAACATCCACTCTACAGCAGAGCACAGAATGAGGAGAGTTGACAGACACTGACAGGTTTGGAGATCAAGGAGCTCAACGCAGGCAGCAGAGGCCAGGATGGAGGTTTCCACACCAGCACTGGGAGCACAGAACGTCAGGCGCCACTGGTGCAGCCTCCCTGCTCTCCACCCTGGCTGCTCCAGCTCCAGCAACTCTCCCCACCTACCTGCAAGCATCCCAATCTCCTCTGACAAGGGTCCAGCCTTTCTGTATAGGTTTAACAACAAAACTCTAACCACGGTCTTAGGGTAGGCACATCAGAATTCAATTATGCTGAAGGGCAATTAAAACTGAATGAGTTTAAACTGCTAATATTAAGTTTCTTTCCTGTTTGGGCCCTTCAAATGGGATTGATAAAACACAAGAGCAGGCAAGGACCAGAGAAGACACCAGGTGCGCGGACTTCACAAATGTGAAAGGTAATTATGTGCAGTTGTCCTTGCTCCACACAGAGGCAGGAGCAGTCTGTGACACTAAACAACAGTCTTCACTTTAACATGTTCTGTCCGATCATGATACAAACGGGTCTAATCACTTTTATCGGTCTTTACACCAATAAAATAAATAAAGAGCCACCTGATGGGACAGTTAGTTATGCACGTACCACAGTGGTCCAAGCCGTCCGGCAGTGAGACGTACCACGAGTTACAGCCCCGTCAGGAATGTGTTAAAGGAGCTTTATTCCCAGATCTGCTAACCATGAATTGCTGCTACAGCACACACTTCTCTGGCCAAGTGCTCGTCTTGTGCTGAGACACACTGCCCTGCAGTTTAGGCAAAAGGCGACCACGGGTAACAAGGCCAGGGAAGGGCCCTTCATCAGGGCTCTTGGACACCAAGTTATCTGTAACTATCCTACTGCCTGAGGTGCAGCCACATGATGCTGACCTGGTCTCTAAGTTCCATAGCCTCATTTTACTTGCCTTTCCTCTCAGGACCCAAAGCAGTTGCTAACCAATTTCCAAATGATGGCGAGGATATTTACGAGCACCTTCCTCCATTTTAACTTTGAAGGAATGAACACAGAGTAGAGAATGTGCAATGTCTCTGGACAGTAAGACCAACTTGACTTCCCACCCTAAGGAAGAGTCTACTGAAATCTCTACAGCTCAATCGGTCTAAGAAACTCATTTAAAAAAAAAAAAACTTCAAGTTATGGAATTATACATGCTAACGAGTGGCTTGGTAAATTAATTTGGAACTACTGCTAAGTATCCAGGGCTTCCTTCTCCCTCCCTGCATTTTTGAATCAAGCAGGAGAATAAAGCCATCCTTTCCCCAGTGTAAAAACCATTTTTTCTAGTAATAAATACAAGAACATGGGCCTTAGGTAAAATTTTTTAAGTTCCTACAATATTACAAATGGTACTGACAAAAAAAATTTTGGTTTATACCACCTCGCCAGACAAAAAACTACCATAAGTATCTTTTAAGACTTAAAACCAAAGTTGACTTATTCTCTTCTTCTACCTCCTCATTAATGGAAAGAAGCTGAAAGTAGGAAAACTTGATGTGATCAAATGGACATTTCAAATATAGGAAAATATGCAATGATTTAAAGTAGTGCGATATTAAGCACTGCATCAAGAAAATATAAAGCAGAGGCTGGGGATTTAGCTCAGTGGTTCCGCCACCTGCCTCACAAGCGCAAGGTCCCGAGGTTCAATCCCCAGCACCAAAAATAAAATAAAATAAAATATAAAGCACAAGGCTCTCCTGATTTATTGATTTCATACTACCAAGTAATCTGTAAACAACAACTCTTGCACCATCTGGAATATTCAATTCCTGGACATGTTTGTGATTCAGGCTTCACAAACCTCTCTTTACTCACCCACACGCCACATACTGTCCATTCCTTGATGTAGCAATGCTTAATCCACGTAAACTGCCTTCATCAACAAATCTATTAAGGCACTTCCTAGAGTTCACGTCCCAAACATAAACTTCCCCATCCCCTGAATGAAAGAGCCAAAGGAGGGTTAGGTTAGTTTTGCTTTAAACATGAAATGCAAGTGAAATGACCATTCTTAGTCCCCCTTTAATAGCATAAATAGTTACTATAATCTTTCTGGTTCTAGAACACTGGATAAAATGTCTTGTACAGACTCATGTACATAGAAGGTGCATCTGTCAGTCATCATCAGGTTTAGACTGAAAGAAATCAGAAAGCCTTAGTCTGAGTTGAGCTTTTAGAAAAAGCTTCTATAGTCTACTCATAAATGACCAAAGTAAAAATGCGAAAGGAAAAAAGCCATCTATCAACAGCCCTAAGAGTACCTAATACGTAAGGCCAGGTGACTCCGACACCAAGTTTTTGATAATAAAGAATGAACTGATCCAAATCACAAAGAATTTATAATTTAATTAACACACATACAGTTTCTACTGCTGAGCCATTTCAATAATAACAAATGCTAAACATGACCAAGAAATAATTTAGAGGTAGAATTATGTGGACAAGAGAAAAGAAGATATTAAATATGAGGAGACAACATTTATTTCCCCGACAGACTGGCCATCTGATCACCAAAGTCACTCCTTACTCCTTCCTCTCTCCTACAGCACTCAGCACCGACGATCACCATTCCCCACACTACTGCCCAAGTCCAGAATGACCCTATGTCACCCCTTCCTTTCCTGCGGACTGTTCCACGGACCACCCTTCCCCATGTAGTCCCATTCTCCCAGTGAGAACTCAATGAATTTCACTGTTTCAACCATTTCCTTGAAAAAAACTTCCTAGGCTAGAGTGAGAGTGCAAGTCGTGTTAGTCAGCCTTTCACTATTACTAGTCAGGAAATGAGAAAGCAAATGGCAACAAAATGAATCAAAGGCTACATCTGGTACGTCACAATGTGTTCAGCCACCTCCTCTTGAGGAACATCTGGACTGTTTCCAGTTTTTTGCTATTACTAATAAAAGTGCTATAAACACTCAAAAATACGTAATTAACTTTAAAAATAAAACCAAACCTGATATTCTTAATAATATAAGAGAAGTGACAGGCCATTTTTGGTTAAATCTGAAACACACCCACACATCCAAAGTGTCTCTCATATAATTCACTTACCAGAATAGGTGTATATTTTCTTGCTATCCGAAGTGAATGTGGATGCTGAAACCCTTCCATTAATCTTCATGCTTCCAATCAGCTCTTTGGTCTAGAAGAGTCAATGATTAGGTGGCATGGGAAGAACCACACTGTGTAGAATCAAAACAATCTGGTGCTTTACAGTCCACCACCTACTTGACTCTATTGCTCTCTGCTCCAAAGTCTCCCACACCTGCCCACAACTTCTCCCCAAGTCCCAGTAAGCGCCTCTCCTTGAGATGCAGGACTAAGGACAACTCAGTTAAGGGTCAGGATTGTCCCACACTTGGTCTAACTGGAGAAGGACAAAGAACAACTAATAAGTCACCTTCATTGACAGCAAATGAGAATAGCCAGCAATGCCGTTGATAAGCAAGAAGGACCCATCTGGGGAGAGTTCAAAGCTCCTCACTATTCTTTCTTTCAAACCTAGGAAAGGACATGAATCAATTAAAAAGGCTTCATATGGTTTTCAATAGAGCTACATTCTAACAACTGAGCCACTCACCTTCTAAATGTTTGAATACCGCAATTTAAAGGCCCAGCCTGAGACTCAGCAAACCTGATCTCAGGCACCAAACATAAGGCCAGCGGCGTAGTCAGTGTGCAGGCCCTGGATCCAACTCCCAGGACCAGAAACAAAGGGAGGGAGGGAGGGAGTGAGCACAGCAACTCTTTATCCCTTGCTGGTCAGCATTCACCATGGTCACTGCAGGCCAGAGATCCAGCACTCCAAACAGTAAACACATCAACAAATTTCCCAAATTGCATGCCACTGATCAACTAAAGGGTAAGTTATACAAGTTCAGGGCTGGGGATTTAGCTCAATGGTTCTGCCGCCTGCCTCGCAAGCACAAGGTCCAGAGTTCGATCCCTGGTACCAAAAAAAAAAAAAAAAGTTATACAAATTCATTACCAGAAGGGAAATGCACTGCCACTTGAGACAGCCATTAAAAAAAAAAAGTAAGCTGTTGGTTTGCCATTTACTTCTATTATATAGAAATATAATGTTTAGGGCCGGGGATTTAGCTCAGTGGTTTTGCTGCTTGCTGTGCAAGCGCAAGGACCCGAGTTCGATCCCCAGTACTAAACAAAAGAAATATAATATTTAACTTTGTGTGTCAAAAAAATTCAACATGTGCTCATCTCAATGTACTCAAGAACTGACTAGTAGCTAGGCGTGGTGGCATATGCCTGTAATCCCAGAACTTGGGAGGCTAAGGAAAGAGGACCGCTGTGAGTTTGAGGCCAGCCTGGGCTATACAGTGAGCTCAAGGCTGGCCCAAACTACATAGCAAAACCCTGTCTCAAAAAACAAAAACAAACAAAAATCAAAGAACTGATTAGTTTCCAAAGATGGTATTCACATAACCAAGTCACACACAGGGATATGTCTCTTTTTCCATGCCTGAAAGGTTCACACTGATTATATCGGAACACTCAGAGAGCTAAGTTACTCACTAAAAAGTTGCCTAATGGAAAGGAGACATAAGAATGGGTAGAACTTTTTTTTTGGTACCAAGGATCAAACTTGGGACCTTGAACTTGCGGGGCAGGGGGCAGCACCACTGAGGTAAATCCCCAGCCCAAGAATGGGGAGAAATTAAACCAGCCACATCCCTGGAATTCCAGCACTCAGGAGGCTGAGGCAGGAAGATTGCCACAAGTTTGAGGCCAGCCAGCCCGGGCTACACAGTGAGCTAATGGCCAGCCTGAATTATATAGCAACAGCCCGTTTTTTAAAAAAGAATGGATACAACTGGCTGTCTCTAGGAAAAGGGTGAAGGTGGCCAGTCAGATGGAGCAGATCAGCCTTTTCACTACCCACCATTTGTACATAAGGCATTTTTGTACAGTGTAAATGTACTGCCTCGTCAAAAAAAATTTTTTAATTTAGGTTGCTAAGTGAAAATATTGACTAGACAAAAAGGTTTTAGAAAAATGTAACTGCCTTGTCCCCACCAGGAAAACGCTGGTTAAGGCTTCTATAGACCATCTCTAATCCCAGATTGTGGAAACCTGACCGGTTAGTAGAATACACCATTTGCACCAGTTCTGCACTCTTCACACACTGTTTACATCAGTTCAGCATTTCTTCATTTTTCCATTTATGACAACCAAGAGTTTACATACATATCAGGCTTGCATGTCCTAACTAGCCAGCAATTTCCCCCTTAGTCTAATGTCCTCAATTAACATCTATTATTAACATTATCACCAAGCTGTGCACCAAAGAAACAGAAGGGAAACATCAGGAAGGAAAGATGAATGCCAAGTCTCAACATCAACTGGTGACCTGATCACGATGCCTGCCACCAGGCTGACCCAGGGTAAAGACAACCAACTATCTTAGCCAACGCCTCAGGTACTTCCTCTCCAGAAGGGACGCAAGACAAAGAAAGACCAAAGTTCATTCCCTTTTTGCTTCTGAGACAGGGTCTAGCTGTATAGTTCAGGCTGGCTTTGAACTCCCAGCGATCCTCCCACTTCAGCTTCCCTCCTACCTCAGCATCCTGAGTGCTGGGATTACAGGTATGTGCCACCACACTCGGCCAAATCCATTCCTTTTGATTAGTCAAAAATGTAAAAATACTAACTACTACATACTGTTGTGTATTTCAACATGAGATGGTTTACAGCCTTGCAATAAAATGTGGTCCACAGAGCAGCAGCATGTCGTAGGAGCCGGTGGATGCGCAAAGTCAGACATGCTTCTGACCTACAGGATGTTAATTAGCACCAGGGACACCCCACTCCCCTGACAGCTAATTCATAAGCACATTAACTTCTGGGAAGCCCTGGCTTGAACCACAGTTAGATAAACCAAGAACTTACTTGGAAAAGATCATGAGAGATGTCAGAGAACACAGGAAAGGGAAGACTGAAAATGCTGCAGATAAATACCATAAATGCTTCTCAAGCTGGCCTCCGTCACACTCACGCACTAGCAGGAATATGGCTAGAGCCTGCTACAGTACTCTTGTCCTTTTACAGTCACACACCTGCAGTTTAACAAGGAGCCCACCAGTGAGCTGTGGCCTGCGCCAAGATTCACATTAACCCAGCCAGCCTCATTCCAATGGCTTTGGTCCCCCAAAGAACCATAAAGTGTCACTGTATTTTGTGTAACATGGGTAGGGAAACACAGGGAAGGGATAGAAAAGGTAGAGGATAAATAAATCTTCACCTGATAGAAAAGAGACCTTTCTTTAAAATATATTAAATTCCTCCAAAAGTAGTGCTTTATTTCTTTCAAGTATAAGTTAAAGTTTATTATAAGAACACCAGAATTAAAAAGTATCTATTAGAGAGGAGAAACAATCAATCCAAGCAGGTGGAACTCAGGTCTTCTAGCTCCCTGACTCATCCCCTTTCTGCTGCCTCAACTGCTAGTGTTATAGCTAAGTATCTGCATAACTGTTTCTTGGAACTAAGAGAGTATGTGCAAATATATGATCTTTCCATAAGCACGCAATAAGAAAATTCACTGCTTCATTCAAACATATTTCATTTGCCGGGGATTTAGCTCAGTGGTGCTGTACCTGCCTTGCAACCACAAGGTCCTGCATTTGATCCCCAGTACATAAAAAAAAACAACACATTTCATTCAACACAATCACATCTTCTGAATGCTGTAACTAAGAATCCTCAGTGGGGGGGGATCCTCTGGGGTGAAAAAAGTGCTTATAAGCATGGTTACATGAACCAGTGGTGGCAAACCTATGGCACGTGTGCCACACAGGGCGCTGTCTGTTATCAATGAAAGCTCTAAAAGGTTCAGTGTTACTGACATGAACTCAGGCTGGGGGGGGACAGGGAATGACGGACATGTGTTCAATGGAAATCTTACCTCTCACTTGATGCACAGGAATTAACTTCCCAGCTAGCATATCATAGACGTAAAGAACCTTGCTGTGAGTGCTCGTAGCTAAAACCTGTTCTCCATTAACACTAAAACAAGCCTTAAAGATTGGAAACCTTTCCAAATAGATGCTCTGGATTTTAGGATTTGTTTTGCCATCAACCTATAAGAAGTACAAATGGTTTCTTTCAGTCATTTCCATGAGCCCTTATTCTGGCAGTAAACATGTTTCACTCCAAGTCTTTATCTAAAAATGCATACCTGAAACAGTGAAAAGGCATTATCTAAGCCAGCAACCATCACAACCTGGGCACAGGGATGGAACTGGACTGATGAGATCTGAGCAGTGGTCGGTCGCTCAGCATTGGCATGCTGGCAGTTCTTCATCTATGGAAAACAGAGTTGGAAGCCGATCAGTTTAAATGGATCCACATCATTCAGAGCATTAAGAAAAACTATGTAAAAACATACAGACACACAAAAAAATTATGGACGCTAACAGAAGAACTGGAATGGTAACTACCCAAGAGTATAGCTCTGGCAGCAGCTAGCAAGTCCCTTTACAACACTAGAATCCATCTTTAAGATCTTGCAAATGAAGGGACTAAAGCATTAAGGTCCTTTCTAGGTCTACAAGGCTAAATTTACTAAGCATTCTTAGGGCACCAGAATACTTATTTCCCTAAGTGCCATCCAGGTGGGTTAGGAGACTCACATCTGGGAGAATCCTACTCCTCCTCTAGGGTCTCTTCATTGACAGCCAAGTACAAGAGGCACTGTGTAGCTGTCCCCACACCTGTAAGGATGGCACAAGTTGCTTACAGTCTCCCAGGCACATCGCTGCTAGTTTAAAGTGATGACGACATCATGTATACTTGGAATATTTTCAGTTATTTCTTTTGTTTTTATAGGTTTTCCACCTACATTAAACTAGCAAATAAGCATTATATGTATGTTTTCTTTGAAACTATTGAAATTAAATTTTTATGTGGACCACATTTTCAATGCAGGTGAATTTACCCTACGAGGCACTGAAAGAAATGTCCTCAGGAGAGGGCAGGAAGGACGGAGACAATCACTGTCTCCTAATAATTTACCATAATAGTTCTCCTGCCCCATCAAAATACACATGCCATTTTATAGCAGAGGAAGAGATCTGTTACCTTGATAAGTATTTAAGGGAAGCAGTGTGCTGGGCAGGCACTTGGTTACCACAATGAACCAGCTAGACACAGTGATGAGTTAGAAAGCAGACAGTACAGCTCACTTTAGATAAAGTCCTTTCTAAGGTGCCTTTTGAACAAGAAATAATGAGCTAGCCACTACCAGTGCTTGAAGGACAGACACGCAGAAGAGCAAGGGCAGTGGTTCAGAGGCAAGCAAGGACCCAGCATGTTCAAGAAAAAGAAAGCCTGCATAGCCTGAGCAGGGAAGAGAAAAGAAGTCTGAGATGAAGCAGAGGATGTGGGTAGAAGGCAGCTCATCAAAAACACTGCAGACTACGATACAAATTCAAAAGATTTTAAAAAGTAATGAAAAGTGACCTGGCCAGGGGTGGTAGAGCACAACTGTAATCCCACACTCGGGAGGCTGAGGCAGGAGGATTGCTGTGAGTTCAAGGCCAGCCTGGGCTACATAGTGAGACCCTGTCTCAAAAAGAAAGAAAAGAAAGAAAGAAAAGAAAGGAAGGAAGGAAGGAAGGAAGGAAGGAAGGAAGGAAAGAAAGAAAGAAAGAAAGAAAGAAAGAAAGAAAGAAAGAAAGAAAGAAAGAAAGAAAGAGAAAAGTGACCTGACCTGCTATTTTATTTCTAAAATCTCTCTTTGGCCACTGATCACAGAGCCACTACCACAGGCCAGGGAGAAATGACGAGCGCACCGGCAAGGCTGCTGCCAATGGCAGTGAAACCCAGTGATAGTCCTGGAATGAACACCTCTCCGTTATTTTCCCAAAAGGTAAGAGAAACACAGGCACTTAACTAAGGCAAAATAATAGCGAGCACATTTAACCCCACACAAATCAGGAAATCTATGTATCTGTAACTGGGAAGCAGACTGGACTCAAGGTAAGTAACTGGATAGATCTCAACCCCACTGATTCTCACCTTCAAGATTCCTCGTGGAAGAGAAGCTGATGTGGACAGGAAATTCCCAGTCCTTTGCAACAAATCATCTTCATCCTCTTCACTTTCATCTAAGTCAAACAAACCCACAGGCTGATCTTTAGAATCAAGGAAATAGGCCTTTACCTACCCCAAACTTCCAAAATTTCAATGTCAAATCTCCTCCCAGCCACCCAACCTTTGGTGAAAGCAAAACAACAAAATATATTTTAAATATATTTAAAAGGAAGATGACATGGCAATTGCGTAAAGTTAAAAATCAAAGCTTAACTCTGGAAAGAAAGACGAACACACACACACGGTTGGTGACTAATGATGAAGTAAAATAAAATTCAAATAAAGCCAGCCATTTCATTTAAAAAGAACTAATTCTGGGGCTGGGGATTTAGCTCAGCGGTGCCACCACCTGCCTCGCAATTGAAAGGTCCCAAGTTCGATCCCCAGTACCAAAAAAATAAAAAATAAAAAGCCAATTCATAATTATTGCAAAATTACCAATAGGGTGGACAAAGATATCTAGCTTAACACACATGACAAAGAACTAGAACTTCAGCTGACTGAAAGAGCAGTGTCGGCAAACTATATATCAAGACTTCAAAGAGCTGAAAGGGCTGCTTTTCCCCTGGACATGACAGATGATTCCCGTAGGAGCAGCTCAGAAGCTGAGCAGCCTTTGTAGGACACTTGTGGGACTATGAAGGCAAGATCCAGCACTATAAAGCTACCTAGGTTTCTCAAGGGGTCAGGTTAAGCCACCAGGCTTTGGACTGAGACTCCAAAATGCTACAGGTAGGATTAAAGATAAAATAAATTATAAGATAATCTTCCAAAAACTGAAACCCAGCTCTGAATTTCACAATTTCTCATTGGGATAAGACACTCTGGAATTTCTAGTTCCCCTGCCCAGCACCCTACCCGAACAAACAAACCATCACCCTAGATACAATTAATCCATATTACTTTTCATATACAATGTCCAGCACTGCATGAAACAGAAAAAGACAAATACTGATGAAATAAATTAACTGAAACCCAAAAGGAAAAACAAACAATCCCTACAGGAGTAGTGGAATTATATCAGATACAGACTTTAAGAACACCATTTATTATGTGAAAGAATAATTAAACACAAGATTCAGAACTGAGCCAAAGAAGCAGAATACTAAAAGGAGAACCAAATGTACACTCTAAAAACTGAAAAAATATAGTAATTAAAATGTAGCCCCCAGTGCATGATTTTAACAATATATCAAAATTAGGTGGAGAATCGGTGATCTAGAAAATGGAACAGAAAAAAAATATCTAAAGTATAGAAAAAAAAGAACAGAAAACACAAAATACAGTGAAAACATTTAACAAACATGTAAATTGGTATGCTAGAAAGAAAGGAAGACTAAAACAGAAACAATATTTAACAAGATAAAAGCAAAAATTAACAAAGATGCCAAGTCACACTGAAAAGCACCACCAATCTTAAGAATGCAAAGCAAGCCAGAGACTAGAGGGGTGAGGCCAGGGGATCAATTAAAACAACATTAACAACAAAAGAATCCACACTGCTCATCTGTGGAGGTGTACCATGCCAGTTCTGTGGTTCTGTTTAAAAGAGAACACTCCCCTCTACAAGAAACACAATGAAGAATTAACGGATAGAAACTCATTGAAGACCACTGTGAGGCTGGGTTCTCATCCTCATTCTGCCAATCAGTGTACTCTGGGCAAGTCACTTCATCTCTCTAAAGCACTCTCATCTGTAAATTTGAAGATATAGCTGGGCATGGTGGCACACACCTATAATCCCAGCAACGGGAGGGAGGCTGAGACAGGAGGATCATTCCAAGTTCGAGGCCAGCCTGAACTACACGTTGAGTTCAAGGCCAGCCTTAACTCCGTAACGAGACCCCGTCCCAAACTCTCATACACAGACAAAAAATGAAGCTACAGACTAGCATATCCCAGGTGGTAGCAGACTCATGAACTGTTGACTTAGCCATTTCCTTTTTCTTCTGGGCACAAAGCCAGCCTACACTTCCCAGCATCACCTGTAGTTAATGTGGGCTCATGATTGAGCTCTTTCCAATAAGATGGAGGCCAAAGTATCATAAACCACTTGCAGGTGAGGCCAATAGCAACCTCCTGTGGGTAAGGCCCTCTTCTCCTATCATCCAACTGATGCCAACATCTTGGGCAACTTTGGAAGACAACCCAAGGATCCCTGAAGTAAAGCATCACCTTCCCACCAGCCCAGCTTACATGAATAAGAAAATAGCCAGGGGCCTGGGATTTAGCTCAGTGGTTCCAGGGCGCCTGACTCACAACCGCAAGGTCCCGAGTTTGATCCCCAGTACCAAAAAACTAATTAATAATAATAATGAAAATAAAATAACTTCTACATGATTAAGCCCCTGGAGCTAGGGCAGTTTTCTGTGTCAACAGGACCTTAACTGTAATTACATGGATCTAAAATGTGGGGTTCTGGGCCGGGGATTTAGCTCAGTGGTGCTGCTGCCTGCTTCACAAGCACAAGGTCCTGAGTTCGATCCCCAGTACCAAAAATAAATAAATAAATAAATGAAATGTAGGGTTCTATAAACACAGCATTCTAAAATGAGTAACTTATACTTCACACAAGACGGCAGACTGGTGACTTAAGCTCTAAAAGCTACTCGAGGGCTGAGGTAAGAGGACAGAAAGTTTGAGGCCATGTCAAAAAAACCATTTTTAACAACAGAAATAATAAAAAAAAATTTAATTTAGAAAAAAAGGAATAAAAATGATATAATTTTGTGCATGAAATAAGAGTTCACGAAGTACAACTTTTCACTTCAAGTGTAATGTTGGTGCTCAAAAAATTTCAGAATCTGGAGCATTTCACATGTTGGATTGATTAGGTACGCTCAATTGGTATTAAATAAGCCATTCATTATTTAAAAGCTTCCCTCAGAGAAATGGTAAACTGAAAAACATTTTTTAAAAATTTGAAACACTAAGTCGTCAGGAGCCTAAGAAAACAAAGAACAAGCAAAGGGACGTATTTACTAACTTAAACATTCGCACCACCGACACTCACCATCTGAAGATGTTTTCCGCTTACTCGTCTCTGCCCAGGCAGGCACTCCCCCCATGGCATGCTGGAATCTGAGCAAAAACATTTTAAGAAGTTGTGATAAGCACTGTATGTTCACAGAGCTTGATACATTTAAAAACAGGTTAGAGCACTCTTCAGAGTATGAACAGAAATGTCTTCCAGAGAAGTTAGTACCGTTCCAAACAGAAGCTGCCTTGACTCACATGGACTAATGCCAAACAGCCCATACTAGAAACTTCCATGCACCTCTGCCACCTGCCCTAGCCTCAGACCAGGACACCTGGGTACATGTCTGTTAGTTTACACCTAGGACCATGGCTGTCTTATTTGCGCACATTAACGCATCTGAGAAGTTAGGACTAAATAAAGTCTCTATGGTTATAATCCAATGCCATAATACACACAATACATAATAGAACACCTATGGAAAAAAAACAACCAGGTTGGTAAGAATATACAGAACTTCATTCACCATGTATCATGTGAATAAAATGGGAGCATTTTACTCTGGAAAAAGTAAATTTTAAAACAAACACCATAGGTGAGTACAGTGGTGCTGGTAATCCCAACTACTTGGGAGGCTAAGGCAGGAGGAGTACAAGTTCAAAGCCAGACTGAGCAACTCAGCAAGACCTTCTTTCAAAACAAAGAGGGCCGAGGATGTAGCTCAGTGATAAGAGCACTTGCCTAGGGCCAGGGATTTAGCTCAGTGGTTGCTCAGCCTGCTGCACAAGCACTAGGACCCAGTTTGATAAACGGTAGCAAAAAAAAGAGCACTTGCTTAGCAGGCACAAGGCCTAGGTTTGAGCCTCAGTACCACCAAGAGGGAGGGGGTGGAGCATATGTGTTCTAAAGGACTGGTAGCTGGAAGAGGACAAAGAGCTATTGTAAATTTTTAACATAGAAGTGCAAACTGGCCTACCAAACTAAGCCATTAGCCATACACAACCAGAAAACTGGACAAAATATGTGAAACAATTATTCTCAAAAATTAGACAACGGCCAGCACAGGACTATAATCCTTGAGACAAAAGAAATGAACATGCACCCTATCACCATCAGGAACTTTCCCTGACAGCATTTCTAAAGCCCTGACACAAAACCAAGAAAAAGAACAGACATACAAGAAGGTACACTGTAGAGAAGGGAGAGAAAGAGCTCCAGAAACCTGCAGAAAAACAGATGACAAATCTGCTGAACGTTTAGCTAGACATCCTGGGATGAGACTCCATGAGGTCAGGAAAAGAACTATGAGAGGAACTGTGAGACTCACAGTGCCAAAGCCCCAACATTTGAGTTCCAACCAGTAGAAAGGAAAAGTCCTTACTGAACAGTCAGGGCAACCAGCTGAGGCCCCAGAACGCTCAAAACTTAGCAGAGGAGCTAAATCAACCTAAAGTACTACACTACAGACCTGCTATTAGTCTTTAAAGGATCAAACTGATTCAAGTCAACTGACTGCCAAGACAAAACACCAGGAGCAGTACTGCCCAGAATTAGATCAAATTACTAGACATGCATAAAAGCAGAAAAACATGAACTTGTAACAGAAAAAAAAGTCAGTAATAGCAGAAATTACAAACATGACAGACAGATTAGCACAAAAGAACTTTATGTAACTAACAAGTCGATCTAAGTACTTAAAGATAGTGTGGACATAATAAATGGGGAAACAAACTAAAACAAAAAGGTTTCAAGGTGAAAAGATCCTCTAAAGCTGAAAATTACACCTGAAATAAAAAATTCACCAAATAGTTTTAACTGATATACCAACTTTATATTTTATGATTTCATTTATATAACATTTTGTAAAAGGCAAACCTCCAAGGACAGGACATAGATTATTGGTTGTTAGAGACTAAAAGGGGTAGAAAGAGGAAAGGTGACTACAGAAGGGGTATACTACACTTTTAGAAGTACAGTAACAGCAATGCTCTATATCTTGTCTCCCTATCTTGATTATGGTGCTGACGATATATATGTAACATTAACAGTATGACACTTAAAAGGTGGATTTCACTGTGTATAAATTATCCTTCAGTAAACCCACTTAAAATAAAATGTAGAATCCATGAGGCCCTGAATTCAATTCTCAACACAAAAAAAAAAAAAAAAGGAAAAAAGGATAGTGATATGAATCTCTACAAACGTAGAAAATGTAAAAATGTACAAAAACTCGAGCCAGGATTTGGCTCAGTGGTGCCACCGCCTGCCACACAACCCCAAGGCCCTGAGCTCGATTCCCGGTACCAAAAAAAGAAAAAAGAAAAACTTAAACATTTTAAAATTTTTTTTTTAGTTTAAATTGGAAATGTAAACATAAAAATCATTCTTTTAAAGCAGGCATATGTTTTCTCAATCTATTCAAATTTTAAAGAGGTCAAAAGGCCAGCCTGGGTATATATACATAGTGAGTTCAAGGCCAGCCTGAACTACACAGGGAGACCCTGTCTCAAAAAACAAACAAAACGGGCTGGGGATTTAGCTCAGTGGTTCTGCTGCCTGCCTCGAAAGCCCAAGAACCCAAGTTCCATCTCCATACCAAAAACAAACAAACAAAGAAAACAAAATAATGTAAAAGTAATCAGATTGGAGATGGAGAAAATGGGAAGTGAATGATTAATGCATTAGGACCTTCTTTTGGGGTGATGAAAATGTTTTGGAAAAATTGAAGAGGTCACTGCACAACACTGTGAATGTACTAAATGCTCCTAAATTGTAACACTTTAAAATTGTTAAAATTTTCTGGGCACGGTGGCCTACCCCTATAATCCCAGCACTCAGGAGTTCAAGGCCAGCCTGGGCTACATAGTGAGCTCAAGGTCACCCTGAACCCCACAGTGAGACCCTGACTCAAAAACCAGAAAAAAAATAAATGAAATTGTTAAGTTTACATGAATTCCATCTCAAAAAGTCAAAATTTTAGCATATGGGACATTCTTTAAGACCATAGGCCTAAACACCACTGCTGAGGGAAAAAAACTAGAAGATGGGTATACTCGACTAAATGAGATTTAAGAGATACAATGTCCAAATACCAGAAATGACCCTTATGAGAACTAGTGAAAGTAATACTGACTAGCCACTAGCTATTAACTTACTCAGATGATGACACTGTGAGTGTGAAAGAAAAACCTTACTAATCTTAAGCGATGCACACTGAGAAACCCAGGGGCACAGGGTCACATTCCCCGCGCCTTATTTCAATAGACTGGAAAACACACAGAACCCAAATGCAGAAACAAAGTATGGCAGAATGTTTAAAAAACAACAAAAATACTGAACCCAAGTGTGGCAGGTATTTTAATTGAAAACACTCATGTTATAAAATTGTATTAAAAAATGACATACTAGGGCCCAGGGATTTAGCTCAGTGGTTCCGCTGCCTGCCTTGCAAGCACAAGGGCCCGAGTTCGATCCCCAGTACCAAAAATAATGACACACTATATATAATATTGTTACTTTACACAATCACAATATTACTATCTTTGGGTATATTATTAATTATATTTGAGTGGCATCTCAAGGATTTTTTTCAAATTTTCTTTGCATTTGCTATATCCCTGCTCCCCAGCCACTGTAGCCATGTAGTCACTGTGTCGAATAGCAATGTGCCTGCTACTGGGTTAGAAATGGGACCACCCAAGAAGCTGCCACAGACAAATATGGGGCAAACCCAGGTCCACTGCTGGGAATGCACCTACCAGCCACTCACGGGAACAAGGACACTTACTCTTCTTTAAGTCTCTCCTGAAGCTTCTCTTTTGAAAGCTTACTTTCGCTGGCATTTTTCATCAGATCTTTCCGAAACCGGTTGTTTTTCATGTCAACCCTGTAAATTACAAAACAACATATACTGATTTTTTTTTTTTTTAAATACTGAACGATCTTTAGGGTCATCATAAATCGGTGCTGCCTTTAGTATTCTGACAAAGCATTACCGTAATAATATAGGTCAAGACTTGTAAGACATGGTACATCACAACTGCATAATCTCCATCCTTCCTGCTGTGGAGTTTATGCTTTGGAGAGCTAATATGTCAGAAAACTCACCATGACTTACCCAGACGTGTACACTTTATGCCATTCTTCAAAATAAATCCCAGGTAATTCAAAGAATTAAATATAAAAAGAGCAAACCTGAAAATGCTATTTAAGAAAAATAAAGGTAAACACTTATGTTTCAGATAAAGGACATTTTACTGTTAACATTAAAAATGAAGGGGAGGGCTGGGGATTTAGCTCAGTGGTTCCACCGCCTGCCTCACAAGCACAAGGTCTCAAGTTTGATCCCCAGTACCAAGAAACAACAACAAAAAAACAAAAACAAAAAAAATGACATACGAGGGCCGGGAATTTAGCTCAGTGGTTCTACCACCTGCCTCACAAGCACCAGTTTGTGAGTTTGATCCCCGGTACCAAAATAAAAAAGGAGAGCCGGGGATTTAGTTCAGTGGCACTGTGGTTGCCTGGCAAGTGCAAGGTCCTGAGTTCGATCCCCAGTACCAAAAATAAAAAGCAAGAAAAGTCACAGTTTTAACTAAAATTTAAAACTATGCACAGAAAGCTGGGGAAATTTTGTATTAAATATGACATACATGGGCTGGGGATTTAGCTCAGTGGTTCCGGTGCCTGCCTCACAAGCGCAAGGTCCCAAGTTCAATCCCCGGTACCAAAAAAAAAAAAATATATATATATGACATACAACAGTCTGAAATTTTTAACATGCAAAAAACTTGACATACTAAGAAACGGTCTCCAATAAACAGAGACTTAACAGAGAAGACTTATAAGAAATACCAAGTACTAATAATATTTTCTCATTTCCCACCATTAAACTCACATAAACAAATGAATGAATGTATCTAAGAACAGACCACATCACCTCTCAAGGGCACAGGAAATTGGTAGATGCAGTCTGGCAATATTTATCAAGAGCCTCACAATTAGCGGTGCTCTAAATAATTCTCTCAAAGGATTAATTTGAAAAGCAAAACAAAAAAACTTATTCAGAAAGATGTTCATCTCAATATTAATTTATTATAAAAAATGAATCTTATAATAGCTACATAAATTACGGTTGATTCATACAACAGGCTACAACAGCTATTTAAAACTTTTGGTTTTTTTCAAGTGAGAAGAAATGGTTGCAATATAACTTTACATAAAATGGTCAAACCATTAAGTATGAAGAACATTCTCGTCTATGAAAGAACATTATACATGCTGGCTTTCTTTGTAAAGACTACTCAGTTTCAGACACTGTACGGAAAATTCCCAGCCTTCTGGTACATTTGCTACCATAGTTTTTGCTCCCTCTTCAAAAAAAAAAACAACCAGGTACATGCCAAACATGTCCAGGGTCACTCTGACAGTGGCCAACTAAGGAAGCAAGCTGGGGTCACCGCTCAGCTGGCCACACAGCCCACACTGCAGACAGGGAGCACAGCATGCCAAGGCCAAATAGAGGTCTCCCTTGGCGGAGCGATTATGAATAACCTTCCCTTTTCCATACTTCCAGAAATCCTGATCATCACATGATTACATATTTGTAGCGAGAATAATTTTAAAACCTGCAAAATTATTTTTAAAATATCCACAAGAATTCTGAAAGTTAGGCAACTTACATTTCCTCATCCTCATCTTCCTCATCCACCCAAACCGGCTTCTTTTGAGGGGAAAAATTATCTTTTGCTTCATTTTCCACTTCTGAGTCATCTGAGTCTTCATGTAACTGAACCTACAGAAAACAAACTACCTTCGAACCCTTGAGTTTTTCCCGATATCCCGGTGGCAGACTCCCTGTCTTGCAGCTAGAGGATGCTTATAGGATGATTATTTTTCTTTTTTTGCCCTCTGATGAAATAATGGGATGGAATGCTACCACAGCAAAATGCTGGAAGCAGGGGCAGCAAATGAGAGCAGAGAGCCATACTGCCAGGCGGACAGGAGAGGGAAGAGCAGTCAAGAAGAGAAAGTCAATGCCCGGAAAGGAAAAGACCGTAATGAAAGCTAAGCTGAGCGATGACGAGAGGGGCAGGAGAAATGCCGAGCTACTGGATCCAGGTACACTAGAGTCCAAGAGAACACTTGAAAATCATGTAATTCCTGTCTCAGATACCTCTTCTCCATTTTCAACCGTTCTTGCCCCCGATCTAAATTTTACACTAGCAAACCTAATTCAGACCGCAAAAATCTCCTCCAGGGCCGGGGATTTAGCTGTGGTTCCAGCGCCTGCCTCGCAAGCGCAAGGTCCCAAGTTCGATCCCCGGTACCAAAAAAAAAAAAAAATCTCCTCCAAATGATCCTGCCCATTTCTCATCCCACAAGACAGCAATGGCCCAAGATTCCTACTTGCACTACTACTGAGAAAGATCCAAAGCTCAAGCCCAGCCTGGACAACTTAGTTTCAAAATAAGGAAAATAAGAAACAAGGCTGGGGATGTAGCTCAGTGCGAGGCCCTGGGACCATTCCCCAATAGAGCAAACAAGAGGGTTTGGCAATCACCAGATTCTCGATAAATAAGCGCTGATTTAGCTAACACTGGCAGTCATTCTCAGGGAAGCTTTCCTTGGCCACCCTATCTAAACTTCACAGGCCTCCTCTACACACATTTAATTTCCCTTTCCCAAATGGTTTCTCCTTTCTTTTCAGCCCTTTTCATCAACACATTTAATTTTAGTTATCTCCTTTGCTTTCTGTCACTAATAGTGTGTTGCTTCAAGAGGACAGTTTCGTCTGCTGCTACGTCCCTTCCAGTGCCTAAAACAATGCCTAGGCATTCCTATCCTGGACGAAAACCAGTCCCAGAAAGGAGTAAGAGCACAAAACTTATAATCACGCAGGGTTTGCAGTTGCCAGGAAGTGTCTGGCTTGCAAACACCTGCAAACTGTTACACAGAGGCATTCATGATCATTCTCAAAAGCTGGCTTGCGTCGCGATCACGCGGGGAGATTGTTAAAACGCAGACTCCACAGCATTAAAGAAAGGGAGCCCTGGAATTACGAGACGGTATTGCGCAGGTGATCCAACGACCTGGCCGACACCGGGCAGAGAGAGCATAGAA
This sequence comes from Heterocephalus glaber, assembly GCF_000247695.1. Next base: position 6,967,169 of record NW_004624795.1, on the reverse strand, counting down.
GAGCCAAGGGCCTGCAGAGCTCAAGACCTGAGTTTGTGGAGCAAAGTGAGCTGAGCGCCCACTGGATCCGCTGCCCCTCTGGGGCGGAGAAAGCTCGGTCTCCGCCCTCGCAGCGAACTCGGGTCGGGCGCTGAGGTGGGTGCGCGCGGCCCCTCGACGCCCGCGCGTTCGGGGCTCCCGCCCACCTGGGCGCTCGCCGCCGCAGGTCGCCCAGGCTCCGCCCCCGCAGCCTCGCCGCCCACCGCGGGCCCCGCCCGAGCGCGCCCGGCCCGCGCCGAGGCCTCCCTCACCCGCGCGACCCGCAGCCGCTGCAGCAGCGCGTCCTCGTCGGCCTCGACGTCGCCGAAGACCAGCTCCTCCAGACACCGCTCCACGGCCGGTTTGTCCTCCTCCAGCGTCAGGCGGTGCCGCTGCCGGAGCCGTGTCTCCTCCTCTGCCGTCGCCGCCGCCACTGCGAGCGCAGCGGCCACCGCGTTCGGCCGGGCCGGTGGTATCCGCTGGGATGAAGGGGCAGCTTCTCGGGGCGGCCTGCCCGTCCCCGCTCTGGACCTCCGGTCCGGCTTCATTTGGGTCTTCAAGCCCGGTCTCGCACCAGCTCTCCGGTCCGGTTTCGTTCGGCTCCTCCGTTTGGGCGGCATCGTTGGGCTTGAGAAGAAACGCAGGCGCTCACGTGGAGCCCCACTACGCATGCGCCTGGGTGTCTCCCTCCCAGCCGCCGCCGTAGCCGAGGCCTCGAGGGGCCGGAAGGAGCCTGCGCAGCTTCTGGCCACGTGACCAATACTCACGCCCTACGTCACTCCCACTCCCCCGCCGGCCCCTCCCCGTGTGGGAGTTCCTTTGGGAGGGCCAATCTTCCGGGTGTAGGGGGCTGAGGCGTGACTGGAGTGGAAAATTTTCCCAACACAACCTCGCAGCCGCAACACATCCAAAAAGAGCGCAAGAAAGCCAGACTACGGACAGGGGTGACTGAAGGGAGACTTACACTCTTTCTTCCGACTTTTTACCCACTCAGCTTACCTCGAGCCCCAGTTATTTTTTTCCTCCCTTCGTCTTGGTACGGTCCGTAGCGTACGAGCTGCAGAGGGTCCCACGCTGGAAGACAGAGAGGAGGGTAAGTAGGGAAGTGGGCCAATCGGGGCGCGGGTCACGGCGCAGGCGCGCTGGGGAGGGAGGGCTATGCTAATGTTGTTGATATCCTGGGGCCACCTGAGTTAAAGGGGGGAAATCCGGGGGCTGCCGCAGCTGCCACCGGTCTGAGCCCAGCCGGGGGCGCCTATAGTCGCCGCAGTCCCGGGGAGAGGCGCCTGCCCCCCTCTCAGGGAGGGGGCGCTGCGGGCTCGGGTAGCACGGACATCCCCTACCCATGAGGCCCTGATGGAAAACACAAAGGATCTGGTGAGACCCGAGCGCGGCAGCCGCTTTGTGTGCCAGGCGTTGGGGGGGAATTCCTGCAGCTCCCTAACCCCGCTCCTGGGCCTGCTTCTCCATCCCACGCCCCCTCCACCTCCGGAACCCCCTCCCCCTATCGGCCGTTTAACGATTCAGGGGTTCCCCTCCCCCCACTCCTCAGCCCCGAACTCGTTAGGGTCTCTCACAACCCCCCTTCCACTCTGTGAGGGGAGGGGAAAAAAACGGAGCAGAAAGTTTTTCTCGGTGTCCCCCCACCCCAGCTCTGGCTAAGGAGAAAGGCTGGATCCCAGACTTTTTTTTAGCCGCCCAGGGTGGGAAAGTGGAGTCACTTCCTTGGGGGTGGGGATAGGGAGTGGGTAGAATTGGGGTGCTTTGCAGGGCAAGCTGCCCGTCGGTCGAGGGGCCAGCGCCGCGAGGTATTTTGCACGTGGAGGTGGAAATATTGAAAGGGGGCGGGGTGGGCACGTGTGGGAGGGAGGGTGGGAGTGGTGTTTGGGAAGCAGCCTCCTCGGCGCTGCTTGCAAAGGGCTTCCACGACCACTGCCTTCTTTGTTGTAAAATAAAAATCCTAACGTTTCAGAGTCGGAAGAAACATTAGAGGTCACCCACCCCACGCAGCCGTCCCCTCTGCAGCCTCTGACAAGTGGTAGGTAGTTTGGCCTTCTTAAAACCCCTCGGAACCCTGATCGCTCCCCACTGCTCAGGAAAGCCCCTTCGGTTTTTCAGTAGTTTGGGTGGTTGCTTGCTTTCCCTTATTAGACCCGCAGTCTCATTCACGTCCTGGTTAGTTGCTCCTTTTTTACTTCTCAAATTTTTCTCTCACATCCTCCTCACCCACCCACTGCTCATTGGCCTATATTTTGTGTGCCAGGAAAGAGCAGCAGGAAAGGGGCGGGGGGGGGGGGGGTTGAAAGATCGTGAAGGCCTGCCAAAACCTTTGCTGGGTCAGTTTTAGATGTGCCGGAGACCTGTCTAAAGATGCTTGGGACATCCTACTGGAAACTAGGGAATTGCAAACTGAGGTTTTCGTGGCTGTCTTCTATTAGTGCACCTCTTTGCAATTAGAAATTTCAGCAGCATCCCTGTAGTTCTATCACCAAAGCATGTTTGCTTGTTGCCTAAATCAGTGTCCCTAAGGATGCTTAAAATTGCCTCCTGGGGCTGTACTGAAGCTGTTAGAAGCCTCACCTGGTAGAGGGACAGTCAAAACTCCTACTCCCCATCATTTCAACTTGTGTTCCTCCAAGATTCCTCTTCCCTTCAAGGGCCTTTTTTCATTAAAGCTTTTATTTTTTTAACACTTTTTTTGAGAGTTGAAATTTACGCAACACTTTAATATCTGCTTAGGGTTTGCAATATTTTTAGTGCTTCCTTTTGGGGGGGTGGTACCGGGGATCCAACTCTGGACCTTGCACTTGCAAGGCAGACGCTGGAACCACTAAGCTACATCCCTGGCCCAATGCTTCCTGTTTTAATATGCACCAGTATTTATTGCTTGGTAATTCAGTTTCAAGTTCGAACTGTTACTCAATGTTTTTCCAACGTGCTCCTTCATTTAGTGAGCTGTGCTGCCTGCGATAGTTTCCTTGGCACAAGAATCTTGGGGGCACAGATTCTCCTCTTCCTAATATGGTGAAGTGGGAGTACAGACATAATGTAGAAGTAACGCAGCTGGTCCGAAAGCCAGTGAATAAATTGTACCTTAAACTCTCAACCTCCTGTTTAGAATGTTGGACCACAGACCTTTTTTTCTCCTCCCTCCTATGACTTAGAGACTGTTGCTTTGCTCATGTGTGCTTAGGCTGTTATTTTTCATTTGTTTACCTCAACACCAGAGAGTGTTTACAAAGAATAACTGTCTTTTTCTGTACCACCTCCTTTGAATAACAAGTAGCGTCTATTTATGTAGAACCCCATATTCCAGGCTTGTGGATACCTTGCAAATTATGGCAAAATCTGTCTTGAATAAGTATCTGTTCATAGTGTCCTATATTGGAGTCTGTTTTTATTTATGTAAATTTTGACGTGTAATATTTTCCCCAAATCTAGTCACTAGAATTGAACATGGAATTGAATACTAGATTGTGAAAAAATTAAGTTATATAATTGTGTATTTAAAGGTTTAATTATATTTGAGTTCCAAGTTTTCCTGCTTGCTTTAAGCATGAATTGTCATGATATAAGTTGACTGACTTTGGAAAGATCCAAATTATAAACATACTAGACAGGAACAACTGGTTTTATTATTAAAGAAGACACTTCTTTATTTTTTATGGCCGGTAACGAGTTGACCTTATTACCTAATTCTTCCTTGATGTTTGGATGCTGCCTCTAGTCTCTTCATTATTTTGGAAATTAAAATGAAACAATATTTTAAATTGTTTCAAAACATATTAGTCAAGCAGAGGTAAGATCATAGTTTCTTAGTGAAAACAACATATTAAAGCCATAAACATTAAACTATTGAAAGCCAGGAGTGCTCAGCGATCTGAGTGGCCACATTCAACAGTTGGAAGAGTCACTCTTCTTTGGGCTCATACTTCTCACTTCATCTTGAAATGTTTGTTAGATAAGATTTTTAACCTTTCACACTTGTTCAGAGTAAGACCATATATGTCGTAAGCCTCACTATTTCAAAGCTGAGGGAGAGAAAAATCAAACGTAGAGTACAAGAGAAAGGACTTCAGGATATTCTTAACTGTCCAGGACAGTATTGGATTTTATATAAAAATTAGATTGTTTTTAAAGGATTTTTTTCCCCTATGAACTTAGAATTTCTGTCCTTGGTGTGCTGGGATCTTCAAGAAAAGATGAAAAGGCAGTAATTGCATGTGAACAGAGCCTGCCTGTGGGGTAGACGGAAGCGACACAATAACAATGGCATTGGCGGACAAGGTTGGATGGGCAATTCTGCCACTGACTACACCGTAGCATTTCGAGACAGGATCCCGTCCCTTGGTTTTCTCATCATAATTGAAGGGTTGATCTCAAATTAATCAGTGTTGTCCAATATAACATCTGCAATGGTAGAAATATCCTGTATTTGTGCTATCCACTGTGGTAGCCCCTAGCCACACATGGCTGTTGAACACTTAAAATATAGTGGACTAGAAAAGTAAAATTTTTTATTGTCTTTTTGTTTTGTATTTTTTTGGTACCAGGGAATGAACTTGGGACCTTGCACTTGCAAGGCAGGCGGTGGAACTGCTGAGCTAAATCCCCAGCCCTTATTGTTGTGTTTTAATCAGTGTCAATTTAAATGTCACATGTCTGTCTAATGGACATGCAAGTATAGAACAGTGTTTTCCAAACTTAGCTTATCCCTGGGCCCACCTTTCAGGGCTCCTGTTAAAAGAGTGCACCCCTCTCCTGGATTTGGTCATTCACTAGTAAAAGTCTGGGAGTCTCTTTAATGTGTGCCCCAGAAAATAACACGTTGGTTAGGGTAGCCCTACTTGAGGAAGTTTCTAAGCTCCCTTCTAGATCTCTCATTAGTGTCTATAAGTTAAAATTTAGTGTAGTAGAAGTGAGCATTGGAAAAGTTGGCAAACTAGTTAGGCTCTGGCTCTGCCACTTCCTGACCTATGATCTTAGACAAGTTGCCTAATCTCTCAGCTTCATTTTCCTTACCCGAAATACAGGGTGAGAACCAGCCCTGCCTCCTCCTGAGGTATCTATCGGTAAACCTGCACTCAGATGGAAGCTGTTGAATAAATGATAATTACAATGTTAAGACATCTTTCCAGAATCCCTTTTTCTCATTTTTCACTGTAATATCTAATAACTACTCCTAATAAAACTGGTCTTATGTAGTACTATTTGTTCAGTTATTTGACCACAGTTTGCAGTCAAGTTGCAGGGTGAGCCTATTAAGTCTTAATACTTTTTGTGTTTCTATTGCTTAGCATGATGATTTGTATATATTGCTTAATAAATATTGGTTAAATCTTCCCTTACTTTTAGACTTCAGAGCTTTCATTTGCTAGTTGCAGATTATTTTGTGTACCAGAGAAATACCCATCCCTCGTGTGTATGATTGCAATTGAATTGTAAACATATATGTACTATAAGTGATCGTGGAACAAATTCTACAACCAGAATCATGGAAAGAATTAATTTCATGAGTCAGGCACTACTCTTCGTGTTTAACTCAGTTTTAATCAATATTCTAGTTATTATTATTCAATGAATATGTATTGTTAGAGCATCCAGCTCCAAATATAAATGTGTGTGTGTGTGTGTGTGTGTGTTTGTGTGTTTGTGTTTGCTGGCAATACTGAAGATAGAACTCAGAGGCTCGCTCATGGTAGACAAGCACTCTAAAACTAAACTATATCCCCAGTGTGTTCATCTTTTTAAAAATACTTGGAGGATACTAGGGATGTAGTTCACTGGTAGCACATTTGTCTAGTGCCTGTGAGGTCCTGAGTTCAAATCCCAGTAGTGAAAAAAGAATCCCAAGAGCATGTCATCATTTTATATCAATGTATTTAGAGAATGTAGCAAGTCAGAATGACACAATAGTGTATTCAACTTACATTCTGTATATTAATGTTAATAAGTGATCTTATTTGATTTTTCAAACCATAATTGTATGACACCCCCAATTTGTGTATGATTTCTATAATTTGGGTCTGAAAACTGACTCAGGCTAAGGGCTTACCTCAGTAGTAGAGCATGTGCTTAGCATGCACGAGGACCTGGGTTCAATCTCCAGCAGCAAAAAAAAAAAAAACGAGTAAAAGGTCATTATTATCAACTTTTTTTGTTTAATCTGGCTCCCGTAATAGTGATCTTAAAGACTCTAGGCCACTGTGTGTTTCATAATTTTGACATGATCATCTTATTTTTAATTAGCTTTTCAGGTTCATATTAAAGGAGTCCTAACTTTCTTCTGAAGAACTGAAAGTCCATTCATGTGAACTATTTTATTTTATCATACATCCTTCCTGTGTGGTAAGTGGTGTTTTCTTTATTTAGAAGAAAAGGATACTGAGACTCAGGTAATTGTTGCATCCAGAGTCATAACAGGGGTGGAAGCAGAAGTTAGTCCCCAATATGTTGACATTTGGATTTATCACTAGCCCAGCTGTGCTTTTCATCCTGGAAGTGGAGTGAGAAGCCAGAGAGAGCTGAATAGCGTCCTACCTCCTTATTCCAGGTGTCAGAGAGAATCTGTTAATTCTTACTTTGCACTTTGATCACATGCACATAAGATTCAGATACATGGTTTGAGAAGACACATTAGTTTGCAGCGTCTTGCTCTGTCCTGCCTAGGACCCGACTCACTTGTCCAGCTTATCCACGCGTTGTGCCCGTTGTTCCTTACCAGCCCTCTGGGTTGGCAGATTGACTCTCAGGCATCGAGGTACTTGTGTTCAAACACCCTTACATAGCCTTAAGACTGCATCAGTCACCTCACTTCGTCGCAACAGAGAGGCCTTGTAGCATCACAGAAGGGTGAGTACAGTAGGATAAGAGTCTGTGAGAGATAGCTTTTTGTACAGTATATTAAAATTCTATCGGTGTTAATCCCTTACTGTTTATCATAGGTATGGGTAATAGAAAAAAACAGCTTCACGTATATTCTTTGATTTCAGGCATCCACAGGGAGATTTGGAACATCTCCCTTACAAAAAAGCAAGACACTATATGTATTCACAGAAAACTATGTGTAAGAATATTCATGGCAGTTAAAACTGAATGGAGTAAGAATTAGGTGGTACATTGAAGTGGTATATTCAGCAGTAAAAGGCCGTGAACTGTTTATACATGCTATGATACCGTGAATGAATCTCAAATACAGTATGCAAAGTGAAAGAAATCAAACACGAAAATTTTCATACATCTTTTTCCATGTGTATATGATCTTAAAGACAAGTTGAGCATCTCTAATCTGAAATTCCAAGATCTGAAATGCTCCACCATTTAAAACTCTTTGAGCACAAACCTGAGGCCCCCAAGTGGAAAATTCCACACCTGACGCCATGTGATGAGCCAGTAAAAATACAAGTGCACTAAAAATATTCTATAAAGTGACTTTCATGACTAAGGTAGAAGTGAAACCTAGATGTGTTTTGTGCTTAGACTTTGGGTCCCATCTCCAAGAAATGTCAAAATATATATATGTTAGATATATATGTGTAAATACTCCAAAATCTGAAACACAGTTCCACGCCTTACACAAGAGGCGTGCTCACCTGTATCCCATGATCCAGCAGTTGCAGTTTTGGGAATACATTCAGAAGAACTGAGGCGTAATCTTCTGGTGTAAAGCATCGGAGATGAGAGAAACGCACCCTAGACGCACAAAAACTGGTGGGTGAGGCACTGGGAGAAGGGGAAGGAGTGAGCAGGAAGTACGTGAAGGAACTTTTCAGTGTCGAGAAGTCCTGTCTCTTGATAAACACTAAAGAGTGTGCCTCAGTTTTAAGCAGCTTAACTGGTGTAAAAGGGAAATGGCAGCAGATTGCAGAGTTCCTGAGAAGAATGACAATGAAAATCTAGGGCCAAGGATTTAGCTCAGTGGTACTGCGCCTGCTTCATAAGCGCAAGGTCCTGAGTTCGATCCCCAGTACCAAAAAAGAAAGAAAATCTACATCACACTGTATGGAATACATTTAAAGCAGTAAGCAGAGGAAAACTCACAGCCCTAAACACCTGTATCAGTGAAAATAAATTCCTACACTTGATCTTAGCCAAAAGGCCAAGAAGCAATGAAAATAAATTCTTACCTCAGAAATGAAAATAAAGCCAAGGGCTGGGGATTTAGCTCAGTGGTTTTGCCGCCTGCTGCGAAAGCACAAGGACCAGAATTCGATCCCCAGTACCAAAAAAAAAAGCCAAAAATGAACACTGAAAAAGAAATAAAGGTAAAAGTAGAACTGGGCATAATGGCACACACCTGTAATCCCAACGCCTGGGAATCTGAGGCAGGAAGATTGCTGTGAGTTCGAGCCCAGCCTGGACAGTGAGACTCTGTCTCAAAAAAAAAAAAAAAAAATTTCAAAAACAAGAAAAAAAAAGGCCGGGGATTTAGCTCAGTGGTCCTGCCGCCTGCCTCACAAGCTCAAGTCCTGAGTTTGATCCCTGGTACCAAAAAAAAAATTGTAAAAGTAGAAATTAATAACAAAAACTATATACCTGATTGATGAATCAATCCTGGATCTTTGGGAGAAAATTCACAAGATAAACTACTAGTTAATTTAACCAAGCCGGGAAAAAAAAAACAATATAAGACCAAGGGGAATTCTGCTTGAAAGAGTAGATATTCCCACACTGCATAAATAGTAACATGAAAAAAAATTGTAGTTATTTTTGTAAAACAGGAATAATGATTTCTAAACCTGACAGAGCTCAAAGAAATGAAAATTACAGTTAAACAGAACTTAATGTCATTGCAAAACCCTAAATATTGTGCAATCTCATGCCATGTTAAGGAAATGCGCCTTAATAAAGTGAGGTTTATACTAAGGATGCAAGGGTGATTCCGTATTTGGAAATTTATATAATTTATCATATTAATAGATAAAGAAAGATTATAGGTCCTTAAAAAATGAGACAAAATTAAAACTGAGAAAACAGGAGTAGATGGTTATATTGACATCATTTTACTTTAGCGAGTGCCCTAACCCTAAGCCATCATCTGTCTCCGCCCCTGAGCTCCCTATCCAGCCCAAGCTAGCATCCTCTCAATAGAAACAACAGGCACAAAGTGGGATCCCTTTGAGCCCATACAGATAGAAAAGCAAAAACAATTACAGGCATAGTGGAAAAAGAAATAAAATTTGCTTTGTTGGTAACGTGATTATCTGAAAAGTTTAATCCCAAAACTATCTCAAAATGAGTGAGGCCAGGTGTGGTGCACTAATCCTAGTTCTGAGAGGCTGAGACAGGATCGCCATGAGTTCAAGGTCAGCCTGAGTTAGTGAACTAAGTTTCCAGAAACAGTAGTTGAGATAGGACATAAAATGATTTGTATGTACATTTTAAAAAGCCAGTTGATACAACAGAAGAGGAAATCACAGTTACAATAGGAACAACAACAACAAAGTAATTTTCATGGCTAAGGTTTCCCTTTTAACAAGAACTGCTTAAAAACCCGCCAGCATTCTGGGAGGCTGAGGCAGGGGGATCTAAAGTTCCAGCTCAGGCATATGAGTGAGATCTTGTCTCAGAATTTTAAAAGACTAGAGCTGTAGCTTGATGTGGAGGTTCTTGATTCAATCCCCAGTACAGGAAAAAAAAATGTAAAAACCTAGGAGAGGGCTGGGAATTTAGCTCAGTGGCGCCACATCTGCCTCGAAAGTGCAAGGTCCTGAGTTCTATCCCCAGTACCTGGGAAAAAAAAACCCTAAGAGAAGCGAATGTAAATATTCTTGAAAGACACAGGTAAAGGGAACAGATGGAAAGACAGCGGTTGTTCTTGATTGACATTTCAACATCAAATTGTCATTTCTTTATAAATTTAATGAAATCTCAGTTTTAAAAAATAGAGCTGATTTTTTTAATATAAAACTGAACTAATTGCTGGGCGTGGTGGCACAAGCCTGTAATTCCAGCACTTGGGAGGATGAGGCAGGAGGATTGCCATGAGATGCAGGCCAGCCTGGTCTACATAGTGAGTTCAAGGCCAGCCTGAACTACGTGAGACCCTGTCTCAAAAAACCAAAAATTTAATTTTAGAGTATGAGAGAAGAAATTAAATGACTCTTCTTATACCGGTATTACAGTGGCATTTAATTTATAGTTAATGGCATTAAAAATACAGTCTTGTAGTAACTAAAAAAAAAAAATTTTTTTTTTTTTGTCTTTTGAGACAGGGTCTAGCTATGTAGTTTAGGCTGGCCTCAAACTCACAGCAATCCTCCTGCCTTACCCTCCTGAGTGCTGGGATTACAGGCATGGGCCACCACACTCAGCTAAAATTTCTAATTTGTTATTTTTTTAAAACTAATGAAAATTTACTTGGAAAAATAAGCAGAAACATCAAAGCATTAAAAGATCTTTGAAGTGACTCTAAGCTTAGCAGATATCAAAATACACTCAAAAGCCTCTATAATTGTAAAAAGGAATTGACATGACTAAACAAAGCAGTAAAATACAGCCGTGCATCTCATAGCAAGGTGAGGCTTTTTCTTTAGATTTGCTTTGGTTCTTTGCTTGTGTAGAGCTAGGAATTGAACCCAGAGCTTCACACATGCTAGGCATCCACTCTACCACTGAGCTACACCCCAGTCGTGTGGCAGTGTTTTAATCAGGTGGACCACATATACAGCAGTGGTACCAGATTATAATGGTGCTGAAAAATTCATGCTGTCTGCTGACAGTTGTAGCCATCAGTGTGGCAGCACAACATATTGCATATCTACCACTTGACAATAAATGACTGTGATTGCCTTGTATGTTTACCTTTGAGCTGGGGATGTAGCTCAGTGGTAGAGGACTTGCACAGCATATGTGAGGCCCTGAGTTCAATCCCCAGTACAATATGTTTACTTTTATTCATTGTTTTAGTGTGTACCCTGGCAGCTTACAGTGAAGTAGTATGCTATGTTGCTGCTACTGCAGCAGCAGCCTCGTATATCTTGTGTTCACTGTGTCTCAATCATACTATATTCTTGTGTACTTGATTTAGTCTCATATTGTTTTGCTCATCATGGCCCCTACCATCCACTGCTAATAAGAGTGAATGACCTGGAAATTAAAGCTCATTAAAGACTACAAAGGTGGAAAATGAGTGATGGTTACTGCTCACCAGTCGAACATGTCCCATTCCACCATAGCCAGAGCTTGAAGAATGAAAACAAAGCTGTTAAAGGATCTGCTTCATTGACGGCAACAAGACTGAACTTTGAGAAGGGCCATTACCAGGTGTGGAGAAACTTGGAGTGACCTGGATTAAAGCCCAGCCCCAGAAGCATAGCCCCTCTTCACATACCACAGTCACAGCCAAAGCCGTGTTTGTGCTGTTGAAAGAAAACACTTGATCTGACCACACTGTTGAATTGACTGCCACTTCTGAGTGGTTTAAACAATTGAAGAATGATTATGCACTGCATAATATGAGAGAATAGTGAGTCTCTAAGTGCTGGTGTGAAGGCAGCTGAAGAACTTTTGGAAACTCTACATAAGCTGATGGTGGAGAAAATTTACTTCCAAAAGGGAATCTGGCAGAACGGTGGGCAATACCATATAGCCTGGGTGTGTGGTAAGCTGTGCCATCTGGGTTAGTATAAGTACACTGTACTATTTAACCTATGGCAAGACCATCTTAATGTGGTAGTTCTCAGGATGTGTCTGTCATTGAGACATGAGTGTGGTCTAAAGTTCATACTTAAACTGGTATTCCAAATCAGAGGTTAAAACAAACATTTTAATAAAGGATAGTGCAACAACAACTAGGTAGCCATTGGGGAGAAAAGTACTATTCAATCCACTCCCCTTTTTTTGGTACCGGGGATCAAAGTCGGAACTCGGGACCTTTTGCTTGTGAGGCAGGCGGCAGAACCACTGAGCTAAATCCCCAGCCCTATGTTCAGTCAATCCATTCTTAATGCCATTCATAGGAAAATATTCCAAGTGGGTCAGGATAATAAAACCAAACTCCCAAGTACCAGAAGAAAATGTGGGTGAAATTTTCTCTACCATGATTTAGGGGAAATTTTCCTGACTCGCAGTTGAAATACAATAGAAGAAAGTACTCGCAGCTTATGAATAAACTTTAGTGATAAAGTGTGCTTAGAGTATAAAAAGCCCTGGGTTAGCTCCCCACCACCAAAACAAAATAACTTTTGCTACATAAAAAATTTGAATTGCATCCCCAAAACTTAAATGAACAAAATCAAAAGTTACCACATACACATAAGGGGTAAATTTAGGATAAATTCCTAAATACAAAGATCAATGGTGGGAGGGGTGATATAAACTAAAAAACCCTAAAGAAAAGGGGTCAGGGATAATTACACACCAAAAAAATTTTTTAAGCTGAAAATAAAACTGCATTCCATTGCACACCCAGATCTTGGGCTTTTAATACCAGCTCCCAACTAAAAAAAGATAGAGTGCCTTGGGGAAATTAATTTCAGGGCTAAAACAGTATAAAATGAGCCTGAAATATATTAATATGCCCGAATGTCAGGTAGTACCCCAAAATGGATGAGAACCTGTGAAGAGGACAGGGGAACCAGTCTAGGGAAAAATGGGGCCATGTGAGATAACTTGAACCTCAAAATAATTGAAGGACAGTGATGAATTAAATCAGTGGGGAGGGGATTCTTCTCACAGAAAATGAATATAATATGGGTAGATAAAGGAGTGATGGGAGGTTTTCTTGCTGACAAGGAAAATGCTGGAGTTAGGAAAGTGTGTGGTACCCATGTCCTGTTCAACTTGGTGAGAGGTATTACATGCTAAATTAGGGTAGGGGGATATCAGTGGGAACATTAGCAAGACTGAGTTACAAGGGGAAAAAATGGTAAGTATACAGTGGGCACTACTAGCCCTTGACAATGATTGAAACTAACATCACCCGTGAGGTGTAGGTGGGCACCCCGTGCCCCTGGATACAGGAAGCTGAGGACACTTAAGCATCACTTAGGCAGCTTTGTGGGATACATAACCTGAAAAGAGTCTTCCAAATTGCAGAAAACTAAAAATACCATATAGAATCATGGGCTGGAAAGATGAAATGCCCTGCAGGTGTGTTTGGGTCAGTGGCAATGTGGATGGTTGGTAAACTAGAAAAGAGTATATTAATGTTAAATTCCCCAAAAATAGTAACTACACTGTAGTTATAATAATGTTTTGGGGGGGACTTGTTTTGTCTTTTTGTACTGGGGGTCAAACTCAGGACCCAGTGCCAGGATGGTGCAGCAACACTGAGCTAAATACCCAGCCCTTTTGACAGTGTTTTGATTCTTAGGAAATCCATGCAGCTTACACTCAGATGGTTCAGAAAAACTGTAGATTTACAGAGAATAAAGTTAATGGGGCAAAATGTCAATAATTCATGAATCTGAATACACACTTTATTGTACTGCTCATCCAACATTCCTGAAAGCTTGGCATTGTTTCCAAATACAAAACTTAAAAAGAGTACACACACACAAAAAAAGACTGCACAAAAATTCAAGCATTGGAGAATACACATACTCTTGCTAGATTCTGGAGAAAAAAGCCCTGTCAATATTACTGGTGCAAATGGAGCTGGTCTTCGGAAGTGAATCTGGTAATATCTAGCAAAAATACATACCCACATTTCCTTTTATCCAGCAGTCCTCCCAATAATGCATCCTGGAGGGATATTTCTCACAGGTGTAAAAGTGCTAAGCATAAGTTTACTGCAACAGATTTATAATTGCAAGGCCTTGGAAACTAGATGTCCTCATGGCAATGGAGTGACTTCATTCTAAAAGGACAGAGGACTATAGTATGTGACATTTTGTATAAGAAAAGAGGGCCGAGGGCCAGGAATTTAGCTCAGTGGTTCTAGCACCTGCCTCGCAAGCTTAAGGTCCCAAGTTGGATCCCAGTACCAAAAAAAATTTTTTTAAAAAGGCCCAAGTGTGGTGACAACTTAGGACTCTGTCATAATAAAAAGGGCTAGGAATGAACTTCAGTGCTCCCTGGACTTCAATCCCCAGGACTAAAGAAAATGAAAAATGAGAAAGAAAGGAAAATAAAACATATATACATATTTCCAAGTGAACACACACCAACCAATAAAATTATTTGTCCAGCTACAGGGTAGATGGTAAGGCAGAGAAGGAAATTACTCCCGTTAGACCTTCTATATATTTTTGGGAGCATGATAATCTTGCAGATAGTCCAAAGAATGAAATTAATGCAGTAAGAATGGTGGAGGTGACTTAAAAACTGAAACCAAAACCCAGCTGATTTTAAATACCAATAATGTGACATTAGAGGAGGCAGAAATAACCCAGATAGTGCCTGAACTCTGACACACAATCTGGGCGATCCAGAACAGATTGCTCTTAACAGTATGCGTAATGTGTAAACAGATTGTATCCAGGCTTGGTGGCACATAGCACTGTGGGAGGCTGAGGCAAGGAGATTACCAGTTTGAGCTCAGCCTGAGGAACCATTGAGAAACCCTGTCTCAAAATTTTTTATTTGGGAGTGCAGGAGGGTGTGTGCTAAGGACATAGCTCAGTGCAAAAGCCGCAAGTTCAATCTCCAGTACAGGAAAAAATATTTTAAGAATTGAGCAAATGAATATGTTGATTTTTGTTGAGGGACAGCATACTTCCTTTGGAAAAAGGTGAATATGGGGTGTGGAGAGTCAATAAAATCAGTGGAAGGGCAGGGGATTTAGCTCAGTGGCACCACACATTCCTCTCAAGTACAAGGTCCTGAGTTCGATCCCCAGTACCCAAAATAAATCAATGGAAATGGATTGGACATACAAGTGAGAATCCATGGTTTTCTAAAATGTATGTGTATACATTCTTCTGTCCACTGAGGGGTCCACAAAGAGACTCCAGTGGCAATGAACAGACAGCTCTGATGCTTTCATTTCTAATATTCCCCGATAAAAGAATCCTAGGCTGGGCCGGAGATTTAGCTCAGTGGTTCCATCGAAAGCACAAGGTCCTGAGTTCGAAACCTGATAGCCAAAAAAAAAAACCTAGGCTATTGGGGAAATTATTTGATTCCAGGGCCAAGACAGATGATTTTAGAATAAATCTGGAATGTCTTTTTATGCCAGAAAGTAATGGAACTGCTAAAAATAAATTGAGGGGGTGCACACCCGTAATCCAGCACTGGGGAGGTTGCGACAGAAGGGTTCCTGTGAGTTTGAGGCCAGCCTGTACTGCAGGGCAAGACCCTGCTCAAAAACACTAAAATAGTAATTTTTAAAAGGGAGATGTCTTTACACCTGAGCTGGCTTACAAGGGCTTCCACTCCCCCATCCTGGGACAGTTTGGGCCCCCCATGAGCAAATAGCCACAGTGGGCAGGCAAAAAGGAGAAAAGGCTCGCAGGAGAATGCTGAGGTTAGAAAAAGACGCAGTTAAAGATTGTGCAAGAATCGTCCTGGATCCTGAATCTGGAGTGAACTTTTGATGGTTAGAATATTTGCGTGTTTTTTTAAGTTTTTCCTCATAGCGCATTAACAGAAAGAAAGTACTGTATGTGCCGTGGAGAAAGCGGACCGAACCTTACCAAGCCATGGGCAACAGATGGACAGATGGCCCTTGCGCCTCTGAGTCTGCTAACATCAGTTACAGAAAGGATGTGCAGCCTCGATCCAGTGAGGAAACTGCAGATAAATTCACTACAAAAAAATTTTCATTTTTGAAAGAAGTAGAAATCTGTGGAAGAGGATTTTCTTAGGGCAAGGAGGGAGGAGCATGGCTTTCATTACTGAAGCGTGGGCTACATAGAGTCACTTTGAGGAATGCCTCGTGGGAAAGGCCACCTGAACCCTACCATCCAGCTAACAGCGGCAGCCCGTCACTCACAGAAGGCGTCCTCAGTGACACAGCTGCCAGTGGATACCTGTGGTTTCTCCCAGAGACAAGCCCAGCCCATCATGAGAAGCCAGGAGAGGTGCTCAGCAAGAGACTCATCTGCTGAGAGATGGTCACCACCGAGGGAGCTTGTGGCAGCTTACATGATGACACCGTGTGACTACTAACGTGGGGTCTTGGAACATTCAGTAAAAATGAAGGAAATTTGAATAATGTGCAAACTTTAGCTAACAGCAATGTTTATTGCTCCATTGTAGCAAATGCACTGTTCGTGATACAGTAGATGAAACAAGTTTAAGTCCCCTTTTTTCTGTTGTTAAGGGAAGGGACTGCATTCTTGTTTTGTTTTGTTTTTGGTACCGGTGATCAGTGATCAAACTGGGGTCCTTGCGCTTCCAAGGCAGGAGGCGGAACCACTGAGCTAAATCCCTGGCCCTTGCATTCTTTTTTTTTTTCTTCCTTCCATTCTTAAAAGATGTCAAACATTAAGGAAGACAAAGTTGCCAGGTGTGGTGGTACATCCCTATAATCCCCTGTAAATCCAACTGAGGCAGGACTGAAAGTTCAAGCCCAGCCTGAGCAATTTAGCGAGATCCTGGCTCAGGACTCATGATGCAGCTCAGTGCAGAGGCCCTGGATTCAATCCCAAGGACCATAAAAGAAATACAAAGGTGGGGAGAGAAAGGCAGGCGCAACATTTCCTTCCAGATTAAAACTGAGAGACATGATAAATATGTGATCCTGGACTGGAGAAAAATTCATAAAAGATAATAGTCATTTGACAGAAGTAGAGTGTGAGTAGTAGGTTACATGAAAGTGTTAGGTTTATGTTAAATTTCTTTGTGATAGCTGAGCTGTGATTATGCAAGAGGATGTCATTGGGAAAGGCACACTGAAGTATGAAGCAATATTTCCCAGCTGGGGTAGTTCTGTCTCCAGAGGACATTTGGCACTGCCTGGAGATACATTTGGTTGTCACTTCTTGAAGATGGGGGAGTATTACCTCTTGTTTTTTGAGACAAAGTCTCACTGTAGCCCAGGCTGGCCTTGAACCCGCTATGTAGTCCAAGTGACTGTGATCCTCCTGCCTCGGCCTTCTGTGTGCTGGGATAACAGGCATGTGCCACCACACCTCGGGGAGTATTATCTTGGAATCCAACCACGAGTCCTCTGCATCAAAACATTTCAGTATTGCCAAGTTTGAAAATCTCTGTGCTGGGCTTTTAATGCTAAATTAGAGGCAAAAGAACTGGAAGCATGTAGCTATTCTATTTGCCATTTTTATCTCCAAATGTTATATTCAAATTGATCAAAAGCCTTGCTTTTTTTTTTTTTTTGGTACCGGGCATCAAACTCGGGTCCTTGGCTTGCACAGCAGGCAGAGAAACCACTTGAGCTAAATCCCCAGCCTTGCCTTGCTGTTTTTTAATCTCATTGGAAAACAAGGAATCCTCATTTCACACTTAACATTCTGTTGTCTTATATTTGTGTGGTGTAAGTGTCTTGTGCTCACACACAACAGATAGTGTGTGTTATAAAGCAGAATGTGTGTTCCTGCTCCTCAGCCAATGTTTACTGTTTCCTCTGGGACAGCTCTTCCAGGAGCTAACAATTGCCACTTATTTTGGTGTGGCCAGTACTGGAAGTGTCTTTTACCGTGTCTTCAAATGCTCCAGCAAAACATCCAACACGAGCATGCTCATGTCTCCAGAGCCGACATCCAGGCATCCTCCTGCAGGATCCTTTCCTTTGGAGCCCTGCTCTCCAGGTGTAATCCTGGGTCAGCCCTTTCTCACTGACTTAGAAATTCCCTTTACCCCATCCTTTGTGGGATCATTTCATTCCCAATCAACCATCTTCCCCTTTCTGGTTACAACAAACATGAGGACTCAGTTTTTTGAGTCTTGGCATGTCTGAAAATATTCTGCCATTACAGTTGGCTGATCATTTAACCAGGTATTTTTTGAAACAAGCTTAGTGAACCCAAGCACGGTGGTGCACGCCTGTAATCTCAGCTACTCAGGAGGCCAAGGCAGAAGGATTGATCGCAAGTTCAGTTAGTTTGAGCAGTTCAGTGAGACTTTGTCTCAAAACTAAAAGGTCTAGCAGGGGATTTAGCTCAGTGGTTTCGCCACCTGCTGTGCAAGCACAAGGACCTGAGTTCAATCCTAGGTACCAAAAAACAAAACAAAACAAATAAAAGGCCTAGGATGTTGCTCTGTGCTCCCAGGGTTTAGTGACCAGTACTCTGTGTGTGTGCGTGCGTGCGTGCGTGCGTGCGTGTGTGTGTGTGTGTGTAGAAAACTGACAAATTTATTTAAAATGTATTTAATTATTTAAAATGTACAATTTGATGATTTGATTGGGGGTTACTTTTTGAGACAGGGTCTCACTTTATAGTAGAACAAAAAATAAGCTTGGGGGCCAGCTGTGGTCGCGCATGCCTGTAATCCCAGCACTCCAGAGGCTGAGGCAGGAGGATCACTGTGAGTTTGAGGCCAGCCTGGGCTACATAGGGATACTCTTGTCTCAGTCTCAAAAAAAGTCACTGAACATTTATTAATCTTTACATTCTGCCTTTTATTATCTGTTTTCCTGTTTTTCTTTCTTGTGTTTTAGATGTTCTTTTTTTTTTTTTTTAAATTCATTAAGTTTATTGGTACATTTTAGGTATACAATATGACATCATTGGGAATTTGTGCCTTTACATGATATATCTTGGTTCTTATTTTTTGAGTGTTCTTTTAACATTTATTTTCCACTTCTCTAATTATTTCTAGCCACGCAGAATATATTGACCTTTATTTTTGGTACCAGGAAGGGAATTGAAATATTGACCTTTTTTACTACTGTTGGCGTTTTTGTTGGTTTTTTTGGTACCAGGGATCGAATTCAGGACCTTGTGCTTGCAAAGCAGGCTCCAGAACCACTGAGCTAAATCCCCGGCCCCTTTGGCCTTATTTTGACAGTACTAAGTATTTACCACAAGACCTCCTCCCCAGACCTTTTTTTTTTTTCGAGACCCATCATCCTACCTCAGCCTCCCAGATGACAAGTATGCTCCACCACTCCCAGTTTCATTTGTAAACTTCATGTCATGTATGGTAATTTGATATTGTTTCTGGTACTTCTAGTCCTGAAGTACTTAGCATTCCTGATTTGTGCTAACACTTGCTCAACATGGATTGCTTGTGCGATTTGTGGTTGATAGTGAACTTACTGATAAACTCTGTGGGAATGCTGAAAGGTTTGCATTGATTGTTTCTAGGATTTCCAGTTTCTCCTCTTGGTGTCAAGGGGCACTAGTAGCCTGCAGCCACTTTAACCCCTTGCCTTGGAGGTTCCTGACCATAGCAGGGAGAGTAAATTGCAACCTCAGACTTACTCTTTGGGGTAGGCCTATGATTACAGAATCCCAGTGAAGCCTCTCCGTCCTGACTGAGCACAGAAAAGACATCATCAGGGGCTGGCAGTGTAGCTCAGTGGTAGAGCACTTACACAGCATGCATGAGGCCCTGGGTTCATCCCCAGCACCAGACAAAAGTTAAGTTGTGGCCCCAAATGGTGGCACAGACCTGTAATCCCTTCACTTAGGCTGAGGCAGGAGGATCTCCCTAAGTTCAAGACCACCCTGGACTACACAGGGAGACACTGTCTCAAAACAAACACATAAGGAAAGACTCCTCTGTTGGCGCTCTTTGCATGCAGTCAGGGTTTTTCTCAGCACCCTCTCATTGGAGTCACAGCCTCCCTCAGGGTTAGGTCTGCTGACAGACTTCCCAACTAAGTTCCTCCATAGCAAATAAATAGTAAGTTTTACATAGGATAGATCATTTCATACAGCTCACTGTTACTCTGTCCTAATGTGAGAAAGGGTGTTTGAGAAGAGCATACCCTATGTGGAATACAGCTTCCTAACAAGTGTGGCATGGACAGTGATGAGTGAATCGGGATACTTCTCTCTGTGCTACTTGTGACAGGGCTCAGCAGGGGTGCACCCGAGGGGCTTCTTCCCCTTGTGAAATACAGATGAGCTCCTCCATGTGTGTTTATATCTAGATGTCCCCCAGAGCCTCGTACCCTCAAAGGTGGGGCTTTTGGAAGGTCATTGGATCATGGAGGCTTATAGCTGACTTGCTGTTAGGAGATGGGAATCTGGTCAGAAGAGGCGGGTAGTTGAGTATGTTCCCTGGAAGGGTTTATCTCCCTCCCCAGCTCCCCGCTTCTCTCTCTGCTTCCTGTCCACCCTGCTGAGCAGCTCTCCTCTGTCATGCCCCTGTGCCTTGGACCAACTGTGGACCAAAGCAGCCAAAATAAAACCTCTCCTCATTTAAGTTGCAGAAATTGGATATTTTGCCCCTGCAACAAGAAAAGTGATGAAGACAAGAGTTTAGAACCAGAGAAAGAAGTGGGTTGTTCCCAGGACTGTGTCTGACCATGTGATACAGAAGACTTTGGAACTGGTTTCTGGGAGACATTTGAAAAGGTTTAAAGATGCCAGCCCGAGAAGCAGTCCAAGAATGCTGTGAGCAGAGCTTGATGGGAGAGCCTGGTCAGAGTTTAGAAAACCAGAATGCTGATAAAAAGGCAGACAGTAAAGAATAAGCTCAGGAAGTTTCATTTGGGAGGATTCCTTGGCAGTTGGACTTCAGACCATGTGTATTATACTGGTAGAAAATTTGTCTGCATTTTGCTCATGTCTTAAGACTTTGAGGGAGACCAAGGTATTAAGGGCAGCAGACTCATCTGTGGAAGAAATTTCAAGGCACTCCAACATTCAGCCTGTGGCATGGTTACTGTTGGGGGCTTTTATTTAGCAAGCTTTATACTAAAAAGCAAAAACAAACACCACAGCTAATTTAAAAAGTTTTGAGTTTGCCCAGAAAGGAAGCTCTAGTAAAGTTGGGGCCTGCAAATACGGAACAAAGGAGAGCTTGGTTGTTGGAAAGATCAGCTTTAAAACAAAGCAAAAAAATGACTTGAGGGTATCACAGGAACCAGCAAAACCCCACTCTTCCACAGGCTCAAGAGTTGCAAGCAAAAGTGAAAGACTTTGCTTTGAGAAGAGAGACGCTGGGCACCCTGCTGTAGAAGGGCCACCTAGGGAATTCCTCAGGATTTAGTTCACAGTGGGCAGGCACTGAGAGGCCTGTGCAGCCCCAACTCAAGGGGACCTGGCTACTGTTCCAGCTGGCAGCAGCCCTTGGCATCATCCACATGGTACTGGTTTTACTGGCATGAAGAATGCAAGGGTTGTGGGGTCAGGGAGGCATCCACCCGAATTTCAGAAGAGGGCCTGGGAGGCCAGGCAGTGAGTGTGCCCCTCAGAGGGCAGTGTGTGAAGCTGTGAGTGTGAAGCCCAAAAGTACAATGGAGACTCCAGGAAGCTGAAGAAGCCAGGAGTGTGGACCAGCTGGGGAAGGCCCAGGGAAGTGAGCAGAGCCGGGCCAAGACAGGCCATGCCGTGGGGGCAGGGCCACCAAAGCCTTGTGGAGTTCACACGTGGTCACCACAGCTTGCCCCAGGACCTGGACATGGAGCTACAGGATCTAACGTTTGCCCTGCTGGGTTTTGGTCTTGCTTTGGTCCCATTCCTTTCTATTCTCTTCTTCCTTCCTCCCTTTTAGGATGGGAATTCGTACCCTGTGCCATGTGTGTCAGCAGTGTTTTCCGTTCCTTTTGTTTTTTTTTTATAGGAGTTTGCCTGAAGTCTCAGAGGAGACTTTGGACTTGGACTTTTCAGCAGTGTTGGAACTGTTAGGACTTTGGCGAGTCTTAGAGACGGACTAAATCCATTTTGCATAAAGAGATAGGTACAAGTCTTTGGGGGCCAGGGACAGAATGTTACAATTTATATCTAGATGTCCCCCCAAAGCCTCATGTACTCCAAAGGGGGCCTTTTAGAAGAAGGCGATTGGACTAAGGGACGGGTAGCTGCCCTGCTATTAGGAGGTCGGGCCTGGTCTCAAGAGGTGGCGGCTGGGTGTGTGGCCTGGCGGGGTTTATGTCCTCCCCAACTCCCTGACTTGGAGCAGCCAGCTGAAGCCTCTACAAACTGGGAGCCAAAATAAACCCCTCCTTTAAGTTGTGGGTGTGAGTATTTGTGTCTCAGCCCCCAGAAAATGACTTGAGAGGTGTAGGAAAGGCCAGAGAGCTTTTCTCTAGAACATTAGACCTTCAAGATAATTTGGAAAAGATTGCATACCCTGTACTCTTCCTTAATAATCACAATATTCATAAACATATTTAAGATCCCAAAAGACCTTAAAGAAGGAAAATTTCCTGACTCTATTTGACCAGATTTTTTTTTTTTTTTTTAACATTAGCAGTCTATAATTATCAAAACCAACAGCTGGGTGTGGTGGCCCAGGCCTGTAATCTCAAGAGGCAGAGGCAGGAGGATTGTCACAAGTTCGAGGCCAGCCTGGGCTACTAGTGAGTTCAGGGCCAGCCTGAGCACAAAGCGAGACCTTGTCTCAAAAAAACAAAACAAAACAAAAAATGTTTGATTATTGATCCCCTGAACTCTGAAGATTCTTCTCTCTTAAAGTACACACTTAAGGGTCAGTAAACCTGCAGTAACTGCTACCTGAGCTGACTGTGTAATAAACAGTTTAGCCTATATGAAAACTATGCTTCTGTTGTAAAAGTTGCCTCTGCGTGGAGGTGTGCTTTTTTGATTCATTTTGTTTTAAGAATCTAAAAGTGCCTAGCTAGGGTTTATGAAGTATGTAGACCAGGCTCTGTGAGGAAGAATTCAAAATATCCCCCCAGTGCCCCAGGCAACAAATTCTTTCCTGAACTGTCCTTCGGGGCTCCTGCCCATCTGACCTCAGCCTCTGGTGCCGCCTCTCTCTCCTCTTTCCCTTGTCTCCGGCACTCTCCACACTGGCCTCTCCATAGCCAAGTTCATGCCACCCTGGAAGCCTGTGTCTTGCTCTTCTGTCTCCAGTATTCCAGCCCCAGATAGTCCCACAGCGGCCTTTCGCCCTCAGGGTCTCACTGAGGCAGTTCCTTAGCGAGAGTCTCAGCTGACAGTCCAGCTTACTCTGCTGTCACCTGGCCTTGTTGGTGTCCTCCTGCTTGTCCCCCACAACCTCTGTCTTCCCCTTGGTTCCTGTGAGACGCACAAGTACCGGATAAATTGTTGAATAATGAGTAAAAGAAGAAACTCATAACTTGCTCAGGTCACACATAATTAGTGGCAGAGCACACTTGGCCTTACTTGTGAAGAATGGCGGCTCTGTCGGAATTCTTTTGATGGCACTGTGCCCTTGTCCAGCTGAGGGTTATACCATTCTCGTCAGTGCAGGATGGTAGAGCTTTTTCTTTGCCATTGTCTTCAGAGTCTTCTTTATTCTTTTTAAATCTGATGGTAGCAACTTCTGATGCTTGGAAGATACATTTCATTTAGGGAAATTATCCAGAACCCAAGTCTGGGGCTGGGGATGTACCTGAGTGGTAGAGCCCTTGCCTAGCGGGTACAAGGTCCTGAGTTCCTCACCACCAGAAAAAAGACCATATCTGCTAAATTGATCTGGGTGATCAAGCAAGGGAAGTCTATTGGGGGAAAGGGAAGTCATTCTTTTTTTTTTGGTACCGGGGATTGAACTCGGGTCCTTGTGCTTCCGAGGCAAACAAACGGCGGAACCACTGAGCTAAATCCCCATCCCTAGGGAAGTAATTCTAAAGTGACCCCAAACAATAGGCTTTTCTCTTTAAAATTGGGCCTAGAGGCAGGTGTGGTGCTTCTGAGGCTGGAGGATTGAAGTGAGTTCAAGGCCAGCCTGAACTACACATAGTGAGACCCTGTCTCCAAAAAAAACTGGGTCCGAAAGCATGTTCTAAAAGAAGAGTATTAAAAACAGGTTGGAGCCAAGCGTGCTAGTGCACACCTGTAGTCCCGGCATTTGGGAGGCTGAGGCAGGAGGATCACTGCAAGTTTGTGGCCAGCCTGAGCAATATAACGAGATCCTGTCTCCCAAAAAAAAAAAAGTGAGATTTTGGGTTAGGGGGTACTGGGGATTGAAGCACCCCTCACTCATTCTAGGCAACTGTGCTCCCACTGAGATACAGCCCCAATCCTTTGTGTTTGAGACAGGGTCTTGCTAAACTGCCTGGCTTGGCTTTGAACTTTGGATCTTCCTGCCTCAGCCTTCTGAGTAGTTGAGATTACAGGCGTGCACCACTTGTGTCCAGCCTGAGATCCTTTTTATAGAGCAGAGATGCAGTCAGAGATAAAATTTGAGTTGTGTGATGGTCTTGTGACACATCCAGCAGTCTTCCCATTCTCAATGTTACTAGCCTTACTAGCTAACGTCATCCCTAATGGATCTGTGTCTCCTCTCTTAGCAGTCATGTTCATGTTTAGCTTTTGATACAAAGTAATATTATCCTTTCTCAGGGCTAGACTTTGATTTGTCAGAACCAGTGCTGCGGTCTTTGCGGGGCGTGCTGAGCACTGTGTCATGCCTCACCGTTTCCTTCCCTGTTTTAAGACAGAACATTCTTCACGATCTGAGAGGAGGAGAAGAGACGTGTTCGGGATGTTCGACGGCTATGATAGCTGCAGTGAGGACACGAGTAGCAGCTCCAGCTCTGAAGAGAGTGAAGAAGAAGTTGCCCCTTTACCCTCCAGCCTCCCGATCATCAAGAACAATGGACAGGTGTACACATACCCAGATGGCAAGTCTGGCATGGGTGAGTTGCCCACTTGGCCTGGGGATGGCTTTCCCTTTGAAGGAGGGCTTTCCTTCATTTCTTCCATCGTTTCCCTGCCTTGGAATTGGCAAAGGCTGTCTGACAAGACAGAGCCTGCAACTTCCCAGGTCCAGATAAGATCACTGTGGCTTCAATTTGCCTACTTCCTCCTAGTGGGAGTAAGTAGGACAAAATAAAAAGCAAAGGCCATTGAGAAACGTAAGGCAGGCATAAATTCAGTAGGTTAACTCCTCATAGAGGGCTGGGGATTTAGCTCAGTGGCACCGCACCTGCCTCACAAGCACAAGGTCCTGAATTCGATCCCTGGTATCCAAAAAAATCTCATAGAGCTGAAATGTTCAGCACGTGTCTTTTTCTTCTGTGATACTTCCTTAGAGGAAGTTTCCTATTTAATACTTGCAGTGATAAGGTATCTCTAGGTCAGAAATCACTTCCTTTTTTTAGTATCTTTAATTGCTAGAATATCCTTTATATTAAAGCAGTCAATATCCTGTCTCTCTCTCTCTCCCCCTCTCCCTCCCCCTCCTTCCTGGGGATCTAATTCAGGACCTTGGGCTTGGCGCCACTGAGCTAAATCCTCCAGCCCTCTTGCTTCTCTAACTTTTGGGCTGAGAATCTGATTTTCATTAGTGTCAGGTGCAACTATGTAGGAAAAGTATTTTGTGGTTTGTTTTGGTAGTGCTGAGGCTCACACCTAAGGCCTCAGGCAGGTTAGGCAGGTTCTCTACCCCTCAGCTCAGGTCCTTTTTTTACTTTATTTTGAGACAGGGCCTCGCTAAGTTGTCCAGCCTGTCCTTGAATTTTCGATCCTACTGCCCCAGCCTCCTGAAAAGCTGAAATTACAGATGCACACCACCGTACCCCAGCTTTTCTTTTGGTCTCAGTGTTGCTTTGAGGGGAGAGGAGTGCCCTAGAGGTGGAGCACCTTTTTTTAGGTATATGTTTATAGTACTTAGTGTTGTTTTTAGAGCTATTCTGGGGACTGACAGTAGGGCCAAGTGGTAGAGCAATTGCCTAGTGTGTGTGGGCCCAGAGTTTGATCCTGGGCTCTACAAAAATAGATAAATAATAGTGTGTTCAGAATTGGCTTTGTCAAGGTGACTTTTTTTTTCTTTTTAGTTTTTTGAGACAGGGTCTCACTATGTAGTTCAGACTACCTTGAACTCATGGCAGTCCTCCTGCCTCAGCCTCCTGAGTGCTGGGACTACAGGCATGTGCCACCATGCCCTGCTGACAATTTTTTTTAAAAAGTAAAGCTATAGAGAATAATTCTTTTTGTTTTCCTTCTGGGTACCAGGGATCGAACTCAGGACCTTGCCCTTGCCAGGCAGTTGTGGCACCACTGAGCTATGTAGATCCAATAGAGAATAATAATTCTAATCTTGTAATGGTGACCTCTCTCCATGCCTGGTGTAGCCGTAGTGTCAGGATTTAGTTCCTTGGTATCCCAGCTGTTCTCTTCTGGGAGTATCCAATTCTATTGGGAGTAGGGTGACACCTCCCCCTGATTGCCTGCACTGTCCTGGTTCTATCACGGAAAGTCCCACACCCCAAAACATCTCAGGCACAGAGCTGCTCAGCTAATGTGTGAGGGCGAAGAGAGTTCAGTCTTTGCTGCCTTTATTCAGGCCACCAAAATTACATTAGCTTTTTTGAAAGTAATGCTGAATTTCAAGCAACTGATTGTTTTAAAAATTCTTAACACATAAGCTAAGCCAGTTTATTCTAGTCTTTTGCTTTTGCAGTTGCTTTCTTAAACCCAAAGATAGAGGATATTTTTTTTTTGGTACTGGGGATCGAACTTGGGCCCTTGTCCTTGCGCAGCAGGTGGCAAAAGCACTGAGCTAAATCCCCGGCCCTAAAGATAGAGGATTTTAAATCTCTCTTTGAAACCTTTTCCTTACTAACTTTTGGTCAGATTTTTTATTGTAAATTCTGTCATCTGATGTTTCTGCTGTCATCTAGTCTTCCAGTTGCATCTACTCTGTTGATGCATATTCTTGCCGCAGTTTAATGATACCAGTTTGGCAACCTAATCAGAAGAGGAAAAAAGGTTTGTTCATTTATTTTTTTTGGTACCAGGGATCAAACTCGGGACCTTCCGCTTTCAAGGCAGGCAGCAGCACCACTGAGCTAAATCCCCAGCCCAAAAGAAGGTTTATTGATGCTTGTGTGTGCTGCCATCTGCTTAGGTGCTGGACGTTCAGAGAATGAACGGCACTCAGGAAGGTCCCCTGATGCAACCGGCAACCTCGTTAAGAGGATTCCTGACAAGATTCCTTGTCCCTCTGGGTTCACAGCTTCTATAGCTGCATAATCATGACCCTTTTTTTTTTTTGGAATACCTCTTCAAGGATAAGATCCTGTTTTTAGGGGGCAGAGAAATGGAAAAAGTATTTTTTCTTTTTTTGTGATTAAACATACAGCGAGGATATATTTCCAGGTTTAAAGTTCTTGAGCATAGAAAATATAATTAGGTCCTGTCACTTAAGCCTGGTTCTGAGTTTCTAGGTCTGGTTCTGGGGTGCAGACAGCTCAAGCAGAAGTGTGTCCTGCTACAGAGCAGATGGGTACAGGCGCTGCTTTCCCACAGAGTCACGTCCTGGGTGCATGCTGCCTGGAGAAGGCCTCATTGAGGCTACGGGCCCAAGGTCATCCTGTGCTAGCCTTACACCTTCAGGCTAGTGAGGGGCTTCCTGCTGCCCTGTGGCTGGAGCTCCTGTTGGACCCGGGAAGATGGAGCCAGGGCGTGTGGTACTTCCCACTGGGGTTGGGTCTGCTTCCAGGGTTTGGGACCCCCATCCACCTGGTGGAGGCATGGCTTGTGAGCCTGGACTCTGCCGGTGAGCAGGCGGAGTATCTTCGCCATGGCAGTGGGCTAGGCCGCAGAGGAGGACTGTGGGGGCTCTGGGAGCCACAGGGCACGGTAGGTGGGGAAGCTGAGGAAGCAAGGGTAGGAGTCCTGGTGCACGAGTGTAGATGTACAGCTGTGCATCATCAGACGTGTGTGCAGTTGGCTCCTGCATATTCCTGCTGATGCCCTTCCATACTCGGGAGTCCAGGCTCACCTCTTTGGGGAGAGAGTGGACACATAGTCCTCATAGATGAGTCGTGCCTTCTCATCCACCACGTGCCGGTTGGCTTCTGCCTTCAGCTCCTCCCAGGCCAGCCAGCAGAGCATGTTCTCCTTGCTGTACTCCGTGCACAGGAATGCCCGGAACACGCTGTGGCCCGCAGGGCTGTGCATCACCTTGTGGAAGGACTACACCCAGCTCTGTGCCTCCTCAGGGCTTGGTGGGGCACTCTTGGTACTGGGACAAGGGTGTCCCATCTGGCTTTACCCCATTCTCCAACATGTGAGCACGCTGAGGCCAGACTCTCCAAGCTTCCCAGCTGGAGGGGCTGCGGCTTGCTCTCAAAGGAGGCCCGCCAGGCTCATTGCCACTCTTGGTTCCAGGAGCAGCTGCAACAGCACAGACAGCAAGGGCTGTGGCTGGGGGCTGCCGGGAGGCTGTGTCATGGCTGGTCATTGAGGGGGCCCTGTGTGCTGCCTCTCAGCCTCATCGGGGTGGGTATGGGTGGGTGGCAGGGGCTGCCCAGGCTCTGTGGTGCCAGCCCCGGGACACTCACCACGGCTTGGGAGGCCTTTATTGGGGGGCTCCTCTCACTCCCCAGCCCCGCATGATCCTCAGGCTGGGAGAGGCCTGACAGAGGCCAGATAGGCAGCAAGTGTGATCTCTGGGGACAGAGACTCCCTGGAGAGTGGCTGCTGTTCTCCTTCACAGAAGAAAAAGAACGTCCTGGAGTCCGGGCTCCGCGCAGTGTGCAAGTGCCTCTGCAGCACTTCCACAAAGCCAGGGCGTCACGACCCTTTAACAGTCTGTTCTAGAATCACTATAAGGACCCCTTCAGTCATTTCTCACGTTAGTAATGTAGCCAGCATTCATCTCTCATCCTCTGGCGTTTTTACCTTCTTTCCATGACTTCCGGTGGATGCCTAAGTGCTGATTATACTGCCGGTCCCTCCCATTTTACTTTTTATGAGGAGGCGTTGGCCCAGTTGTCTGCTGTGTTTGACTTTCTACTTCCCTTTCCCTAGCGGCAGTCACTTGAGGCCTTGGGAACTGAAGTCTGTCTAACTCCGCCTCTCAGGTTATCCCTTATATCATGGTCGTCAGGAGTCCTACGGTCTCCTCCCTTCACCGGTTAACAGCAGAGCACTTACCTCAGACGTGGAATCTGTCCTGTCCTTCAGGTCAGGTCCCTGGAACAGGACTTGAATTTTTCAAATTCAAATTTCCTTAGAATTTTTCCAAGTGTTGGCTCTTTATAAGTTTCAATCAGTGGGGATTTTGCCCAGTGGCATCTCGCCTGCCTGGCAAGTGCAAGGTCCTGAGTTGGATCTCCGGTACCAAAAAAAAAACAATTACCTTAAAAAAAAATTTGAATCTCTGCAGTATTTTACAGGCTTTCACTGCAGTTTGTATTAATCTTCAGTTGTGTTGTACTTCTCATCTTATTTATTATCTTTTTAGTTTTAGGAGACGATCATTTTGGTTTTTTTAAATTAATTTCATTGGTACATTTTAGATATTTGTTTACTATCTCTTGAGAATCTGTAATTTGTAATGTGTGTGGAGATGCCTCACACATGTGTAAGCGCTAAGAACATTAGCTGGATCTGACTGACATCCGTGTGTCCCCTGACCCTTTCTAATGCCTTTCAGGCCTCAGGCCGTGTCACCAGGGTATAACACTGGCCTTCTAACTTTGTGTAGGCTTCTGTGTCGTTTGTGTAAGAGACAGAAGAAATTTTCAAGGCAAAGTTTTAAATAAAAACCTCTAGAGACTTAAAAAAGTTATTAAAATGTTAGCTAAAATTTGATTTTATTATATGACCATAATTCCAAAATGTCTTTATTTTGTCAATTAGCCACCTGCGAGATGTGTGGGATGGTCGGTGTGCGAGATGCCTTTTACTCTAAAACAAAACGTTTCTGCAGTGTCTCGTGTTCACGAAGTTACTCGTCTAACTCCAAGAAGGCAAGCATTTTGGCCAGACTTCAGGTAACGGTACAGAAACCTTCTTGTTGTTTATATCTGTCATTTCGAGGCTGTCACCACTTATCTGTCATCTGATTGTGATTCGCTGCACTCCACCCCTGCCCAACTGGCCCATTACCTTTTTGTGTCTCACATTTTTAGGAACTGTGTGAGCTCCAAAGTTTTACAAAATTGAGTAACTCTTTTAAATGGACAAAGCGTGCTATCCAAAGTAAACTATGAGTTTTGTAAGTGAAATAAAAATACTACCATTTCTAAATAAGTAGAAACAAATTTTTGTTTCTTTTGAGTTAGTATCAAGGTAGAGTCTTCCAGCATTTGAGGGGAAATGATTTCTTTCTGGTTTTATTTTCCCATTACCTTTACTTGATGCTTTTTCTTTTTCCTTTTTTCATGGTGCTGGTGGTGGTGGTGGTGGTAGTGTTGGGGACTGACTGACCCGGGGCCTTGTGAATGCTAGATTTGCACAGCTTTGGACTTTTGAGGACGACCCACTTGATACCTTGACCAAATGTCCTTGATTAATCCACATAACCTTTTTGAAAACATTCATGGAATAAGAAGAAAAATCACTTTTTTTTTTTTGGATACAGTCTCGCTATGTAGTTCAGGCTGACTTCAGATTCACTATGTAGCCAGGGCTGGCCTTAAACTCGCAGTGATCCTCCTGCCTCGCCTCCCCAGTACTGGGATTACAGGCATACGCCACCACGCCTGGCTGAAAATCACCTTTTTTTTTTTTTTTTTAACATGTACGTCAGTGCCTAGAAAATGATTGGAGTCTTGACTGTTTGACTAAGTTGTTGTTATACCATATAAACAACTTTTTAAAGGCATTACATAACTGAATTTTGTAATCTCTTTTATTGGATGGTCACGTTTTTCTTTTTTAACTTGTGATCGTCTCAAAGCATTGAAAGGGTTGTTTAAATCCCCCACATGAAGGAAATACATCACTTAGATGTATTTCTATATTTCAGATAGACAGTACCTAAAGATCCTGAGCAGTGGTCTGTACCCAAATGGATGGCAGTTTGTCACACTGAGTTTGGCCATGGTCATTTTGTCATTGATCTTTTGCATTAGCACTAAAGGTATAAACCTCAGTCACTTGCTCTTTGAACATAAATTATCTTCTCTTACCATATAAATAGCAATGCTTGGCAACCTGCATGAGTGAATAACCACTGGTTCTATCCACTGTAAGAAGAAATTGAGTATCCACCAAGCCTATGTTTTAACATTTTATGGGATAATTTTTATTAACATATTAATTTGCATTTTGCTGTTTTAGTCTGTGCCAGCTCTGCTACCCGTATTAGATATCTGTGTTGTAGCAGAACGCCAGAAAAATTTTCTCATGTTAAAATTCCTTGTATGTTTCCTCTGCTTCAATAATTTTCTAAACCCTCAATGTTTACTTAAGCAGAATGAGTAGTATGCAGTCATGTTAAAGTGCTGTGATGGGGGGATGAAAAAGAATCCTATTTACTTAACTCTTCTTGTTTCAGGGTAAGCCTCCAACAAAGAAAGCGAAAGTTCTTCAGAAACAACCTTTAGTTGCTAAACTAGCTGCCTACGCTCAGTATCAAGCTACCTTACAAAATCAAGCAAAGACGAAAGCAGGTAATATTGATGAATGGAACAGAAGTGAAATATTTAATATTCCTTTTTTTGGCGGGGGGTACTGGGATTGAACTCAGGACCTTGTTCTTTCGAGGCAGGCACCCAAACCACTGAGCTGAATCCCTGACCCTGTGAAATATTTAATACTGATTGATCTAGTTTCAAGTAAAGACATTTGAAA
The DNA here is from genome assembly GCF_000247695.1 of Heterocephalus glaber. The sequence continues at coordinate 6,935,673 of NW_004624795.1, read as the reverse complement.
TTGGCTGTTTCTATGCCCCATTAGCACATGATAGGCTTCCTGGTGGTGCTTAGTAAATTGTTCCAGAGGAGAGAGGGCCACTGCGTAGTAATTTTTTCAATTTTTTTTTTGTTTGGTACTGGGGATCGAACTCAGACCTTGTGCTTGCGAGGCAGGCAGTGGCACCACCAAGCTAAATCCCGGCCCAATTTAATTTTTTTAATATACTGGTTCTCTGTGCAGTGCAGTCCAGAGAGCTTTGTGGGCAAAGAAATAGGACATTGAGCAGACTTTAAAGGGACTGGGAAGAAGAAAAAGGGATTGCAGGCCAGGGATTTAGCTCAGTGGTTTCGCCGCCTGCTGTGAAACTGCAAGGACCCAAGTTCGATCCCCGGTACCAAAAAAAAAGCGGGGTGGGGATTGCTTCTAATAGAAGATTCTTTTAGATCCTTTTTTTTCCTTCCAGTACTAGAGATTGAACCAGGGACCTTCTACTCCTGAGCTACATCCCCAGCTTACTTGTTTCTTTTCCTTTTCCTTTTTTTTTTTTGGAGGGGCCGGGGATAGAGTCTCACAGTGTAGTTCAGGCTGGCCTTGAACTCACTATGTAGCCCAGGCTGGCCTCAAACTTCCAGCAATCCTCCTGCCTCAGCCCTCCCAGTGCTGGGATTATAGGCGTGTGCCACCATACCCGGCATGTTTGTCTGTTTGTTTCAATACAGGGTCTTGCGAGCCTCAAACTTGGGGCCTCCTGTGTCAGCTTCCTGTATGGCAATGTCACATCCAGCTAGAAGTTTCTTAATAGAAGAATAAAGGCAAGGAAATAAATAGAATGTAAGGCAATGATGCAGGAAGATTGCTTGAGACCACCAGGAGTTTGAGACCAGCCTAGGAAAAATAGTGAGACCCCATCTCAAAAACAAGAGCCAAGGATTTAGTTCAGTGTCACCGTGCCTGCCTCACAGGCACAAGGTCCTGAGATCGATCCCTGGTACCAAAAAAAAAAACCAAACAAAACCAAAACTGTAGTAAAGGCACCAAGTGGTAGATTTTGGGTAGGTAACTGCTGAGGGGCACAGTAAGAGCTGAGTGGGTTTTAAAACACAAAACAGCCAAGCCGTGTTAGTTGCCCTGGGTGTGTCTCTGAACGGCTTCCTGCGGCTGGAGAGCATGCACCTCACCTCCCAGAGTGTGATGCATATGGAAGACTCCAGAGACGGCAGTTTGCAGACACAGCTTGAGCAGCCCTAGTCAGAAAATGTAAAATCCAAAATACTCTGAAACTTGTGGAGCACCAGTAAGCTCTAAGCAGTGTCTCAAAATCCAGCCAGCTACAGCCCAGCTATGGCATTCTGAGACATAACTCCATTTTGGCCTTTGGTCACAACTGAGACCTCAAGGATCTGGTGATGCTGTGATGCTCCAGGACAAGAAACATCCTGGGAGGAACAAACATCTACTCAGTTCCTCCTTGTTCTTGGGTTGTTACATCTTTTTTACGCAGGATGTACTGAACTCTCTGCATGTCATTTGTTATATTTGTTTCTCCCGATGTACTGAATACTGAATAAAAGGTTTGGTAAGATGAGGGCTTTCGTCTTTGCTGCCCAGAGCAGCACTGAGCAGACCACCCCCCCAAAAAAAAAAAAAATCCAGCCAGCTGTGGTGTTGCCCACTTGTATATCCCTGTCTTGGAAAAAAAACAAACAGAAAAATCCAAAAAATTCTGAAATCTGAAACACTTGTGGTCTCAGGTATTTCAGAAAAGAGATTCTTGACCTGTATGGTATCAGCTAAAAGCTCAAGTTATTTAGTGAAATTCTTCTGTCTTTAAAGCAAAAAGGAAAACTTTAAAAAGGTGTAGATTAGGGACTGGTGATTTAGCTCGGTGGTTCTGCCACCTGCCTCAAAAGCGCAAGGTCCCGAGTTCGATCCCCAGCACCAAAAAAAAAAAAAAAGAGTAGATTAATTCCATTTTCTTTCATATTTTAATAATAGCAGCCTTCTTATAAAAACATTTGAAAATTATATCTGAATTTATTTTGTTTCAGCAGTCTCCATGGAAGGGTTCAGCTGGGGTAACTACATCAATAGCAATAGCTTTCTAGCAGCTCCAGTTACCTGTTTTAAACATGTGAGTATGGAATTCCTTACCTGATTTTGAAATGTTCAGTCATTGTTTAAATCTGAAGGTACCATAACACCTAAGTATCTTATCCTTAAAATGAAAATGCTCCTTTTATTAACTATTATATCTATTAAGAACTAAAAATAACTTCTGTAAATTTTATAAGTACAGTCTTCCTATAAAGGAATCATGATTTGAGGGCTGGGGAGTAGCTTGGGGTAGAGATCTTTGGGCTCATTTCTAACACTGAAAGGGTTGGGGGAGCTGCTATTTGAAATTACTTTCAAACAGGGCAAAGTACTAGTCTCGTCCAGTGTTCATATTAAGTCAAAGCGTATGATCAGTGGGTTCTGTGTACATCCAAAATAGTTGCATATGGACAATTGCATCTGGCTCAGCCTAATGGTAGAAACTATCTGCTGTGTAAGTTGCCTAAATCTTTGTGATTTGACCAGGTGATTCAGAAAAGGCGGGATTTTTGAGTTTGGTTTTTGTCTCCAAATGTAAAAACCTCAAAAACAAGAAGGAACTATCAGTCATGTAGTATTGTGAGCTGAATAAAAACTCTTCAGAATGTTTTCTTTTCAGAGGCTCTGACGTAGTTGAGAATTATGTCAGAGTACCCTGTGACAAGTTCTTTCCTTTTGGTTATCCGTAATTCATTCTGCTCAGTATTTGTAATTTGATTAGAAGTTTAATTTATATTTAAGATTTTCTCTGCTACTTTCCATGGCTAAAAAGATGAGAATTTAGCAAATGATGAAATTTTGTTTACCCTTAACTTCTTGTTGATTTAGGACTTACCTTATATACTATGGAGTGAACAGAGCGGCTTGGTTTCCTGCTGTGGAAATCCTGATAGAATTTACACACACTCAGAGCCAGGAAAGGGTCTTGATCAAAATCAAGTAGACTCATTCAGTGGCAGAATCATAAATTCAAGCCTAGCTCATTTACATGCTGGCTTTTTTCTTGAAAGTACAAACATTAAGCCCTGAGTCAGTGACATGTTGACTATCTAAAACAGTTTTAAGCAGAATCTTAAGACTAATCTCAATGTAAAGTAGGTGATTTATGTTGCTCTAGTATTGATAATGATGTCACATTTATGAAATACATTACTTATATGTCACCAGCAGCTTTTTTTTTTCTTCCATCGGTACTGTGGATCAAACTCAGGACCTTGCACTTGCAAGGCAGGCACAGTGCCGCTGAGCTAAATCCCCATCCCAACCAGCAGCTTTAAAGACAACTACAAAGCAAATCTTTAACTCTTCTTTTGAGGGCTGGGCATGGTGGAGCACACCTGTAATCCCAGCACTCAGTAGGCTCGGGCAGAAGGATTAGCACAGGTTTTGAGACCAACCTGGACTACATAGCAAGAACCTGTCTCCAAAAACAAAAAAGAAACACTTTTTTTGGAATATTGCCTTGTAGTACTAAGAATCTGAGAATTAGAGTGAGTTCTCAGTTATAACTATTTATCTCAGATTCCTGCAACATTGTCTGTTATCTCCTTTTGAATGGCCGTCATCTCTCTTTAGATCATCTTTTCATGTTTTAATACCATGAACCAGATCAGGCCATTTTTATATAAGTAATCGGGATATTTTTTAAATAGCATTTCAAAGTCCCAGAAGCATATTTTGTTTCCTGTCCATGCCTTTGAGCATATTAAAGTTATATTAAAGTTCTGCAATGTAGAGTTTCTAAAAACCTATTAGAATAAAGTTCATTGTTTTTCACATTGCTTTTTAAGATTAGAACGTGCTATGGCAGAGCAGGGAATTCCGTCCCCAGAAACAGGAAGGCTTGGCATGGAGCTGGGTCCTGGCAGGAGTCCTGGCTCCTCCCAGCACAGTGAGGGGCAGGAAGAGAGCGCACACTCAGCTCTGTCCTTTACTGTTTCCACAGTTAGAAGAGCAGGTTCCACTGGCAAAGGACCGGAAGGATAATTACTAAACTGAGAGCTATGGTTATTTTTTAGAGGGGAATGAGGGAGTGGGGCTGGAGGTGGCAGTCATAGAAACACGTAATGTTTTGCTTTTTTACAAACAAGATTCATGTACTTTGTACTTAAAAATTAAGTTTCAAATTTCAAAAAGCTGAGTACCTTCTCATCCAGAAGACAGCAGCTGACCTTACTCATAATGATGGCATGGTGCTGGCCCCTTCTCAAAAGCCAGGCACCTGTCTGGCAGTGCATGGACCCCGTGCATTCCTATTCCCCCACCTTCTTATCAAATAGGAAAAAGTGCGTATTTGTAACTCCACAGGAGAGCGTAGTACAAAGAGTTTGTTCTGCTCGCTTCATTGGCGCCTTCACTGAAGCCATGCAGACCACATGCTAAGTCAGTGTTGACCTCCGGAGCCAACTCTTCCTCATTGCCCATCAGTGGCACTGGCTCAGGAAACCCGCGAGCCGGTGGGAGCTGGAGCCCCTGCCTTACAGCCACATTGTCTTCTATGACCTGCGCTGCGAACACTGCACGGCCAGTAGGGCCCCCTTGCTGTGGACTCTGTGCCTGCCTTGTCAACTGCATGAGCCCAGGTTAGAGCCTCGCCCTGCTCTTAGGACATTTTTTTTTTTTTTTTGGTACCAGGGATCAAACTCAGGACCTTGTGCTTGCATGGCAGGCGCCAGAACCACTGAGCTAAATCCCCGGCCCCTAGGAGATTCTTTTTAAATGTGATTTTTTTTAAAAAAAAAGGGGGGCCCAGGGATCTAGCTCAGTGGTTTCACCACCTGCTGCACGAGCTCAAGGATCCAAGTTCAATCTCCGGCACCAAAAAATAAATAAATAAAATAAAAATTAAGAACCAGTCATGGTGGCACATGCCTGTGATCCTAGCACTCAGGAGGCTGAGGCAGGAGAATCACTGTGAGTTTGAGGCCAGCCTGAACTATATAGTGAGACCTTGCCTCAAAAACAAATGTAACATAGAAGCAGAGCTGTCTGAAGAAATGGAAATTGATGTGAGGGCAGAATCAGAGTCCTGCCTGCCTGGTGGTTAAGCCAGCCTCTCCTAGAGTAGGGTCCCAAATAAATAGTTTCTTTTCCAACACTTGGATATTATTACAGTCAGTACTAAAATTATAAAGTGTAGAACTCTACTGTCATGTGTGTTTAAACTTCTGGGGATAGAGATTGTGTACAGTTGATCATAAGACTCATCTCAGATAATTGCTGTAACTGTACTGTGATTACTAAGTGCAGCAGTGATTTTTTTATAATAAACAATGGAAATCGAATTCCTGTTGCTTAATGTGTCACTTTGAAGTCTGTGTATTAGGACTGCCATGTACAGCAATGCTTCAGTTCAGAACGCTTCAGGTTTCAAACAATTGGGCTCGCAAACAGAAGCATTTGGCAAACTTGTGCTTTCATTCTCGAACTCTGAATCCGGTAACAAATACGACAACGGCCATCTTCCCCACACAGACACGAACACAGCCATCTTCCCCAGAATCATGGAACGAATTAAGTTTGTGAACCAAAGTATCACTGTATCTCATTCATTTTCATCTAGGGGTAGTTTTTCAGACCTTTTATTTAAGCCTCAGAATTCCCTTTTCCCTAATAAAATCTGACTCAGACCTCAGAACATAGCCAGGGTAAAAGGTCAAGAGGAAACGCAGCAACTGGCCTGGCAGGGAGTGGAGTGCCGCCAGAAGTTTGTCCCTGAGCCTGGCCACCTCAGTGGGAAACCACTGAATGCAGTAATGCCACTTCTAATTAATCCTGGAGTATGTGGTTACAGAGCTGAGAGACATCTTTAAAATCATCTAGTTTACCCAGTCCATCTCTTTTAAATGAAAACATTCTTGTTATTTTTTTGAGTAGCACGTTTATAATCTTCAACTTTGGGCTTTAACTTGCTTTTGTCTTTTTTCCAAATTAAGCTTTCTATGAAGTCCCTAATAGCAGTATCCATATCCATAAGCTATGGAGAGAAATATCCAAAATATTATACAGTACAATCTGCCATTTAGGGGCACGATGTATGTTCATGAAATTCAGATTATCAGATTATTATTTTCTGTTATTAGTTTATTACAAGAGAACTTCCAGGGCTGGGGATTTAGCTCAGTGGTTTTGTCGCCTGCTGCACAAGTGCAAGGACTCGAGTTTGATCCCCGGTACCCAAAAAAAAAAAAAAAGAAAAGAAAACTTCTGGTTGATTAATGTGAATTAAGAATATTTAGCTTTAAAGCATCTTAATTTTTTCAACTTTATAAGACTGCAGTCTTTAAATTGGAGCATCCCTACTTCCCATTGTTCACCTTACAAAAGTAAGTAAAAATAGTTTTTTCCTAGGTAGGAAGCGTGGCCCAGAATGTGCTAATATCAGATGTACATGAAGCCATAGAAAAGCTAAAATTAAAAAAAAAAAAAGAAAAGCTAAAATTATATTCCTCCAGTTATATATTTACAAAGTTAGGATTTCTTCTCTTTGGTACCTCAACTATATACTTTCATGGTTTATTGATACTGTCATTGCTAATCAAAATGTAAATCACTTTATACTCTCCTTTGAAAGTAGTTGTAGTTTTGTGCAAAAGAAAGCCCTTTGTACATGTGGATACTATGGATTTCAAGCTCAGTCGTACTTTTCCAGTTTGTTTCCGCAGATACACCTGGTATCACGTTGCATTCTAATTTTCTCTCTTGTACAGAACCTAAATGTCAACTTTTTGAAGGAATAAAGTTATCATATTTGTAACATGTCATAAAATTGTAGGTTTAAGGACAGAAAAATAAAAGCTCTTTCACTTGTATGTATGCAGTAGCTTTATAGTAAAACTCAGGCCACGCATGATGGTACAGACCCTATAACCCTTGCACTAGGGAGGCTGAGACAGGAGCAATGCAGAATGCAGGTTTGAGGTCAGCCTGTGCTGTATAGCATGGTGGAGCCCAGTCTGGACTACATAGTAAGACTCTGTTTTAAAATACATATTTTTTAAGGACTGGGGATTTAGCTCAGTGGTTCCGCCGCCTGCCTCACAAGCTCAAGGTCCCAAGTTTGATCCCCAATACCAAAAAACCTTCCAAAATACATATTTTTTATGCTTATATATGCATTTTTTTAAGTTCATGTCCCTTTTCTCAGCTACATATTAGTAAAGTTACTTTCTGGGTTTGGTTTGGTTTGGGTTTTTTTTTCCTAAACTTGCACACACAGGACTCTATTGACAATTGAAAATTAATACTTTATCTCTTATAACTAAAGGTAGAATCTTTGGTGTATCATCCTAGATCACATTACTTCTTTCTCATCTCCATTCAAAAGCTGAATTTGCTTCTGGCACCTGTCAGGGCTCTATCCGAAATTACCGGTTGGTGCCATGAAGGAGAATCTGTGGCAGAGTATTGGGCCTGCGTGTGATGTAAATCACATTTTAAAGAGAGCCTAATAAATTTTTTTTTTTTTTTTGGCAAGAAGAAAGCAAGGCTAAATGTGAATTACTGTCATAATTTTGGTCTATTTCCCACAGTGTTTTTTTTTCCTTTGGGGATCTCCTAATGCATAAATAATATTGCTTTAACACAGTTTTTCTTTTTTTTTTTTTTAACACGGTTTTTCTTAATTTTGGATTATTTTAAGCCTTCAAGTTAGTGGTCTCTGGTTCCTGTGTAATGTATGCCTGTCATTTCCTCAATCCTTAATCTTCCACCCTGAACATTCCGTTTTCCTTCTCTACTCCCCTTGCACTGCCCATCTCCATACCACCACCCTAAAATAAAGGCTCTGGTATCAGATCAGAAGGTGAGTGGACTTTCTGGAGAGGGTGGGAGAAGTTTTTTCTTCATGTTTCTGTTTTGGGCCAAATGCAGTAAGTAGTATGTAGGAATTCTCTTTTTTTTTTTTTTTTTTTTTTTTTTGGCCAAATACTAATTCTTCGTTCTCTGCTAGATGCACTTCAGTAACCACATGTCTGTTCATTTTAAGTTATTTTAAAGGTGGCTTTTGTACATTTGCCATACTGTGGAAGTGGATTCCTTCTTGATGACCTGTTGCGCTACTTCAGGTCTGACCTCTTGTAGTCTCTTAACATGAAAGATTGTGTGTGGCTACCAAAAGATCTAGGCCAGCATCTCTGTGGAGGCAAGTTTTCGTTTCTGCCCTAAAGATCATGTGTGTCCTCTGAGAGCCTGAACCCTGTACTGGCCATCAGGGCTGTTGGACTGTCTGGGGGTGTCCTGAAGTGCAGAAGAATGAGACTTCCTGCCCAGTTCTTTTCTGAGACATGGAGTGGAGGTTGTCATACTTTGTGTTGGGGACCCCGCAGCATTTGGATTTGGCTGTGTCCTGCAGGACCTGATGACAGCTTACCTTGCAGGGAAGGAGCGTCGCTCCCAGATAGCTCTCACGAGAGGCCCTGGAGCAGGAAGTGGTGGAGCAGATCTTCCTTGTTTGGGAGGAGCCTGAGGTGGACCTCGCGTCCTGAGTCTGGAAGGTAAATTTGTTGTTACCTGTAAATGCTGGTTCTGCTAGTTCATGCTGTGCCAATCCAGACTTGCAGAGGTGTCCCTCCTGCCAGCACGAGAAGACAGATGACTTGGATGAAGATGGCTGTCAAGCCCTGGGTCATTTAGTCTTCCACACTTACGAGTTTTCGTTTGAAACAAAAGGGCAGATATACCTATGACATCACCTAATTTCAACACGTTGAGCACATACTATGCCATGACTGTGGTGCTCTTTCTTGTTGATGTTTGTGTTTCATTTTTTTTGTAGAGTGAACCATATGGATTGGTTTAAGAGGGCCTAGCAGAACCACAACCTTACAGGCAAGAACAAATGTCACTTTCTGCTACTTTCTCCTATACCAATCCAGACTGTAGGGACCAAAACATAAGATCTCCCACCCACTAGAGTGAACATTACCTTTATTTTTTGAGTATATTGACACTTTGTTTTCTTTAATAAAATGTGGCTGAAAGTTATTTTCTCCAAACAAATGTTACAGTTTTAATAATTTTAAAAAAGTTAATACAACAGATTGTCATACCCAGCTCAAAAGGGAATCTTGTCTACCACATTCAGGTAGCCATGTGCCAACCTAACCTGCAGCTGATCAGCATAACCATGACTCTTTCTTTTTGGATGAAAAAGAAACCCAGTTCACATATTTGGCAGTCAAGCAAAGAGGAGTGAATATCCTACCTCAATTTGATGCATGCATTTAACTGCATCTGTCTGCTCTAATTGCTTCCCCTCACAGGAGCGAATAGTCTCGGTGTTAATGCGTGGTAGCTTAGTCTGTGTCACCTGTCTTCCTTCCAGCCTTTCCTTTTCTGATCATATCTGCTGGCAATAGGGATGGCCCTACAGTCTAGAATGATGTAGGGGGAGAGAGCAGAACCTGAAGGGTCCAGTACTTTAATTTGAAAGGAAAAGCAATCACAATGAATTTTTTCCCCCAGCTCAAGGTGATAGCACAGGTTCCTTCCCAGAATCTCAAATAGCTGGGCCAGGGCGTGTCTCCCAGTACTTGCGGTGTGTTCACTGTTGTCCACTCAAAGCAGCAGTCGTTAATTGACTCTGTCTCTGGTTTTTAGGCTTGTCCTAGTTCAGTATTATTTGACAGTCTCTTCCTTTCCTTCAGAAACTATAAACCATTGAAAGGAGAAGTGTTGAATGTTATTTGAGGCCAGTCCTCCTGTGGGTTAGCATCTGTGAAGTATGAGGGGCCTTCAGTGGGAAACCCAGAGTCCAAATTGATTAGTTCTTTGCTTGTCTTAGAGCTTTGAGGCTATTTTATTTTTTTCCGATTTACTCATATGATCAGGTCTTTTGCAACCTCACTTAATCCTTTTATGTCCAAGGTTCTAAATTATTTTTGAGAAGAGCTAATTATCCAGGGCCATAAAGAGCTTTACAGAATTTATGTAAATTCCTGAGTTCACTCATTTGATTTCATTTACCATTGTATAAACTCTCATGACTTGCCTTGCGGTTTAAGGACTAAAATGCGATAGAAATGGTAATTTGGAAATGTATATTTTGGGAAAATCCCTTCACAATGCTCATTTAGTTGGTTTCTGAGTCTCCATCTTAATCATTTGTTGTAGAAGCCTGTGATCACCAATTCTAACATTGTAAGTTTTCTCTTAGAAGGATTCCTGCACAGGAAATTTTTTAAATGATCAATAATTTAACAATTTACTATCGTGCTCATCTCCAAAAGACTGTTAGCTACACTTTTTTAATTATTCAGTGCTTTTCCCTCATGTATATCCTAATAGACTATATTCTATGAATTCCACTTAAACTGAAAACATGGATGGCCAGGGCCAGGGATGTGGCTCAGTGACACCGCGCCTCCCTGGCAAGCGTGAGGTCCTGAGTTCGATCCCCGGTACCAAAAAAATAAAATATAGATGGCCCAGTTTTATTTCTCCTGTTCATATTGTTGGAAACTACTCTGCTGATTAGAATTATTTTTCTTTCTGCTCTTTGGCCAGATCTTTTAAAATGAAGAGTTAGGTTAAATGAATTCATTCAGTACACACTAAAAATAAATTTCTCAAGGCAGCTTGATCTTGTGAAGTCTGTCAGGTTTGTAATTCAGCTTTTAGAAAGATTGCTCAAGTGTTGTATCAGAACTGTTGGATTTTGATGTCAAAATAGACCTGTTTAATATATGTGAATTCTTTTTTCAGCTTGAGTTTGATCCTAACATTTCTTTTTTTAAATAAAATATTGTGCAATGGGGAAAATAAGTTTCCTACTTTCATTGATAATGATAATGCTTAATTTTAAATGACGTGTTTTAGGCTATATGTTAATAAGACAGTAATTCAGTCATTTTTATATGACAGGCACCAATGGGGACCTGCTGGGGTGACATCTCAGAGCATGTGAGAGTGGAAGTTCCCAACACAGACTGCAGCCTGCCTACCAAGGTCTTCTGGATTGCTGGGATTATAAAGTTAGCAGGTGAGGCATGCACTGTAATGTACTAGAAAATGCCAGTGATACATAAAAACTTTTGTGAAAAGGTATGTTTGTAAATTTTGCAAGTATTAGCAAATAAATGAAATGATACAGAGTAGGAGTTGGAAATTTTTTCCTGTAAAAAAGAAATATTTTCAGTTGTGTAGGGTGTATGGTACACCGTTCGTATCTTTCCCATGGTAACATGCAAGCAGCCCATAGCAGTGCGTAAGTAAATGGGCATGAATATGTTCCAGGTGAATTGTATTTATGGGCACTGAAACATGAATTTCATGTAATTTTTGTATCTTCTGGAGGATTCTTCCTTGTATTTTTTTCAACCATTTATAAATGTAGAAACTATTTTTAGATCCTGGGCTGTTAAAAAAGAAAGAAAATCGGGCAGTGGGCCATAAGTGGTTTGCCAAGCACTGTTATATAGAGAAATACTTCAAAGAAAAACTGAATTACTAAAAAAAGAAATGAAGAACTGGGGATTTAGCTCAGCAGCTCTGTGCTTGCCTCGAAAGCCCGAGGTCCTGAGTCTGAGCCCCAGTATGGGGGCGGGGGGTGAAGTCAACGATACAAAATTAAAGAAATACCGATGATTTAATATATCTTGGGTTCCTTCTCTTCATTTCCATGACCTCCACTATTCCCAGCCCTTGTGACTTTTCTTGCTCACGAAGTAAAAGAATTAGGGCCCTCCTGTGTTACACACTGTGGGCAAGCGTAGAGGTGTAAGACTTGCCGTGAAAGCAGGGTACCGAGCACAAGCACAGCATCCCTGCCTGTTGAGCAGCGCACGTGCACTGCGGTGCTGTGCTACCTAGCAGAGGGGCAGCCCCTCGAGGACAGAGGCCTACTGTGTAGTGCAGGGGTCTCGCTCGTTCTGCTGCCTAATCTCCAGCCTCTGCTGCATAATGCTCTACTGTAGATTGTTATTAGACTTACCTAAAGATAGCCTTTGCCTTTTCTTTTTGTGTTTTTATATTGGGCAGTGCTGGTGATGCTAAGCAGGTGCTCTACCACTGAGCTGCATCTTCAGCCCCTAAAAATAGTAATTCCACTTTTCTGCTCAAGCTGCAGCGTGTCCCTAGCCTATGGCTAATACTGTTCATTGCTCCCCCACGTAAGTGGTCTGTTCTAATGAAACTAGTGTGTGCTTCTCTCTCCCTCTCCTTCCCCTTCCGTCATGCAGTGTTTTTTGTCACCTCAGTGGCTTCCATCAAGAGTGTTCCAAGCTCCACTCTTCGTCATATTACCCAGTCGTATTAACCAGTGTAATCCAACCTTTCGCTGGAAACATTTCCCTGTCTATATGAGTGTACTTTAAATGGTTCTATTATTTTCTACACTGTAATCTAAACAATGTTTTTGTTTCTGTCACAGATGTTGAGTCAGTGCATTTAGATCAGTTAGCCCAATTTAATATCCAAGAATGATTTCTGACTTAACCTCTCTGACCTTACATTTCCGTTTTGTCTAATTTGACCTTATGTGGTCTTTAAGTCCTTGTGCCTTAAAGGAGGTGAGCCTTAAATGTGTTAATCATAAACTAGAGTTCCAGCCTGTAATCCCCCCCGATACTGTCCTCAGGAGGCTGAGGAGGAGGAGTGTAAATCTGAGTCCAGCCTGGGCAGCTTAGTGGGACCCTGTCTCAAGAAGGGCTGGGGTTGTAGCTCAGTGCTAGAGCGCTTGCCTCCTGTATATGAGCTCCTGGATGAATCCCCGGAGTTTAAAATAAGTAAATAAGTAAAAGTTCACCTAGTACTTTACAATCTTAAACATTAGTTCTGTGAATTACTAAATTTTGTCACTTAAGTTTAATGTTATAAATTTTCGTCACAGGTACTGGTGCATAAAAATGCTAGCTGAACTTGCCAGAAATATAAGTGTATTGGGGGCCGGGGATTTAGTGCAGTGGTTCCACTGCCTTCCTCGCAAACCCGAGGACCTGGGTTCGATTCCCGGTACCACAAAAAAAATAAAAAATTAAAAAAAATAAGTGTATTGGTCCTTTCTTATTCATAAAGGCCTTAAAGCCCTGACCTGTTTAGTACAAAGTTTATAATTAAAATCAGAGAGTATACTTAGCATTTTTTTTTCCAGACCACAAGGCTTCCTGTTTGCCCATGATGTAGTTTTTGAGTGACTACACAAACTTTTGTTTTTATTGAACTTTCAACTTAAATTTTCAAATCATATTTCCAAATAAAAGAAAAACTTAGACTTTTTTTTTTAACAGTACTTGAACTTGAATCCAGACCTCATGCCTGAGGCTTGCACTCTACCATGGGCCACATGCCTGGCACTTCTTACTTTTTATTCTTTTTTTTTTTTTTTCTTACTTTTTATTCTGAGACAGGGTCTCACTAAGTTAGGCTGACCTCAAACTTGAAATCCTCCTGCTCTAGCCTTCTGAGTAGGTGGGTTACAGGCACTCATCACATGCTGACTAAATTGGAATTGGGGGTGGAGGCTGTGTCTTGAGACAAGATATAGTCCGGTATAGTCCAGGCTGACGTCAAATTTAAGATCATCCTGCCTCAGCCTCCTGAGTGCTGAGATTAGAGGCATGCACCACCATTCCTGACTTTAAATTAGATTCTGGAAGTAGCCACATCCAGACTATCCAAAGTAACTGCCTATCTAATCAGCTGGATGAGGCAATTTCTTTGAAATATACTTCAACTGGATTTTTGTGACATGACAGGGTTTTATAATTTATTAAAAGCTGTTGTATTTTTTAGAATTATTTGTCGCTACTGGGGATCGAACCCAGGGCCTTTGCACTGAACTACATCCCAGCCATTTTTTGGTGTGCTTTCTTTTTAAATTTTGAGTCAGGTTATCCCTCAATTGCCCAAGCTGGGCTTGAACTTGAAACAATCCTTCCTTGGCTCCCTGGAGTGCAGGGATTATTGGTTTTCATCACCACACCCAGCCGGAGCTGTCTTCTAATAAAGCTATCCCACCTGTTTTCACTGAGGGGGCTTTTTTTCCTGAAACCTGAAGAAGTATGGGTAAAATTGAAATGCATTCAGAGGAGGAAGCCTCGAAAACAGTTGAACTAATTGCGTGGAGCAAGTGGGTCCCAAAGCTTGGTCCAGACGGTAGGGACAGCATCACCCCAGGACTCTTGTCTGTGCACACGGCGCTGGCTTCCATCCCCAGCACTGCAAGCAAAGGGAAACTCGCCAGGTAGCTGCCAAATCTGAGTCTCTGGAATTGGCCCAGCTCTCTTTCTGTTAACAAAGCCAACAACTGCTTCTGTTGCAGATGTGCGCTAAAGCTTGATAACTATTACTAGATGCAGATGCTGTGCTGTTTTTGGAGTTTTCTTACTATGTAGTGATCGCTTTGTTGGTTCCAGGTTACAACGCTCTCTTAAGATATGAAGGATTTGAAAATGACTCTGGTCTGGACTTCTGGTGCAATATATGTGGTTCGGATATCCATCCAGTTGGGTGGTGTGCAGCCAGTGGGAAACCTCTTGTTCCTCCTAGAAGTAAGTGCTTGGTTTATCCTGTGATTGCCAATGTACCTGTTGTAATGCTATTTCACACATAGTCACCTTAAAGTAATAGAGAAATTAAAAGTACCTTTTGTGCCCGCAGGCCATATACTTTTTTTTTTTTTAAAAACAACGGAAGCAGTTCTTCATTCTTCTAAAATGTAACTGATTATTTCTTTTGTTTTAGCTATTCAGCATAAATATACAAACTGGAAAGCTTTTCTAGTAAAAAGACTTACTGGTGCCAAAACACTTCCTCCTGACTTCTCACAAAAGGTAAAAAGGGGATCTTAACACGGGACTGAAAGAGTAACTTAGAAGATACTTAGAGTTATTTCAATTTCATGAACTGGATGATCTATGTTAAATATTAAGTGTCGTTGGTATCTTTAGCACTCAGTATTAAAATTGCTTATCATACCGCTTTGGTCGTGTGTTCTGAATAGGTTTTGTCTGCTTCTGTTTCAGGTTTCAGAGAGTATGCAGTATCCTTTCAAGCCTTGCATGAGAGTAGAAGTGGTTGACAAGAGACATCTGTGTCGAACACGAGTAGCAGTGGTGGAAAGTGTCATCGGAGGGAGATTGAGACTGGTGTATGAAGAGAGCGAAGACAGGACAGACGACTTCTGGTGCCATATGCATAGCCCCTTAATCCACCACATTGGCTGGTCTCGAAGCATAGGCCATCGATTCAAAAGATCTGGTAAGTACCTGTCAAAAGAACTCCTGGGCGAAGGAGCACAGAGGCCGAATTACACTACTTGTTTATTTTTCTTTGCAAGACAGCATGGACCAAATACAGCATCCTAGGACTAGGAATGTAGCTCACTGTAGACCATTTGCCTAGCACGTGCAAGACCCTGGTTTTGACCCCCTACTCCGAGCACTTTGGGGCAAAAACAGCATCCTAGTTGTTTGGGCTGCTTATTCTACCTTAATTAATGAAGGGTTCACACCATCTTAGTGTCCTAGCTAATTGCTTTGTATTCCTTCCACTTACTCTCAATTAAAAAATAATACACTTTGCTCCACAGAGCCTTGGGTTCAGTCCCCAGTGCCACAAAAATAATACATGTGTAATGATTATTATATCGTACTTTTTTTGTTGTTGTTGGTACCAGGGATCGAACTCGGGTCCTTGCGCTTGTGAGGCAGGCGCTGGAACCACTGAGCTAAATCTCTGGCCCTATTATAACATACTTTTGATCACAATTATTTTCTTCCTCTTTCTTATCCAGCCCATTTGAAAGATGTCAAGATAGTCTTTCTCTTTCAATTCAGTTTTAATCAAAGTGGCAAGATTAATTGTGGGTTCCAGACACATCTAAACACGTGTCTGAAGTTGTAATTCCCTGGTTACATGAGTATCAGCATTCTGCTTGGCTGAACTGTGTCTAGCATATGCATGTGTATCCCAAGGAAAGAAATGACTGTTAAAGCACACGATTCACCAGGGCTGGAAGGCATGTCCTTGGCCATAGAGTGTTGCATGCCTCTGCCTCGTGAGTGTGTAACCTTCAACGAGACGTGGTTTTTGGTCTTCTCACAAATGCTGACAGATTAGTATGTAACTTTTCCTTGTAGATATTACAAAGAAACAGGATGGACATTTTGATACACCACCACATTTATTTGCTAAGGTAAGAAGTTTTTATAAGAACCTTCATTTGTAAGTTAGGTTTGAAAGAAGGTTGTGGGTTGTTTTCTAAAATTACAGAAATGGCAGTTACATATGTACTTTTACTAGGCCTTATAATTTATAGGTGTCACAGATCTCTGTTATAATTATTTGTAAATTCTGTTTGTCTGGACTCTCTTTATTTCCTAATGGAAATTTGAGTTATAGTATTAGGTAGGAGAAGGCATCTGATAAACCATTTCAAATTGGTGATATTTTCATTATTAAGATGACAATGCTTATAACAGCATATGTGCTTTCATATAATTTTCTAGGTAAAAGAAGTAGACCAGAGTGGAGAATGGTTCAAGGAAAGAATGAAATTGGAGGCTATAGACCCATTAAATCTTTCCACAATATGTGTCGCGACCATTAGAAAGGTAAGATGATAGGTTTTTTGTTTTTTTTTTTAAGATACTACGTTTTAAGCTGGGCATGGTGGTGCAGCCCTGTAATCACAGCATTCAGGAGGCTGAGGCAGAAGGACTCCTGTCTCAAAAACCAAAACAAAAAATAGATTTTAAAATACAGAAATAGGGCCGGGGATTTAGCTAGGTGGTTCTGCCGGCTGCCTCGCAAGCGCGGCTGCCTCGCAAGCGCAAGGTCCCTAGTTCGATCCCCGGTACCAAAAACAAACCATGACAAAAGAAATAAAATACAGAAATAACAATTATAGGAACTGGTTTCAAGCTGATAGAAGAAAGAGGTCCCATCATATTCCATTTGAAATTTCAAAATGAATTTGAATTCTATTGTCAGATCTTTGTGTGCGTGCTTGTCTTTGTTGAGACAGGGTCTTGCTAGGTAGTTTAGGCTGGCCTTGAACTCACTGTGTAGCCCAGTTTGACCTTGAACTCCCAAATACTCTTGCCTCAGCCTCCCAAGTGCTGGGATTACAGGCAGAAACTACCACACCCACCTTCAGATCTTGTTTTTTTATTGCTTGTTGTCAGAATAGTCATCTTGAGTCTATTCCCCGTACTTACAGAAGTATATCCTAAATTAGAGAAAGAATGTTGATTTAAGTTCCTTACTGGTCTGAACAATACCACAGAATTGTAACAAGACCAAGTTTATCCTCACTTTTCTGTGTTTGCTTTTTATGAATTTTCTTCTTCTTGGTAGTACTTTGTCTTCTCTCTTTTCCCTCTCATATAACTGTTCTTATGAAAGCATCTAGAAGAGGACTTCTCAATTCCCTGTAAGAATCAAGATCTCCTGGCTAACTTAAAAACATAGAGGTGAAGCCACGCATGGTGGCACACTCCTGTAATCCCAGCAGTTGGGAGGCTGAGGCAGGAGGGTCTCCCAGAGTGGGAAGCCAGCCTGGGCTACACAGTGAGTTCAAGGCCACCCTGAACTACATATCGAGATCCTGTCTCAAAAAAACAACAAGAAAGGGAAGAAGGGAAAGGAAAAATTATGAGAAAAGAAAAAAATGGAAACAAAATCTATGTAAATAGGGAAGGGTGGAGGGGGTAAAGGGTGCATGGGGAATGGGGGAAAAAATAAGAACCGAGATACATCACGTACAGGTACAAGCACCCAAGGATAAATGTAAACGTATTGTATACCTAAAATGTACCAATAAAAGAATAAATTTAAAAAACAACAATAACAAAAAGAAAAAATTTAAAAGATCACAAGGTCAGATGAAGGCTCCCAAGAGGGTTGGAGCCGGGGTGAGGGACGGAGCTGAGCAGGAGAGGAGAGCACTTGCCAGCATGCATAGGCCCCGGGCTGTGTGACCCGGCACAGAAAGTACAGGGAATAATAGGGGCGCGGATGTGAGGAAGGTCCGGGAGAGAATGTGAGAGAGTAGAGTTGTTAACAGTCATCAGATCCCGCAAGGAGGGGAAGTTTGGGGGCTCTGTGTACAGGAAGGCCCACTGGGTCAGGACACTGGTGAGTATGGCGGGCTGGGTAGGCACAGAAGCGGCTGGCAAGGAGTCCCGTGGTCCCTGGGCGCGGCACATGCAGAGTTCATTGAGCGGTACTTGTGCCTTCTCTGTACGTTTGGATCTTTCTTTGTGCTTTTCCTGTGCTGAGGATAAAATATGTTTAATGTTAATGGAGATTGGGGACCAGAGAGTGACTTCTTTGGAACAAGGTCTTGGTGGTAATAGAGAAGATGGAGAAGTTTGTCTTGTTAAAAATGCGGGGGGGGGGGGGAGTTAGCTCAGTGGTTTTGCCCCCTGCTGCGCAAGCGCAAGGACCCAAGTTCGATCCCTGGTACCAAAAAAAAAAAATGCAGAGGGGAGGTAGCCGGGCATGATGCCACCTACCTGCAGTCTCAGCACTGGGAAACTAGGGGGGCTGAGGCAAGAGGATCTCAGTGAGTTTGAGGCCAGCCCGGACTACAAAGTAAAACTCTGTCTGAAAAAAACAAGACAGGTGAGGCAAGCTACTTGTTACAACATGAGTCATGCATAGAAAAATGGAGTACAGGGTCCCTTCTGTGGGCTAGAGCATAAGAAAGCTCAAGCTGGAGCTTGAAGAAAGTGGAGAATGTTTGGAAAATTCCTGTATGTGATAAATGAAGAGAAAGGAAGAAGCTGGACCCGGTGGCTCAGACCTGTGTAATACCAGTACCCCAGAAGGCTGAGGCAGGAGGATTGAAGTTTGGCCCAGCCTGGGCAACTTAGCAAGACCCTGTCTCAAAACAAAAAATGAGCTGGGCTTGGAGCTCAGTGCTAAGGCCCTGCTTTCGGTCCTCAGCACCACCAGGGGGGAAACCCTTGATAGTAGCCTGTTAACCTATAAAAGAACAGCAGCTTCAGGGTGGGGGATTTAGCTCAGCAGTTCCGCCTCCTGCCTTGCAAGCGGAAGGACCAGAGTTTGATCCCCAGTACCAAAAAAAAAAAGAATATCAGCTTCATAATACAAGGATACACTGTAGTTCACATAGATTTTTTATTGTAACTTCTATTACTTAACATGACTGAGTAAAAAGCTTTTTTATTCTGAGGAGATCTTTGGCAATGGTGTCTAATCCTCGCACTCGGGATTCTCTTCCTTTCAAAGGTGCTGGCTGATGGATACCTGATGATCGGGATCGATGGCTCGGAAGCAGCAGACGGATCTGACTGGTTCTGTTACCACGCAACCTCCCCTTCCATTTTCCCCGTTGGTTTCTGTGAAATTAACATGATCGAACTTACCCCGCCCAGAGGTAGCGCATCCAGTGACCAACGCAAACCTTTGCTTTGCACGCGCTGGCTGCTTGCTTTGGGCACGGTGCTCGGTTTCCTTGCCATGTAGGTGGACTGTGGCAGGCGTGAGTGAGTGAGTGTGGGGGGGGGGGGTAAACACATGGGTTCACACAGAGCTGAGGTTTGCACTAAAGCATTAGTTTAGTTCTGATACATTAGGTGAGCTTTCCTTTGAGCATCTGCACACATTACAGTGTGGATCCCTGTTCTGGAGATCTCCACATGCTGAGGCACATGGGAGCATTTTTTAAATGGATACTTAGCCTTTGAAGAAATGAGGTTTTCCTCTGTACCACGCGGTGGTTTAAAAAGATGAATGTCTTTAAGAACTCACGATTTATCCGGGCATGGTGGTGCATGCCTGAAATCCCAGCACTTTGGAACCTGAGCCAGGAAGATTCCCCTCTAGTTTGAGGCCACCCTGGGCTACATAGTGAGTTCAAGGACAGAATGAACTACACAGTGACACCCAGTAAAAAAAAAAACAAAATAGAGGGCTGGGGATTTAGTTCAGTGGTTCCGCCGCCTGCCTCGCAAGCCAAGTGCAGTGTCCCGAGTTTGATCCCTGGTACCAAAACACAACAACAAAAAAACCTTGGGTCAGGATGTAGCTCAGCGCCGTGACGCCTGCCTGGCAAGCGTGAGGCCCTGAGATCGATTCCCAGTACCAGAAAAAAGAATTCTCATGACTTAACTAGTGATTTTTTTGGTTTTGTTTTGTTTTTTTGGTACCAGGGATCGAACTCAGGACCTTGCACTTGCGAGGCAGGCAGCGGAACCACTGAGCTAAATCTCCGGCCCTAACTAGTGATTTTTTTAATTTCAGTATCTGACCCTTGAGGGGTTTTTTTTGTAAGATGAGGAGGAAAGTAAAAACAAAGGTTAATAAAAATATTTGCTCAGCTACTTTTCTTTCTTTGAAAAAAAGGAAAATATCTCTATAGAGTACCAGACTATTCCAAAGCTTAGGACTGAAAGAACAAAAATCTGAGGTTTCTGTGTAGCTCATGATAGTGCAGCCCCTGCCCCGCAAAAAAAAAACACAAAGCAGGAGTCTCTCCTTCCTGTGGCTCTTGCACTAGGTAAGTAGGACACTCTCGTGTCCTAAAGGGAGGACGCCTGCACTGCAGGGAGGGCTGGCTCACTGCGCACCCAGCGTTAGGGCGTGACTTAGAGGTCCGTCCTAGCACCTGAGGCCCAAGATCTCGTGTGTTGAGTTTCTTTACCTGCATGTTAATACTGGCCAATTTTGAATGAACTGCTCCTTAAACCAGTTGTGTTTTTCAGGTTACACAAAACTTCCTTTTAAATGGTTTGACTACCTCAGGGAATCTGGCTCCATTGCAGCACCAGTAAAACTGTTTAATAAGGTAAATTTACCTGGCAGCCTCGTAATGACAACAGTCAGTCCTTGTCGATGAAGATGCCTTTGCTGTATTAGAATTTCTTAGTGAAGATGAGTATGAATGCTTCCTTAGGATGATAAACTATGAATATCTACTTGGGGAAAGAAGCTTCTTTCTAAAGTGTTTCATTTTTAATCTGAGTGAAGTAGAAATGAATACCCTTCCTAACTAGCTCTTAAAGACTTCACCCCCATGATTTGTGCACATAAAGAATTCCTGTAGTTTTGGTGTCTGTAGTCTTGCCTGTCCTCTGTTCTGCACACTACTGATCCTTCCCTTTTTTGTGTCAGGATGTTCCAAATCACGGATTTCGTGTAGGAATGAAATTAGAAGCAGTAGACCTCATGGAGCCACGTTTAATATGTGTAGCCACGGTAACGCGAATTATTCATCGTCTCTTGAGGATCCATTTTGATGGATGGGAAGAAGAGTATGATCAGTGGGTAGACTGTGAGTCCCCTGACCTCTATCCTGTCGGGTGGTGTCAGTTAACTGGATACCAGCTGCAGCCTCCAGCATCACAGTGTAAGTTGGTGCACAGAAAAGGTGTCCTTTTGTAAAAATCTGCAATTCTAGCTGGCTGTGGTGGTGCACACTTGTAATCCTAGCACTTAGGAGGCTGAGGCAGGAGGATCACTGTGAGCTTGAGGCCAGCCTGGGCTACGTAGTGAGTTCAGGGCCAGCCTGAACTACGTAGCAAGACCCGGTCTTAGAAAACAAATCAGCAGTTCTCCAGAGGCCTGATCTCACACAAATCATCTTATGAGCTCACCAGACAAGAAGATACCTGTGTCTGGTTCCAGGTAAGATGTAAGGAATCAGGATCAGACCGTGTGTACCATGGCTATGTGAACTCACTGGTCAGTTACAGAGTGACTTGTAGAAATAAGTCACCCCAAATTCCGCTGTTCTAGTGAGTTTAAAAGTATAGTTTATAAGCCCCCCCGCCAAAAAAAAGTACCAAATACTCATTTTGTGTGCATAAGGCCCTGGGTTCAGTCCTGAGCACCACAAAGATAAAAGTTACAGATTAAAGTTGTATCGGTGTACTGTATAGTGAGTGCCATTGAACAGTAGAATTTGTGTGATGTAATGGTCGTAGTTTTGCAAGAACAAATAGGCCCTTATTTTCAGAGTATCACATACTTTCATGAGCATAGTGGCCTTCACAAAGATAGTTCATCTGAGTTATAGCTAGAATTCTAAGGAATTGCCTGGTGCCAATTTTTCCCTTTTGTTTTTTCAGCATCAAGAGAAAGCCAATCAGCTTCATCAAAGCAGAAGAAAAAGGCTAAGTCCCAGCAATACAAAGGACATAAGAAAAGTGGGTCACCATGTGGTGTTTACATACATTTTCTCATTGTTAACCAGCTGGGGCCATGCTTTTCTTGTACAGAAAGTTACGGCCCTCGTGAGAACTGATGATTGTGCAGTATGTATTATGCTTAAAGGTGCAGTATGCTGTAAAAGGCAAAGCTTCCCAGTAGCAAGAAACACTTACCTGACCAGAGAAATGAATACCATGGTATTCAAAGCATACGTGGTCAAGAAGACAGCCTAAGAATGATTCTTCAAATAATCCGTAAACCTGTTAAAAGCTAACCTTTTTAAACTTTTTTTTAAAAGACATTTGATGATTATAATAGACCTGGATCCTAATAAATCCATCTTTCTTCCAAAGTACAACTTTTCTATAACAATGGTTGGAAGAAATCCAAGTTGATGGCTAACAAAGCAGATTTTTCTAAATGTGCTTTCTATGACATACTTTACCTTACCCTAAATTTTTTTTTTTTTGGTACCAGGGATCAAACTGCGCTTGTGCAGCAGGCAGCGAAACCACTGAGCTAAATCCCCGGCCCCAACTTACCCTAAATTCTTGTTGGCATTAATAGCCACAGTGTTATATGAAAAACACTGATAATTACATTTATTTTTAAATCTTTTTTTTTTTTTCTGATACCATAGCAAGCCACAGATTTTTCTCTCTGTCATAGAATATTTCACTTTAAGATGTTTATTTTTATTCAAAGATTTTTTTTTTTTTATAAGTGAAAAGTACCTGAGGATTAATACTGACAGACTTTTCTAGCCAATTTGCCATGGGGTTGCTTTGTTTTTTGTTTTTTGAGACAAGGTCCCGCTATGTAGCCCAGGCTGGCTTCTAACTCGAAGTGACCCTCCTGCCTCAGCCTCCTGAGTGCTGGGATCTCAGGCCTGCGCCACTACGCCCTGCAGTTTGCTGTGTTTTTAAATAAGTGCTGATCTGTCTTGTTAACCAAGAGACTAAAACAGCATGAAGAATCTGGCATACTCTGCGCTTGCCCTTCTGGCTACAGTCAATTGAAATTTTTTAAGTGAGAAACTGAAACATTTCTAGCACTGGCTGCAGCATGCATCACAAACAGAAGCCTCCCATGTGAGCCTCACTCACCCTATAGCAGGGCTTAGGCCCTTGCTGGCTCCCCAGGCTGAGCCTCCCACATGCAGAGAGCGCTTTGCCCACAGGTACTGCTCAGGGCTCAGGTACTCAGGGAAGAGAACTGGTGGGAGCACTGCAGCACAGGCACCTCAGGGGCTTCCCACCACACCTAGACAATTAGGAAGAAGTTACCCAGGAATTCAGTGGCTGAGGGTTAACCACAGCAGGTGTGCTGGCAGGCTGAGTTAGCCTGTCTCGTGGAGCACACCTGGAATCCCAGCACTCAGGAGGCTGAGGCAGGAGGATCATCATGAGTTCGAGGCCAGTCTGAACTGCTGAGCAAGACCCTGTCTACAAAAAAAAAAAAAAAGACTTGCGATTTCCGAATTTTATTCAGACACAAAATTAAGAATGGTTTTCATTTACTTGGTGGTTTATAAAGAGTACTTCTTCCTAATTTATGGGCATTGTTTTCCCAATTCACATGTTTTCCTTTGTGTAACTTTTGAGGGGTTTGTTTCTGGCTTATGGGGTTTAAATTTTTTGAATTATGGGTTAGGAACAGGGAAGAAATGTGTAATTAATGAAGTAATAATACAAGTACCTCAATTTTTCGTGATATTTATCATTACCAGATTTGTGGATTTTTCCAGGAAAATTAATTTAACTATACAAGGAACACATTCTGAGCTGTGACATTTGGATAGCTCTTCATATTATGACATCTCTAGCACTTTTGGATGGTTCTTCAAACAAAAAAAGGAAAAAAAATACAGGCCCACAATCTCATATTAGAAACCCTTGGGGCCAGATATATGTGGGAATTTACAGTTTTTTGGATGTTTTGGTTTGGTTTTGTTTTTGGTACCGAGGATCAAACTCGGGACCTTGCGCTTCCGAGGCAGGCACCAGAACCACTGAGCTAAATCCCTGGCCCTGGTTTGGTTTTTTGAAACAGGGTCTTGTTATGTAGCCCAGCCTGGCCTTGAACTTGTGATCCTCCTGCCTCAGCCTCCCAAGTGCTGGGACAATAGGCATGCACCACTACACCTAGCTTGGATTTACTGCACAACACCTTGCAGACTGGAGCATTTTCTTGTGCATAACTATATTATAAATACTTGCGTGGGCCAAGTGCCACTCGTCTCTGTAATCCCAGTTGTTCAGGAGGCTGAGGCAGGAAGGAATGCAAGTTCAAGCCCAGCTTAGCTAACATATCAAGACCCTGTCCAAAAATAGGGGCAAGGCCTGCGGTTGTAGTGAGTGGTAAACCCAGGCCTACCAGGCACAGAGCTCTGGATTCAACCTCCAGCACTGCAAAAAAGAAAAAAGGGGACGTAGTAAAGATTATAGTGTATTGCCAAATGAACATGGTTTTGTTGCCAAAATCTTAACACTTACTGATGTTGGAATTAAAGGTAAGAAATTACACTGCTAGAGCCAGCCGTGCAGGTGCACACCTGTGATCCCAGCATTCTGGGAGGCTGAGGCAGAATGACTACAAGGTCCAGCCCAGCCTGGGCAGTTTAGCAGTCAGAGACCTTGTCTCAAAAGCTGGGGATGTAACTCAATGGGAAGGCCCTGGGCTCAATTCCAGGTACCACAAAAGAAAAAAGAATGAAAGGAAAAGAAATGGTGTTGTTGTATTAAGAAGCAATTTTCACTGTAAAAGAACTATATGCTCCTTAATCTTTTTTTTATATTACCCAACAGTTTATTAGAAACTTCTCCCACAAGAGAAAAAACTTGGGGTTTAGAAACGTAAGACGTCCATTGCAGGCAAGCATTTATTGGTAGCAGTTGGGCTACAAAATCTTGTTTGTCTTTGGAGTTTGCTGGTGGATGATCGTGTCCTGGCTCTGTTGTTTCCTCTTAGAGCTCTTTGGTGTTTTGGTACTTAAAATCTTTCCCCAGTTCTTCACTAGTGCTTGCTTGTTAGAGACAGAGCTGATGGGCTTTATGGTTCTAGCTTATGGATAACAAGCCGTGCTTTAAAAGGATAAATGTTGAAAATAAGAGTAATTTCCTGCCTAGAGGATTGAGTAGCCCATCCAGTTTCAAAACCTCTTTTCCTCACAGTGTATGTAGTAATTCCAGAGCAGGAAAAGCAGCATTAATTTCTGTCTTGAATTTCCCCGTTTTCAGGGCTCCTGTGAGATTTCTCCTTGCCCTTTGACCTCCAAGTATGTAGCGCACTAGAAAATGTCTTGGCCTCCAGGTCACATTTCTGTCCACTGTCTAGCTTAGCTGTACCCTTCAGTGACACTTTTGTGAAGCATAATTCTGATGGCTCTGACCTGGGTCATTGTATCCTGTGAAGGAAAACAGGCCTGATTTACAGTCAGACAGAGATGGAAATGTCCTCCCGCTTTCTGCCTGACCCATGCACTTTACTTGGCGGCTCAGTGTCTGCAAACTTCTGGGTGTATTTTTGGTTGGTGAAGTCATTTGAGTCCTGGAAGGCTTATGTTTGCTTATGAAACTAACCAAAGGGTATAATAAGTTTGTTTCAGAAGAAATGAAGAATTGGCAGACAGAAAGCCATAAAGTTTGAATTTTAGACATGCTTTTCAGAATAAGTATACCATTCACTAACAGCGAGCACACTGCATATTACTCAGCTTTACAGTGTTTTTCTACTGCCTGCCTCCCAGGTAATACAAGGCCCGGGTGGGGCTGCTGAGGTCAGGCAGTGAGGTGCCACCCCCCACACACACACCCGGCCTGCTGTGGAGTGGGGCACAGCCTGGCATGCGTGAGGCCCTGCCCGGCCCCAGCTCCACAAACAAAAAAATCCTCTCTCTCTCTCCCTCCCTCCCTTTGGTTTTGCTTTGGTTTTGGTTTTTCACCCTTAAGCTAATATTTTCTTGAAAGAAATTGGCCAGATGTTCTCTACCCTGGTGCTTTCTTGTTCATTTCGCCTTATTTTGTGTAAGATGCATTTGGGAGTCAGGACCAGGATTATGAGGCACTGAGGAAGTAGAACCTCCCGCCACTCTCCCTCCACACACACAGACACATGCACACCCACCCCAGTTCCCAGCAGCACGACCTTGTGTAGTGGGTTCTCTCTGCGGGGCCCTGTGCACCCCTGCTTCCTTATTATGCAATGCACTTTTCCTGCCACCACGCGAGTCAAAGCTTACTTCAGTCTGACTTGATGTTTAGAGAGGAAGATGCCAGTTGGGAAGAAGCCTGTCAGTTTGTCGAGCCTGCCCATGACAGGTGGGGTGCGGAGGAGCTTCTCTGGGGACGAAGAGTTGACTCCTCCATACCGAGCCCTGCCGGCACAGACAGCCCCAGAGGCCTTCCCGCCTCCCAGCACTAGCCGAGAGTTCAGGCCCAGCCTCAAAACAGGTAACGAGTCGCCCGGCACCGCAGGTACTGCACAGGGTCCATGCTGGGCAGGGTGGCGGGCACAGGGCGCACTCTGCTGTGACAGATGCCGACTCATTCTATTTCTCCTCCTTCTCTTCCTAAATTCATTCTCACTGGGCCTCGGTAGTCATTTCACTGAGACAGGTCATCAGGGGAGCAGTTGATGGAGTTGCACGGGGCAGCTTGCAGTATTTCATGATTCATTCAAATTCCTGACCATTGTGCATCGCAGTTTGGCGCAGCCTTACAGGGACAGCTGTGTGGAGGCCTTGGTCCCCGGATCAGACCCTGACCAGAGGCTTGGTTCCTGACATTGCTCAGTGTCCCACACGCAGCCAGGGTGTGGTGTCAGCTCTGTGTTCATATAGGTTTTGGTGGTAACATTTACCATGATTGTAGCTGAATAATCCAGGTGGAGAAGGACAATATCTGGATAATCTTGGTGTTGAATTTAGGTGACTTATTTCTATATTTTGCACACTTTCGTGTTTGTATATATATAGTGATGCATGATATAAACGACATTTAATTGGTTAGGCCAGGGCAGAAGGTTTTTACCCTTTGTGTGTGGCGTTACCTTTTTCTGAGGGGTCAGAAAAGCTTCCCATCCCTATGCCGACCATTGGGCCTGGGTCCAGATCACAGAGCTGCAAAGCCAAAGTTGTATCTGCCGGGCATGTCTGCTTCCTTGTCCCAGCTGCTGATTTTAAACTACATTGTGTCATCTGGCCAGCATTCTTTAAAATGTCTTCTGTATGTTGAAAATCTAGAGGGAACTTCGTGCCTAGCTGTTTCCTTCTCTGCTGTTTGCTAATATTTTGTCACCTGAAGTTACTGACCTCTTTTTTGGGGGGGCGGCGTTTTCAGAGGACATACTCTTTAGCTTTTGACATCTGTCACAGTGTGTTAGGGCCATCTGGCTCCTTCCCGCTCTGTTTTTCTGATGTCCTTATATCCAGAGGAAATCACAGTGTTTGTTTTACATGACAAACTGCTTGGGACTGGGATTACCAAGTTACCTGCCTTTTAGTGGAAAACCCTCAAAGTCTAACTGAAGAGCATTCTAGCTTCTGGTTTCTGTTTAATTTTTTTCATCCGGGTATTTATGAAGCAGTCATCTTTCACCTTTTTAAGTATGGATACTATGAGTTCTGAATGTTTGAACTTTTGTTGGATTTTGGAAGTGCATTTTTGTTAAACATTAATTTCGGAGGCGTGTATCGTGCTTTGTGAGAGGTTCTGATTCATGTGAAGCAGAACTTGATTTCAGAGGTTGGCAGAACCCCCGAGAACCCACAGCGCCTCCTTGCGGGACTTGCTTCTCTCAGGTCCTGTCGCGTCCCCTGCTGGATGGAATGAGGTGGGATTTCACGCTGGTGAAACCACCCAGGGACCGCTTTGCCACCTGAAGGATCTGAAAGCTACAGTGCTGGGGTTTAGCTGTTCTTCATTATTAATGGACTGTGTAGTTGGGAAAATGTCGTTTCGGTTAGTTTATCTCCTGAAGTGTTAGTGCTTAGTGTCATTAAGTGACTTCCTTTTTAGGACAGAGCTCAGAAAATGCCTTTGTGTAGAGAGGGAGCTGCAGCCAGAGGCTCTGTTGTGTTTCATCCATCATTCACAGAGGATGAGGCCTGGGGAGAAAGGGTTGGTGGGAACATCCTGGACAAGCCTTATCTCAGAGTCCATGGGAACACTGAAACTGCATGAAAACATTGCACATCTGAGTGAATGTTTCACCTGTATCTTGAGCGATCTTTCAAGCACATCATTTCCATATTTTAACATGGTTAGAAGCCTAGTCCAGAAGTGTGTCGTCAGCGATAAATGCACAAAGCTTCAGGGTGTGCCTTAGAAACTCGGCCTCTCTCTCTGCTAAGACCCCGTTTGAATGGCACATGCTTGACTGGAAGCAGAGTGATTCCCATTCATTGAGCCATCTGATCATCCTAACGGGACACGGTTCAACCAACCTTTTATTGTGGGTACTGCACCTTTAATGAAACAGGGGCTTTGTTTCCATGTGTTTATTGTAGTGCTGGCGTTAAAATGATCTTAATGCTTAATGCATGTTGTCTAGATTAGAAGGATAACTTATACATTTGATACTGTTCACTGTAACAGCATTGTTAACTATATTAATTTTTTTTGTTTTCGTTTTTGGTACTGGGGATCGAACTCGGGTCCTTGCACTTGTAAGGCAGGTGGCAGAACCACTGAGCTAAATCCCCTATGTTAATTTTTTTTTTTAAACTGCACAATTTTGCTTTACCTTTCAACAGTCTGATTAGTTTTTTGTTTTACTGTTTTTATATATGGAGTATATTTGCTTTTCTGTCTTTGCACTGTTAAATTTTCCTCTGCCAATGCCCAAACTGGTAGCACAATAAGATGAAATTGTCCTTTCTCAAGAGATTATCATAATATGAGAGAAGACAGACGATGTTTTTTTTAAAGTAATCTGTTGGGCTAGGGAATAGCTTAGTGGTAGAGCTCTTGCCTGACATAGCCAAGACCCCGGATTTGATCCCTAGCACCACCAAGAAAGAAAAAGCGAGAAATGAGGCATTTTTCTGTGACTACTGTTGGGTTTTAAAAGTTGTAATCACTAATTATTGTTCCACATAGTGCTATTACTTTTTGAAAAACTTAAATACCTACTACCCAGGTACAATTTGAGTCCTAATTCACCTCGGAAATAATTTTTTTTTTTTCAGTGTGGACAGATCCCAATTTATGTCCCACATGGTCTTCTTAGCCCGTTCCAGGTCCCCTGACAGATGCCAGAAAGCCCAGAGAGTACCGAACTGTACACACAGATACCACTTTCCTCCTCCACATATATACCCACGTTCAAATTTGATTTATACATTGAGCGCATTAAGAGATTTTTTTAAAAAATAAAAGAGAGGGCCGGGGATTTAGCTCAGTGGTGCCGCTGCCTGCCTTGCAAGCGCAAGGTCCCGAGTTCAATCCCCGGTACCAAAAATAAAAATAAAAGAGATGAGCAAAAAAAAGCCAGGCATGGGGGTGTATACTTGGGCTTGGGGGTAGGAGGACACCAAGAGTTCAAGGAAATCCTGAACTACGTCATGAGTTCAAGGCCAGCCTGGAGTACACAGCCAGACCCTGTCTCAAAAAAAAAAAGAGATTAATGACAAAAAATACTTCCAATTTCGATCCCTGGTACCAAAAAAAAAAAAAAATACTTTCAACTACAATTGATCGCAGAAAACTGAAAGTGGAGCCAGTAACCAGGGAGGACTAGAGTTTTTGTTGTTGTGGTTCGTTGGTTTGTGTGTTTGTTTTTGGTACCAGGGGTCGAACTCAGGTCCTTGCGCTTGTGAGGCAGGCAAGGACTAGAGTTTTTAATGGAAAATACATAATAAAAACAAAAAAGTTTACCTTTTGTTTGGAGCCAGATGCCCGCAGGGAGGCAGGCTGCGCTCCTTCAGGAGTGCTTTTCAGATTTGTGTCAGATCTCTCCTTTGAAATAGTCACTCAGACTTTAAAAGAAAACCAGACTGTAGCACTTCCCCCTCCCCTCCAACTCTGGACCTTGCACTTTCGAGGCAGGGGATGGAACCACTGAGCTAAATCCTGGGCCCTGTAGCTCAGTGTAGAGCGCTTTTCTGCCAGGCAGAAGTCCTGGTTCCTGTCTCCAGCACACAGATCCTTGAAGCAGCGGAGGCCGGAGGCCGAAGCGCAGTTCAGCAAGCTGTGTAAAGCTCGGGGGAGGCTTGGCTCTGCTCCCTGGGGCTAGGTGGCCCTGGGTGCAGGAACACAGAAGGTCACCTCTCTTGCTCTGTATAGATCTGAAGCTTCACCAGCTCAGCTGTGGTTGGACACTGACTTTAAGAAATCCGAACACACGTTGGTGGCTGTTGACATTAGGCCAATACCTGGGTGAGATCATTTTCATTAAAAGAAGAGAATAGGGAGTACCTTTTGAGGGAGAAGCCCTATGCTCAGGCCTGGAGCAGGGCCGGCTGAGGGCGCTGAGGAGTCAGGCTGTGGGGAACCCCAAGTTGAAAGGGGATAAAAATCTCAGGCATGGCCTAAGATCACTTTGGGGCCTGGCAAAATGAAACTTTTTTAAAAAAAAATTTTTCAGATAGGGTCTCACTGTATAGTTCAGGCTGGCCCCTGCCTACACCTCCTAAACAGCTGGGCTGATCTTTGCTCCCAGAGTCCTGGCCAGCACGACCCCTGTTCCCAGGATGCAGCCCTTCGGAAGCAGTTCTACGCAGAACAGAGACGCTGAAGTGAAGGGCTGCTGGGCTGTGGGCTCGTGTAGGCAGTGAGCGCTGCTGTCAGCGATCTCACGGGGAAAGTGAGCAACTTTGGTTTTGTAGAGAGGTTTTGTGTTTTGGTTGTTTTCTGGTTTGGGGGTTTTTGTGTTTGCTGTGGTACTAGGAATTGAACCCAGGATCTTGCATATGCTGGTCAAGTGCTCTACCTACCACTAAGCTACATCTGCGGCCCTTGCACTGATGATTTTCACATTTCCATTGTCAGTACATTTTTATTTGAACTAGAGTAACTTCCCAAGTTCCCCATAATTTTAGTTCCACTATGGGACTTTATTTAATGTCAGGGGTTTTTTGTTGTTGTTGCTTTTTTGTTTTATTTTGTTTTTGAGACAAGGTCTCGCTAGGTAGTTCAGGCTGGTCTTGAACTCACTGTGTATTCCAGGCTGGCCTCAAACTCTTGGTAGTCCTCCCGCCTCAGCCTCCCAAATTCTGGGATTACAGGTGTGCACCACCGCACCCGGCTGTCAGTTTTATTTTTATAAATTTATATGTGTATAATTTATATTACCAATGCTGTTTTATATGATTTATAATGTTACACCTGATATGAGGCTCATATCCTTGTTTCTTCAGGGAGTCTTTACTGTCTGGGCTGGGGTGTGGTTCAGTGGTCCTAGGGTATTTTCCTTCCTTGAGTGAGACCCTGGGTTCACTCCCTACCTGTGTAAAATCAATGAAGGTGTTCTTTGGGAATAAAGTTATATTATTAAAGTCATATTTACTGTTGTTACTTATTAAGCACTGTACTTTGGAAGCATGCAGGAATATGTCATTCTTTCTATAGACATTGACATAAAAGTGAATGCTTAATCATAAGAAAAATTGTAATGAATACAGTCGAGTTAGTGAGCACCATTATGAGAAGATTCTGTTGAAGGCATCCACTGTGCAGTGTCCCATATGTCATGTTGTTCCTTTGCAGAGCCTTCCTTCATGGTCAGTGTATTTGAAAATTAAAGTGAGCTCTGGAGTTACAGCGCAGGGGCAGAGCACTTGCCCAGCTTGCATGAGGCCCTGGGTTCAGTCTTCAGCACCACAAAAAGAAAAAAATTGAGCGCTTATACTTCTGGAGTTTTTTTGTTTTGTTTTTTGCAGTCAAACCCCAGGCCTCGGCGCATTTGCAGAAGCCACCCCTGAGCTTCCTCCCAGCTTCCCAGGGTTAATTTTAAGAGTGAGAGAGAACTTGGAGAGGTCTTACTAACTGTGAGGCCGTGTGGGTGTGCAGAGGCTTGGTAACCGCGGTGCATCTCTCTCTTTCTCTCTCTCTCTCTCTCTCTCTCTCTCTCACAGTGACCACGTTGCAGCTGAAGGAGGAGCTGCTGGATGGGGAGGATTATAACTTCCTCCAGGGAGCGTCTGATCAGGAAAGCAATGGCTCTGCCAACTTCTACATCAAACAAGAGCCCTGAGCCGGCTCAGAAACTGAGGGCGGGAGGGGAAGAATTTTACACAGAACTGATTTATAATCGATCCAGCTGTACAGCGGGCTATTCTACTGGGACATTTTGCTAAACAGAAAATTTCAGTTCCGGATTTTTCAGGTGGGTGGGGAAACTATTTTAGTCGGGGGGGTAGGGGAAATTTTTCAATTTATAAAGATGGACAATTTTTGTGTTGTATTTGAAGCTTTTGAAAGAATTTTGTAATATTTTCCAAGTTTGGATTTATGTGCATTGTTAACAAGAACTGAAATTCTAACTTTTTGGTAAGATTAAAGTTTAGGTAGCAGGATTGAAGGAAATGATTTAAGGAGGATGTAATTGTAAATGCAAATGAACTGTCATACAAATGAACCTTTTTGGTACCTGTTGGGAGACTTTTGGATTTTAGAAGTTAGGCCAGTCACATCTCCGGCTTCCTCTGCTGCAGAAATATGCAACTGAGGCCCTTGCGGAGGGCCCGGCTCCACACAGACCACGGAAGGGCATTCGCTCTGCTCGCTGGCGTTTCACTGCAGCCCATTTTAAATGTTTGTACAGAAATGTTTTTCATTCTGTGAAAATTTATTTGGAGTTCTGTATGAAACTGGAAGAACTCTGGATACTTTATATGTTCTCTTTTCAGTCAGAAATGATCCTAACACTAAAGTGTTAAACTGGAATGGTTGGCAAGATATACAGGATCTCAATCTCCATGTTGCGGGGTTGGGAACATGCAATATTGTCCTAAGTTTATTTTATTTTCCTTGCTAAAATACAATAGCCCCCGGAAGGGATTCTGATCAGTTCTCAGCCATTTCGTCCCATCCCATGAGATAGAAACTGGGTACAACCACACCCCAAAACAGATGTTTTGTGTCACCAAGAGAATCAAAGTCAGTTACTCAGAGCCAAACAACTTCAGATTACAAAATCATTCCAGCTCCACTTCTAGCTGTCCTGGATTTGTTAGAAAACTAAATTGAAAGAGGACTTAATTTTCTGAAAAATTCCACATACAGAGTATGAATTGTCTTTAACTGTCACCAGAATCTCTTTTTAACAGTAATAATTGATTTGGACCATTCCAAACATTCCCTATTTTAAAATTCACATGGCTTCCTTCAAAAATAGGATCCAAGGGTAAATTGGTGAAAGGTTTGCTCTCTGTCTTCTAGCTGTCTACCGCGCTGTGACTGAGAGCTCTAGCGTTTACCAGTGAGGTTCATAACTAAACTCTCAGGAATTCACTCATCTGTTGTAGAAGTGCTTCTGGGTCTTAGCCTGGCCTCCTCCGTTTGCTAACTGTGGCCATCTCTGGAATATAGGCAGGGCAGACTAGGAATTAATCAAAATGATTAACCTTGACAGTCCTTCCGCCTATGGAATGCTTTAAACACTAGAAAGCCCCAGGAGAACATTTTAGGTAAGATTTTTGTTTGAATTTTAAAATGCATAGAACGTTAAAAACCAGCAATTTATTTTCTAAAATACTGCTCTACTTTTGGGAATAATAGCATTGGTAATACGCACAGGTTTACCTCATTCTATGCAAGAGGGGTTCATAACATAAGGTTTTGTAGCAGCTACTGGAAGTAAATCGTGTTACTTTATAGTGTAAGAATGTATGGAATCGCATGTCACCATTTCTTAACACTGACTCTTTTCGAGGGCAGAAATGCAGATCCCATCAACGCAAGTTGATTCTCTGTCAAATATATGTGACTTCAGCTGTAAAATTACTGGATATTTATCTTCAACAACATTGCTGAGAGGGACCTACTGTAAATGTGACGTCCTCGCGCTTCCCAGATCTTTAGGCCGAGAAGGTTCCAGGCAGAGGGGCAGCGGTCTTTCTTCTCAGGCTCCACGGATCACACCTAGCTCCCCGCTCCCCCGCTTCTGGGCGCGGCCGGCCAGTGAGCACTGTGTTCTACCTGCACCTTGGGGATCGGGGCTCTCAGGGGAACCCCATAAGCCAGGAGGGCTGGGATTTGGAGCCAGCCAGCCCTGGTAATTAGCTCTGTGAAATGCTCATTTGTAGCCGTGTTTCATAAGCTTCCAGTTCCACAGCAAAGCCAGGCTCCGAGCGAGCAAGTGAGAGTGATCCGACCCACCTGCTCCAGCAAGTTCGCTTGCTCGGCCCCTGACCCTGGCTGGCAGGCTGCTGAGGAGGACCCTGCCGGCCCCTCTGCCCACAACCTCGAGCGGAAGTGAAGGCGGCCCTGCCCAGGGCTCTGTCTTAGCCATAACTCCGACCTACAGCTCTGTAGCCCCTTCCTCTCTTACGGTTCAAAACGTACTGCTGACCTTGGGTTTGTTTTTTGTTATTTGTTTTCCTGTTAGGATTACTTGGGGACTTTGGTAGTTTAAATTCTCTAACCTTTTCCTTGCTGTGTATGAGGATAAAGCTAAAGCTGTTATCAACTTCTTATTCTACGGATACTAACACGGGTTTTCAGTGTTTGTTTTATTAATTTTGCGTGATGTGAATACCCTTTCCCATCAATATTTGTATTATGGTGCTATATATTTGGTAATGATCCTTTAATATTGGGAAGGGATTTTAAAAATACTGTGATTAAACTGGGTTTCTTCCTTTGATTTTCATATTTTAAATAAAGCCACAGTCATTTATACAAAGGATTAGTATCTGTCCCTGGGCATATCTTTTGAGGACAGAGGTCAAAGTAAACTGCATAAGGTTTTTACATCATTTCTGTATGTATTTGATATATAGATAATATCTGTACAAATTTAATCTTTTATTTTCTGGTAACGTGATCATTGAGAAAGTGTTTGAAACTTTCTCATGAAGTGTATATAATGGCGTGAAAAATTCCTTCAGAGAAATTTATGTTCCTTTCATTTTTACCAAATTGCAAATTTTCAGCATGGATGTGAAAAGCATTAAAATTATAACTTTGTGTACAAGATGAAAATAATTCACTAAATTTGCCCTTTTTTACACAAAATAAAATGAAAGTTAAGCCGTATGTGAGCAGTTCTCTGATGTTGGGCAGGAGGGTTCAGTGTGAGGTGGAGGTGCAGCTCCCTGCTGGCTGGGGAGGCTCAGACTCATGGATGTGTAGCGTCGCAGCATGCCTCATACTGTGTGTACATGAAAACAATTAACCTGGTCAGGCCCGGTGGCTCATGCCTGTAATTCCAGCACTCTGGAGGCTGAGGCACGAGGATCACCTTGAGTTTGACCAGCCGGGGCTGCATAGCGAGACCCTGTCCAAAAAAAAAAACCATCCGTTTGTCACTGTTTTCAAAAGGCAGACTCCAAAAGATAATGCTACAAAAGCATTTTTACAACTGCCAGTAAAGCAAAATTAACTTCAAAAACTGAGTATTTCCTTTGTATTAGTGATTGAACCCAGGGTCTTCAAACTGAGCCATCCCCAGCCCTTTTGCTTTTGAGACAGGTCTTGATAAATTGCCCAGTCTGGGCAATTTGGGATTCTCTTGGCCTCCTAGAGAAATTACAGAAACACACCACCACACCCAACTTAGAATGTGAATCTTCCCCTTCTCGCCTCAAGCCCAGGCAACAAGCTTAGTAAATCACCCCAGGGTCTGACCAGGATGTAGGGTTGCAGAAACACTTTTGGAACAACCTGGCCTGGGGAACTGGGTCAGTTGCTTTCATCTTGAGTCACAGTTGGGCGCTACCCTGGCTCCAGGGGTCCTCCATGTTGGCTCAGGGAGCCCACCCAGACTGCACAGCACAGGTGCAAATCCGGACGGGCCTCCCCCCGGGTTTCCAGACCTTCCTCACAGAAGGAAACAGTAACCATGCCGCTGGCCAGGGCCATGTTCTCCCACAGCCGGGCTCTGAGGGATCCAGGCCAAGAGGCCAGGGGCACCAGCTGCTCGGCATCAAGGAACCACAGGATGCCGCCGGTCCCAAGGCTTTATTGGGAAACGGGCTTCAGAAAAGAAGGGTCCCTGTGACCCTCCCCAGTCAGCTGAGCGAAACTCAGAGCTCTTCCCACTGCTACTCATAGATCCAGTTGTGAGCACAGGACTTGTAGTCGACCAGCTCTTCCGGCTTAAACCACAGGCTGATCTCCTTCTCAGCGCTTTTTACTGAATCACTGCCATGAATGATGTTCCTAAGAAAGAGAACAGTTACTGGTTACTGTGTTTCACAGTGCAAAAGTCACTGCAGAGGCTGAGATGGGAGATCCCAAGTTCAGGGCTGGCCTGGCCTACATAGAGATCCTGTCTCCAAAACAAGTATATTTCATGGGCACAACACAGAACAGCCGCTCCGGATGTTTCCAGCTAAATTACCACCTGAAGCAGCAGACTAATTACATTCCCCAAAGTTTGTTTTGGTTTTTGTTTTTTGAGACAGGGTCTCATTATACAGTTCGGGCTGGCCTTGAACTCATTATGTATTCCAGACTGGCCTCGATCTCTCCTTGATCCTCCATACTCCTGCCTCAGCCTCCCCAGTGCTAGGATCACAGGCATGCACCACCACACCCAGCTGGTTTTGGTTTTTTGAGACAAGATCTGAGTGTAGCTCAGGCTGGCCTTGAACTCAGTGATCCTCCTGCCTCAGCCTCCCTAGTGGTAGGATTATAGGAATGTGCCAACATGCCCAGCATTATTTTATTTTAAAACCAACTGTAACACTATAAATACGCTAGGCCCAATGGTATACAAGTGTAGTCCCAGCTACTCTGTAGTCCGAGCTATTCAGGAGCTTGAGGCAGGATGACTGCTGGCAGCCAGGTGCTTGACACCAGTCAAAAAAGAAAAACAAACTGTTAAAAAGATCCCCTGGGGCTGAGGATGCAGAACTTTTCCCAGGCCCTGAATTCAATCCCCAACACCCAAGAAAAATAGAAGGAATAAAGGTCCCTTGGTTCAACTATATTATGCTTCTAAGTTTCCCCCTCAAAACGTGCTTATATCCCAAGGTGTCCAAATCTCAAATCTTGAAAAATGAGCAGAGTGAGCAAAACCCTAAGTAGCATTGCTATTACTTCATTTCTTATAACACTGATTTGCTGAACCCAACCATGACATAACATGCTTGTATTTTTTTTTTTTTTTGAGGCAAGATCTCAAGAAGTTGCCCAGGCTGGCCTTCAACTTGGGATGCTCCTGCCTCGGCCTCCCAAGTAGCTGGGAATACAAGTATGCACTGCCATGCCAGGCTTGGAATTTTAACCTAGGGAAGTAGCTATTATGATAGCATTTATCTAATGATAATTACCACTTTATTCTGCTGCCTGCCTCGAAAGTGCAAGGACCTAAATTCAATCCCTGATACAAAAAAAAAAACACTTAGATTTTTCTAAAACTGAGATATGCCCCCAAATGTTTGCTTTCTGCTCCTTCTAAGTGGAGGTGCAGTCGTTAGTGTCTCTGGACCCACCTGCCGACTTGGATGCAGAAGTCCCCTCGGATGGTGCCCGGCTTGGAGTCGGCGGGGTTGGTCTCGCCCAGCATCACTCGGCCGGTCTTCACCACATTCAGCCCCTCCCAGACCTGAACAGCAGGGGACAGGAAGCGCTGCAGATATGTGGCTTGGGATCATTAGGGACCACACTGATCCCAACAGCACTCATCACTCAGTGACAGCCCAGTCAAGTGACCCAGGCAGAATGGTGGGGCCAACAAGAAAAATTCCATTTCTGACACAGTGGTGCACCCCTGTGATCCCAGCATTCATGAGGCTGACGCAGGAGGACCACCATGAGTTCAAGGCCACCCTGAAATCCATTCCAAATGCGGCATACAGAGAAGCCTGGGGGGCGGGGGCGGGGGCG
>NW_004624795.1:6844605-6897384 GCF_000247695.1 Heterocephalus glaber | reverse complement strand
GCGGGGGCGGGGACGACTTTGCATCTAGCTCAGGCAGATAAGACTGCAACAGGCCATGGGATACAGAAGGGAGAAGGGCCGGGGATTTAGCTCAGTGGTTCCGCTGCCTGCCTTGCAAGCACAAGGTCGAGAGTTCAATCCCCGGTACCAAAAAAAAAAAAAACCAAGGAAGGGAGAAGAGTTCCCTCTATTACACACTCTACACCCCTTCACTCCCAACGGGACATTGACACCATCCAAAGATGCAGGATTACAGGGCTTTGGCTTCATTTATTAGCCTAAAAAAGGTTTTTTTCATTTGTTTTTTTTGAGGAAAGGTCTCACTTTTTGTAGTGCAGGCTGGCCTCGAGCTAGCTCACTGTGTAGCTCAGGCTGGCCTCAGCCTCCCAAGTGCTGTGATTATGGGTGTGTGCCACCACGCCCAGCTTTTTCTTTACTTTTCTGAGGGGCGGACAGTACTAGGGATGGAACGCAGGACCTTGGGCTTGTGAGACCCGGACATCCCACTGAGCTAAATCCCCGCGTTTTTTTTTTTTTTTTTGAGACCTCCCTAGGCAGTTCAAACTGCCCTTGAACTCGCTATGTAACCGGCTGATCCTCCTGCCGCAGCCGCCTAAGTGCTGGGATTCCAGGAATGTGCCACCACACCTGGCATACTTAAACCAATTTTTATTGAGCAAAGTTTTAAAAAGTGTTTCTCTAAGTCTAGGAAAACGAGATCAAAACGCCTGTCGAACAGAATAAATTAAGCCTTTCCTGTAGGCGGTAAGACTAGTCTAGCAAGGTTTACCTTAACACGTCCTTGTTTTCTCAACTATGATTCCCACTCACCCACCCGGGCTCCCATTTAACTGAATAACTCACTCAGTAAGCCCCATTTGTAAACCAAAGAACTGAACAGCTGGGGGAAAGGGGGTAGTTAGACAAGACAGGGCGGGGCCGAGCCAATTCCGGGGACCCCGGCTCCCGACGGCGGCACTCACCATGGCGACCACGGGCCCCGAGTGCATGTACTGCACCAGGCCGGGGAAGAAGGGACGCTCCTTCAGGTCGGCGTAGTGCTGTTTTAGGTGCTCCTCGGAGGCCTGCGGGAGGATGCGTCAGGGCACCGCCGCGGGGAAGGTTCTCCGGAGACCAGGGTCCGTATTCTCGACCCACCTCCCCGAGGTGTGCCTCTAACCCTCCCATCCGAACCCTCAAAGTGTCGCCCTTGTGATGTCCCTGACGTTGGGCTCGTGAGCTACCAGGTGGCCTGAGGACGCGGGCCCGGGGAGCCGCATGGAACTAGGTGCGACTGGACAGGCAGCGCGATCGCAGCACCCTGCGGCCGCTCTTACTCCACGGAGAGCCTCGGATAATCCCGCGCGAACAATCCCGCCGCGAACGAGCCGGTTAAAGCTGCAGCACTTACTTATCCCTTAAGTGTCGGGATTCAGATCGGGGCCTCAAATTACAAGTGGGAGATACAGCTACTACCCTATGCCAGAGGAGGGACACGCTGCTAAACTTCGGGCACCCGGAAGTCCGGCTCCACGCCGCGGGTGCTGCACCCCGGCTCGGTCCCCGGGGGCCCGACCTCCCGGCCTCGGGGTCGCGCCCGCGCCCACGGGGACGACGACTCCTGAAGGAGACGCAGGGCGCGCGCCGTGTTACCCGCATGAACTTCATGGCCACCAGGCGGAAGCCCTTCTGCTCGAACCGCTTGATGATGTCGCCCACCAGGCCGCGCTGCACGCCGTCGGGCTTGATGGCGATGAAGGTGCGCTCGAGGTTGGCCATGGTCCTGCAGAGAGCCGCGGTCAGAGCGCGCGGCCGCCGGGACACAGACCCGCCGGGGTGGCCGGGCCTGGGGAGGCCACGTGGACCCCCGCCGCCGCCCTGCTGAGTCCCCCGGCCCGGAGGGGGCGCTGCAGGGGCCCAGTGATCGGGGACCGGGGAGTCGGTGACCCGAGGACCCCGGGTTCGAGGAGGGCACCCCGAGCCTTACCAGGAGGTGATGGCTGCTGAACAGAGCTACGCGGCGGAGACGACACAGAGCGACCACAGCACCCGGGCACCAGCGGAGGAGGAGGGGCGCGGGACGGCCACACCCCGGGGAGGGGACCCGCCTCCCAACCCAGGGCGACCAGCCCCGTCCCCGCCCAGCGGCCTGCGGCGCGCGCCTCGCGAATCTCAGGAAGTTGTCTGTGTCCCCACCCAGGCGTCCCTGCTCCGCCTGTGCCTCTCCCAACCTCCTGCGACCCCCCACGCCAGATCTTGCTGCGGTGCTTGAGGTCTTTGCCCCGGGTCGGCGCCCTGTGGCTTCCCCTCCGGCCCAGCACCTCTAGTCCTTGTCCCCACCCCTGGGACTCGGCCCCCACCTCCGCCGCTTGAGCGCCGGGCAAGTCCCAAACCGTCCCCGTCCACACTGGCGGCCTCGATCTCGTCCCCACTCCAGCACGTCTTCCGCCTGCCCCCTGTCCGTCCTCGGTCTCAGGATGGCCTGAAACTCCTTAGCGAGGCAAGCTGCTGGCTCCCGCCTGACCCCACCCAGGGACAGGGATCCCTACTGCCACCAGTTCCAGAGACACCCCAGGCAAGACCAGGCTCTCTGAGGTCGGGCCCGGCCGCTGGCAGGCTGTCCCTACCTCCTGTCAGCCTGGCTCCCCCTGCTTGTGTCCCTGTGTCCCGGGTGACCTGCCCGCTCTGTAACCCAGCCAGCGGCAGGCTCCAGCGCCGGCTGACCGTGAACGTCTCCGGCTTGGGTACTGCTGTAGAGGTTGCTGCCTGAACACTGGAAGAATCAGGCCGAGGCCAGCGTGGGGGGAGTCCTGGCATCCCAGCAATCTAGGAGGAACCCAGCCTGAGGTACTTAGCAACTTAGCAGACCTTGTCTCTAAATAAAAAGAGCTCAGGGCCCAGGGATTTAGTTCAGTGGTTCCAGCGCCTGCCTGGAAAGGGCAAGGTCCCAAGTTCAAGCCCCATTACCAAAAAATAATAATAATAATAAAAGCTCAGTATGAAGGCCCTACTACTTCACTTGAGCCAAAATTAAACCTTCCTGTAACCCAGGCCAGACCTGGGCGGGCCCTCTTTTCTCTTCTCTCCCTGCTCCTGTCTCCTTTCTAGGAGCTGCAACGCCCAGTAGCTCTCCAGGACAGCTCTCCAGGACCCCGGCAGGTCCTGCCTCCAGCAATGTGGTGCTGTGGTGGGAACCTCAGCCACCTCTCACCTAGGACAGTGCAGTGCCCCGCCTCTGTTCCCAGGACTCAGACATCCGGAATAGGTGGGACCACCAAGCAGACAGCACAGGCTCTGCAGCACCTGCTACATTCCAGAACCTCTAGTCCAGAGCATTGACCCAGGACACACTGCCAACGTCACCTGCCCCATCTGGGGACTGCAGCCTCTGACCTCACTCAGTCTGAAGCACGTGGGATTTGGTTTTTTTCTTTCAATACCAGGGATCGAACCCAGGGCCTTTGCACTGAGATACATCCTCAGCCATTTAAGACAGGGTCTTGTTAAGTGGCTAAATTAACCAGACTGGGCTGGAACCTCAATTCTGGGAGTTCAGGTGTGTGCCAGCATACGTAGCACACTTTTTCTTACTTTTTTTGCAGGGGAAGGGGTTGAGACACTCTCACTCTGCAGGTCAGACTGACCCTGAACTCACTATGTAGCCCAAGTTGGCCTCAAACTAGCAGCAATCCTCCTGCCTCAGCCTCCTGAGTGCTAGGATTACAGGCGTGCACCACCACACTGGGCCTCCCTCACTTTTTCTCCATGTACAACTCCTGGGCACAAGGTTTTCCCCAGGCCCAAGGTCTCCTAGATAGCATCGCCTTTTCCTGCTTCCCATTAGCTCAGTGCAGCCATGTGACTCCATCCTGGTTGGCGGGATGTGAGAGGAAGTGAAGGATGTCAATTCAGAGCTTTTGTGTTTGGTTTGGTTTTCTGAGTCAGGGTCTTGCTACGTGGACCAGGCTGGCCTTGAACCCACCCACCATGCCTGGCACCTACTGACCAGCTTGGGTTTTAAACAAAGAAGTAAACCTCTATCATGTCTCTCTTAAAGCAACTAAATCAAATCAATGTCCTAACAAATCAAAGCTAATGAGGGTTTCTCCCACTTCATTTGAGGCCATCAGAAGGGGCCAAGCCTACGGTCCACACGGCTTTTCTGATTTTTGGAGTAGTTCTTCTTTTTTTTGGTACCGGGGATCAAACTCGGGTCCTTGAGGTTGTGCAGCAGGCAGCGAAACCACTGAGCTAAATCCCTAGCCCTGGAGTAGTTACTTCTTATGCTCTCCCATCTCTTCCCAAGACCTTCTCAGGAAAAGGATGGAAGCTGCACAATGGAGCACACCTGTAATCCCAGCACTCAGGAGGCTGAGGCAGGAGGACTGCTGTGAGTTCCAGGCCAGCCTGGACTCCAAAATGAGTTCAAAGACAGCTTGAGCTGCATACCAAAACCCTGCATCAAAAAACAGAAAGAAAGAAAAAGAAAAGGATGAGTATCTTTCATTTCTGAGGAACCCTCTACACTGTGTAGAGTCCTGACAACCTAGCAGAGCCGCCATAGATGTTTGTCCCGGGCTCCGTGGCAGGAGGGTAAAATGCAGGGGTGGGGAGAGGGGCTGCGTGCCAGACTCGGCTGATCCTCGTGGAGATGACAGCTTGCCCTTCACTCCACTGGGGGACGTGACACTGGGGCAGGAGTGGCGCACACACAGCTCAGGCTGCCCTCTGGGTGGCAGGGACGCGCTGAGGCGGCTGGGTCTGCTGGTCTGGTCTTTGCCCGGCCCTCGGTCACTCGTAGATCCAGTCCTGGGCGCAGCTCCTGTAGTCCACCAGCTCCTCTGGCTGGAACCACAGGCCGATCTCCTTCTGTGCGCTCTCCACCGAGTCACTGCCGTGGATGATGTTCCTAGGTGGGGACAGAGAGAGGAGGCGTGTGGGGAGCTGCGTACCCAGGCGGGAAGAAAGACCAGCCCTCCGGCTACACTCGCACAGGGGCAGCCTCAGGGAAGACCCTGCCCGGGGCCTGTGCTCTCAAAAGCAGCACAGGACAGGGACGGTGGCCCCGCAGACACCGCCAGCCACAGAAGGAGGAAGATGGGAGCTCGGATCTCACACATCTGCACTTGCTGTCGGGTTCTCCAGCCCCGCACAAACCCAGATTCTGCAGCAGTGAATGGGCCTTGGGAAAGGGCAGCAGCACCCATGCCCACCTGCCGACTTGGATGCAGAAGTCCCCGCGGATGGTGCCCGGCTTGGAGTCGGCAGGGTTGGTCTCGCCCAGCATCACGCGGCCCGTCTTCACCACGTTCAGCCCCTCCCAGACCTCAGGGACAAGAGACATGTCAAGGGGAGAACCCCGGCGGACACCCAACCACTGTGCACTTAAGGACAGGAAGACAAAGAAGCGCCACGAGTCACACCCACGGAACCAATGCTCATGAGCATCCCTGTCCAGCCCAGGGTCTTGGGGCTCCAGGCTCAACCTGAGCCCTGACATCTTTCCCACCCCGAGCTTCGGCCACCTCCCCCTTCCTACACTTCACAAACCAAGCGCCTCCTGCCCCAGGTCTTTTGCACAGGCCGCTTTCTTGCTCAGGACTGCTCCTCGCTGTGATTTTTATACACGGCCGGCTTCCTGACATTCAGATCTAACCCGGAGAGTCACACCCGTGACCCTTGATCTAATGTGGCCCCCACACCACACTGGGTCACTAACCCTCAGCTGACAGATATAGCAGTTCTTCCACTGTCTGCCTGGCCTTGCCCTCTTCCAAGTGGTACGGGCAAGATCTGGGGCTGTAGCTCCGTGGGATAGATCTTGCCTAGCACATATAAAGCCCTGGGTTCAATCCCCAGGACTAAGAAAGAATTTTGGGCTGGGGATGCAGCTCAGTGTTGAAGCACTTGCCTAGCACCTGGGGTCCTGGGTTCCATCCCAGCATCAGAAAAATAAATTATTTTTCTGAGACATGACCTCGCTATGTAACCCAGGCTGGCCTCGAACCTGTGATTCTCCTGCCTCAGCATCCCTCAGAACAGCCATGACAGGCTCAAATGTACCCTTCCTTCGGAGGGTCAGAGAGCTGCCTCACCCTCCGACAGTCCAACCTGCCAACTTCTCTCCTCTGCTGAAATCAGCACCGGGCATGCGATGCAGGACCCCAGCCCTCTCTTCCCTGTT
This sequence comes from Heterocephalus glaber, assembly GCF_000247695.1. The sequence goes on along the minus strand of NW_004624795.1, from coordinate 6,891,200 downwards.
CCCGACGGCGGCACTCACCATGGCAACCATGGGCCCCGAGTGCATGTACTGCACCAGGCCGGGGAAGAAGGGACGCTCCTTCAGGTCGACGTAGTGCTCCTTGAGCAGGTCCTCTGAGGCCTGTCCACAGAATGAGAATGAAAACCAGCCAGCCATTTTTCCAGCCCATCCGGCCACTGATGTCTCTTCCGGTTCTGAGAGACAGGGTCTTGCTATGTAGCCCAGGCTGGCCTCAAACTCACACCGATCCTCCTGCCTCAGCCTCCTGAGTGCTGCGATCACAGGCGTGTGCCACCATGCCCAGCACACCCTGCTACTTCAGTGGTGAGCCCCCAGCTCCCTGGTGTGCTCTAACCAGCAGATCCCTGCCCCACACGGAGCGGGCAGGGAGAGGCACTCAAGTGCTTTTGCAGTTTTGAGCTAATTTCCTCCTCTTGGCCTTGAATGAGCAGAAAAACTCAACTACCTCTCTCATCTGGTAAGGATACTTCTGAGACTACTTCCACAAGTTTTCCATTTGATTTATTTTTGGAGGGTTTGGGGTTTTTTTTTGAGATAGGGTCCCAGTATGTAGCCCAGGATGGCTTGGAAATTGTGGCAATCCTCCTGCCTCAGCCTCCTCTGGAGGGCTGGGATCACAGGTTATCAGTTGGCAACAGTCTTCCCTTGTGAGTAGGAAGGGCCAGAGGGAGCTGTGCAATTTTACTCTGGCAAATGGTGCCCAACCAATGCAGCATTCAGTAGCAAAGTGCCCAGGGCCCTCACCCAGAGTTCTTCACATGAAGCCGTCAATCATGTGCTGAAGAATCGGTCGCACTGCAGGGCTGCTGCACACATGGAAGTTAGGCAGAGAGCACAGAATCTGCTTAGTCTTGGCTCCACCTGGCTCTCTTCTCTTTGCAGAGACAGCCACGGTTCCTGGGGTCTGGCAGGGCCCCGGAGTCCCCAGTCATCATGGCGACGATGCACCATGGAGCCGATCCATCCTCCGGGGACACAGGGACACAGGGACACGGAGATCAGCCGCCTCCAGCACAGCCAGGCGTTCTACCGTTCAGCTGCTGTTGGTCACCACTCGCCAAAGTGTCATCGCTCTGTGCTGGGAACCCAACCTCGCCCTGTCCCTGTCTACTACATGGAGGACTTGCTCAGTGAATCTCAGAACAACTTCAACTGGCCTTCCCTTTTTTTAGTTTTAATTTTTTATGAGTATATGATCGCCATACATAATATTACATTCATCTTAGGGAACTGGCACAAATGCATCACGTCTTTATCATTTTTTACTTCCCATCTCCATGAGGTCTACCTCCCAGTTTCCTATCATCTTTATTTTGCACTTTTTTTGAGGGGAGGGGTGGTTTTAAGACATTCTTTTCTGTGTAGTCCAGGCTGCCCTTGAATTCACTATGTAGCCCAGGCTGGCCTTGAACTCATGGCCGCCATCCTACCTCAGCCTCCCCAGGGCTGGGATCACAGCCATGTGCCATCACACCCAGCTTTTTCGCTCTTTAAGTTACTTATACGTTGATTTTCTTGTATAAAAGAAACCATTCTATATCTACCCTTCTGTGTCTGATTTATCTGGCTCACCATCACTGTCTCAAGATGCACCCTGACCTTCCCTACAAGAGGATTCTTTCAATTCTGTTAATCGCTTCCATTATCTTCACAGTCTACAAAACAGACCGTGGAGGGTGCGGGCCTCACAATTTCCCTCGCTTGCCACCCCGCCGGCAACCTTTAGAGTCATGGCTGCCTCCCCACGGTCCGTTCTTGACCAAACCCACTTCCCTGACAGGAAAGTCAGTGTAAAGCAAAGGGATGCCTGCACTTTGGGGTCCAAGAGGCCAAAATCCCATGTGCCTTTCAGCCTGTGTGTGCTTTACTTCACCCCTCCAAGCCTCAGTTTCCCCACACTAACAAAGAACAGGAATGAGCTCCTCTCAGGGTTTCCGTGAGGGGTGGAGGAGAAAACGTGTGCCCAGCTTGCGGGAAATGCCTAAGCAACACCTGTTCCTCTCATTGCACCTCCAAAATCCAAGGAATATGTAAACCCACTGTTCGTCCAGCACCTGCCTGGCTTGTCGTTCCGCCAACTCTGCTCTCAGCATTAACCACTCTTTTTTTCTTCTGTTTTTTTGAGACAAGGGTCTTTTTTATGTACTGCAAACATGTAGTAGTAGAAATAAAAATGAAATCCCCAGTACCAAAAAAAAAAAAAAGAAATAAAAATGACAAAACAAAACAAAAAAAAAAAACACAAAGACAAAGGTTAACAAAAATTCAACTCCTTTAACATCACAGGAAATAAGTTGCAAATTAAACTAAATTGAAAGTGCAGTCCAGTGAATGTAATCATGATGTACTCCAAATATGTACTAATAAAAGTAAAAAAATGGAGCTGGAGGGCCAGGGATTTAGCTCAGTGGTTCCGCTGCCTGCCTCACAAGCCCAAGGTCGAGTTTGATCACCAGTACCAAAAAAAAAATTGTTTTTTAATAAATAAAGTGCAGTATAAGGGGCCAAAGTTGATCTCTTTAATGGGAAAAAAATATCACTCCCTCCCCAAGTTATCTGACTTGGAAATGTGAATAATCATCTCCTGGTTGTTGTTTTTTTTTTTTAGGGTTTTTTTTTTTTTGGTACCAGGGATCGAACTCAGGTCATTGCGCTTGCGCAGCAGGCAGTGAAACCACTGAGCTAAATCCCCGGCCCCATCTCCTGGTTTTTTGCTGGGTTTTTTTTTCTTTCTTGGATTTGTCTGAAGAAGGCTCCTGGCCAATTCATCCTTTGCATTTATTGAAATGCTGCTGTGCAGGTGTCTTGCAGATTTGCCCAGAGAGCTGTCCCAAAAGCAAAACCAGTTTCCCCCACCAAAGTCCCAAGGAGGCCTGATCTATCCTGGACACTAAGCAGCAGTAACTGATAATGCAGATTTTCTTTCTGGAAAAAAAACCTCCCTCAAGGGAAGGCCAGGGTTCTAAAATGATCTGCTCTGGAAGCTAAAGATCAGGATCTCTAATGCTTTCAGAGCTGAGTCGGAAACTGCAGTTGGAGTTCTACACTGCGGAGAGAAAAGACCATTTTCAAAGCCCCAAATAACTTGTTTGTTCCAGAATTAAGCTAAGACACTAGGCCACTGGGGGTCCAGGTTTCAAGACATTTGCCCTACTGTGGAAGAGTCTAAAAAGGGAAGAGAGGGGGCAAAAACAGAAATTAATCTACAGTGATCCCCTATACCATGAAGGAATCACAATGGTAAGAGTCACTTACCTGCATAAGTTTCAAAGCAACAAGGCGGAATCCCTTCTGCTCAAAGCGCTTGATGATGTCTCCTACAAGTCCCCGCTGGACGCCATCAGGCTTGATGGCGATGAAGGTCCGCTCACTGTTGGCCATGGTCCTGGGGACAGGAAGGCAAGGGATGAAATAGCACTGGATTCCTGCCTACACCATTATCCTTCCCAAGCGGATTACTCCATAAAGCTGGTTTCAAGCTATCACACCTAACCCAAGTCTCTTTCATAATACACAGTTCCTTCCAGTCATCTCATATGGCAACTAATACCCCAGGTGAGGAAGGATCCAAAAGCAGAGACTATTCCTATCCCAATTGATGTAATGAGCTTCTATTAAGCACCCACTGTATACCCTATACTGTCACAAAAGGAAGTTTAGAATAAGGAACCATCTCTGGGGGCTGGGGATTTAGCTCAGTGGTTCTGGCGCCTGCCTCGCAAGCGTAAGGTCCCAAGTTCGATCCCCAGTACCAAAAAAAGAAAAAGAAAAAAAAAAAATAGGAACCATCTTTCTCAGTAATAACTCAGGCTGGTGAATACTGCACCGATGTGCTTTTAGTAACATGGAAGTGACATCTGGCACAAGATGGCATGAAACACAGCTTGCCCTACTGTCACAGCCATGACAGCAGAACAGGAAGGGGTTTTAGAGACTGTGTCACCATAACCTCTTTCATTCTGCAAAGGACCCAGGACCAGAGCACCAGAACGGAAGCCAAAATCCAGATTTCCAAACCATATGCTATTCAGGCTACACCTTAAGATGTACATAGGGCCGGGGATTTAGCACAGTGGTTCCACCGCCTGCCTTGCAAGCAGAAGGACCCAAGTTCAATCCCGGTACCCAAAAAAAAAAAAAAAAAAAAGATGTACTGAATATCGTGAAAAGCCTATTAACAGTGGGCCGTGACAGCTGCAGCCTCTATCAGTAAGGGCGGATCTCACTGGGTAAAAGCACCCCGGGAAGCCCCCACTGGGCATTCCTTTCACTAAGAGAACTTGCCCACCACAGTCTCAACTGAGAAGAGGCCGCCTCACCTTGAAAGATAATCCCTAAAGAGATAGCAGCAGCACCTCCGGGCTCTTCCTTCCTGACCTCTTAAAACAGCACCTGAGTTAACACCGCAGTGCAATTTTCTGTCCGTGCAGGGTCCATGACCCCTGTACCTGTCGCGGGCACCGGGCCACAGGGCCTGGCCTCCAACCAGAGAAAAAGGCTACGTGATCGTTACTCCACTCTTGCAAGAAAAAGAGACAAAGCCCAAGACAACCTGAGAGAACTTCAGAAGGAGCTGGGGCCAAGCATGGATTCCCCAGAATCAAATGGGGCTGAAGTGACAGACATTGTCCCTATAAATGCCCTCCACCCAGACCCCTGCCACCTGCACCCATCATTCATTCACCGAACACCCCCGGAGCATCAGCGCTCGGCCCAGCGGCGCCCTGGAAGGAGAAGCAGGCGCAGCCCCCGCCGATGGGGAACCGCGGCCGGAACAAAGGCGAGCACGCGGCGCGCGTGACAGGTCGGGGTCCACAGACGGCCCCCGGCCACCTCTCAGAGCGGAACGCACCTCCTCACCTTCCCTCTCCCACTTCCCGAACCCCTCTCTTTTTCTTTTCTTCTCAGGACCCCGAAGCCTTCTGACCCCTCCAGCTGCTTGGGCTTTAAACTCCAGCTGCACCGGAAACGCGATGCACCCCACGTGGTTTCCAGCGTCTGCACACTCGGAACGCTTCTGCACAGCTCCGCTGTAGGAGAGCCCTTTTTACAGAACACCGCTCGGCCAAGCGTCCTCCTGTGAGTGGGACCCCATTCTGGAAAGCAACTTCCGGTGTTTAACTTCCGGGAGCTAGTTTTTACCTGCTCGCGTCTGGCAGCCATCTCTTCTTTTTCCCCTGTCCTTAAGGGCTCTGACTCATTTCCGGAACTGGCTTCCCAAGAGATGGCGCTCACACTTTGCATAAACTTGAAACAAGCGCCTGACCTAGAAATAAAACTGGCTCTGGGTTCACGTTTATTCATTCTATTCTGCCAATCAAGCAATAAATAATTTACTGGGGACCTCTTATGTATGTGCCAGGCGCTACTGCAGGCCCTGGGGACGAGGCAGCATGCTCGCTAGGAGCTGCTGGCTGGGTAGAGGGTGAGGACGAGCAGGAGGCGAGGATGCAAATTAACACGGAATTGGCGCTGTTATGTCAGCGCTAGGAGAGGAGATGTGGGGAATGAGGTGGGTATGGGACTCTCAGAGGATTTGATAGTGGAATAGACCTGCAGGAAGTGAGGGGAAAACGTGGTGATTATCTGAAAGCCGAGAATACACTGCGGGAGGAAACACGTTTGGAGCCAGGCATGGTTGTGCCCACCTGTAATCCCAGTTTGGGAGGCTGAGGCAGGAGGATCTCAAATTTCAGTACATGGCCAGCCTGGGCTAAGTAGGGAGACATTGTCCTTCCTAAAAAAGAGACAGAGAAGGGCTGGGGATTTAGCTCAGTGGCGATGTGCCTGCCTCACAAACACAAGGTCCTGAGTTCGATCCTCGGTACAAAAACAGAGACAGAGAACATACAGATGACAAACACATGTAGATGTGCTCAACATCATTAACTGTTAGGGAAATGCAAATTGAAATCACAATAACATAGCACTACATACCTATCAGAATGCTAAATTAAAGCATGCCTGTAGTCCCAGCATTCAGGAGGCTGAGGCAGGAGAATCACCTAGTTTGAGGCCAGCTTGGACTACATAGCGAGACCCTGTCTCAAAAAAGAAACAGAAGGGAGGACCGGGCATTTAGCTCAGTGGCACCGTGCCTGCCTGGCAAGCACAAGGTCCTGAGTTCAATCCCCGGTACCAAAAAAAACAAAACCAGAAAATAGTAATAATACCAAATGCTGTCATAAGATAAACTGGATCCACATTACTGTGGGAATGTAAAATTATACACCCATTCTGAAAAAGTTTGACAATTTCTTACAGAACAAAACATGTGCTTACCATATGACCCAGCAGTAGTACTCTTGGACATTTATTCCAAAGCAATAAGAACTTCTGTTCACACACACAAAAAAACCTCTGCATAAACGTTCATGGCACCTTTATGTGCAATAGCCAAAGCCTAGGGACAACACAAATGCCTCAGCATGGAACACTCTGCCGTAGAACATTACTCAACAAGAAAAGAACAACCGACCAACCGACACATGCAACGCCTTGGATAGATTTCAAAGGAATTATACTGATTGAAAAAAAGCTACGACTTGTCCCTGTGGTCCCAGCTACTCAGGAGGCTGAGGCAGGAGGACCGCCTGAGAAAGGAGTTCAAGGCCAACTTGAGCCACATAGGGAGACCCTGTCCTAAAAAACTTGCAAAACACTTAATATTATTTCACTTATATAACATGTGTGTTGCTAGGGATCAATCCCAGGGCTTCACCCATGCTAAGTGTGTACTCCACCCCTGAGCTACACCTCCTAGATAACATTCTTTTTTTTTTTTTTTTGAATAGGGTCTCACCTTATAGCCCATGTGGCCTTGAACTCACAGGGATCCTCCTGCCTCAGCCTCCTCAGGGCTGGGATCACCGGCATGCACCACCATGCCTGGCTAGATAACATTCCTGAAATAACAAAATGGTTTGTTTGGGTTTTTTTTGTTACCAGGCATAAAACTCGGGTCCTTGCGCTTGCGCAGCAGGTGGCGAAACCATTGAGCTAAATCCCCGGCCCTGAAATAACAAAATCTTATAGCTAGAGAATAGATTAATCCTTTCCAGGAGTTATAGGCAGGGGAGGGGACCTATATGCACCCACAGAGGGGTGTCACAAGGAAGTCTCATGGTGATGGTTCTATATCTTGATTGAAGTAGCAATTACATGAAGGTACATATAGATAAATTTGTAGTGGCACACCCCTGTATCCCAGCTACTCAGGAGGCTGAGGCAGGAGGATCTAAAGTTCCAAACCATCCAGGTGTGGTAGCTCAAACCTGTAATTCCAGTATAGTATGACAGAGTTATTTACTTGGGAAGCTGAGGCAGGAGGATCACTATAAATTCAAGGCCAACCTGGTCTACACAGTGAATTCAAGACCAGCCTCAACTACATAGTGAGATCCTGTCTCAAAAAACAAAAAGAAAAGAAAAAGAAAATTCAAAGCTAGGCAATTTAGTGAAATCTTGTCTCAAAATACATTTTTTTGGGCCAGGGATTTAGCTCAGTGGTTCTGCTGCCTGCCTCACAAGCAAAAGGTCCCAAGTTTGATCCCTGGTACCAAAAAAAAAAGGGGGGAGCTGGGGGCATAATGGTATAGTGCTTGCCTAGCATAAGCCATGGGTTCAACCCCCAGCAACTCCCCAAAACTGCATGAAACTATAAATACACAATACGAGTCAGAGAATGTAAGACTGTGACGTCGGACCACCACGCCTGGCCAGCAGAGGTGTCTTCAGAGCTTGTTTAGTGGTTCCAGTCCTCTGTACCAGTGCTTCTCACACCACCACGAAAACTAGCTGGAGATCTGTTAGAGGCAGGTTTTCTTTCGCTGGCCACCAGGAAACAGGAAGGCCCCTCTCTTCCTAGAAGCCGTCCTGATTATAGGGTCCCAGCCTCACCTTGCTTTCCCATCCCTACACTCCAGTCCAGGCTTCCACGGGCAAGTGTTTCTCCAATGCAAATCAGAACGCTGTAAGAGCCAGCCGTGGTGGCCCATGCCTGCTGTCCTAGCACTTAGGAGGCTGAGACAGGAGGATTGCTGTGAGTTCAAGGCCACCCTCAACCACAAAGCAAGACCCTGTCTCAGAAGAAAAAAAGAAAGGGGGCCAGGGATTTAGCTCAGTGGTTTTGCCTCCTGCTGCACAAGTGCAAGGACCCAAGTTCAATCCCCTGTACCAAAAAAAGAAAAAGAAAAAAGAAAAATAACTCCAGCCTGCTGGGTGTCAGATGCCCCGAGTTCCTGTCCCCCAATATCAAAGAATGAATTCCAAGGGACAAAGAAGGTCAAGAGGAGGAAAGCTCCGGAGAGACTGGTGGGGTCTGGAGTGAGTGGCCGGGAGGTTTCCACTATATCCCTAGAACTTTTATTTTTTTATTTTTTTATTATTATTATTATTTTTTTTTTTGGTACCGGGGATCGAACTTGGGTCCTTGCGCTTGCGCAGCAGGAGGCAAAACTGCTGAGCTAAATCCCCGGCCCTTTTATTTTTTTATTTTGAGACAGGGTCTCGCTAAATTGTCCAGGCTGGACCTGAATTTGCGATCCTCCAGCCTCAGGCCACCAGAGTGCTGGGTTTGCAGGCTCACATGACCACAACCAACTCGCATAATTGTTTTTAATGTGACTTGAGGCCAACAAGACAGCTCTCATAATGTCCAAAGAACGGAACCAATTCAGAGTGGCCGGCTTGTTGGGAATGATTGAAGGACACAGAGCAGCTGATGCACTATTGTGCCTGTGTGACAGAAAGGAGCAGGGCCAAAAGCTTTCCTCACACTCCTTCAGAACCAGCCCTGGGGGCCCAGCCAGCTGCCTTTGACCCCAGGGCCAAAGTGCCTCTGGGGCAGCAGTCCCCCCACCCCTTACTGGGTGGAGCCGTGCATAGCTCCTCTGCTTTGCCCGGGCGCCTTGCCTCCTGTGGGAGCCAGGGAGGCAGAAAGCTCTGGGGGACCTGCATTATCTCCTGACCAGGGAAAGGGACTGCTGAGGGACTCAGTCTGATGTGACAGCACATGAGCTGGGTACTACTTAATCTTTTTTCACACACGGAGCAACTGAGGCATAGGGAGCTTTAAAAATTGCACCCCCAGGCTGGGGATTTAGCTTGGTGTTTCCGCCGCCTGCCTCGCAAGCGCAAGGTCCCGAGTTCGATCCCTGATACCAAAAATAATAATAATAATAATTGCACCCCTTGTTTTGTTTGTTTCTTCTTTTGAGACACCGGTCTCCCTATGTCACCCAGGCTGGCCCAGAATATCCAGTCCTCCTGGCTCAGCCTCCTGAGTAGCTGGGATCATAGATGTGTGCCACTGCGCCGGGCTTCAGAGCTCAGCCACCACATTGTACCACAGGCGGCGAGGTCGTCAGAAATCATACTTTCCTGGCAGAATGAGACCTTGACAGTCATGACACAACTCAAACAACAGCAATCATCTTTTCTCTTTCTACTCAACTGTATTGCATTCCTTGGGCGCCCTGTGTTTTCTGCTCTTATTTATGAATGATGATTCTAATACTATCGATGATTTCTCCATAAGGGCCTTGACCATCTCTCCCGCTTCCTGAGCCGGGAGGATCACCATGAGTTCCAGGCCAGCCTGAACAACATCACTTCCCCCCCACTGTGCCCCTGGGAGCCTGGTTCTTCCAGACACTTGGTTGTGCCGCCTCGGCACAAAGTCTAAGCCACCAGCACAGGGCAGAGAGGGCTGCAGGCATCACGCAGTTGTTCTCAAATGGTCCACTCGGCCTGGAGGTGACAATCACTTCTCCTCCCAGCCCAAAGACCAAAAGTAGTGGGACGACCCTGCCTCAGTCCTTGGGAGTCAGGTCTAGAGGGAGCACGTGAGCTCTTCAAGCTGGAAATGTCTTTGCCTCTTTCTCTCTCTCTTTTTTTTAAGAACATGATAATTTTTATTTGCTTTGGTAGCTGTTAGACTTCAGAACATCATGATAAGACAGCATTCGGTTGAATTATGGGGAAGGTCCTTCTCTAAGAGAGCTGAATTATTTACAGTAGTTGCTTTTTTCAGTAAATGGAATAAATGAGCATTTAGTGAGTGAGCACCCAGAGGGACTCCCTGCCCCTTCTGTCATCTTTGGTAGGACTTGTTCACTCACTGTCCCTTCTATTTTAATTGTGCATTTGCTTCCCTTACTTTTTTCTTTGCAAATCTTAAGAGAAAGTGGCAGTGATTATAATTCGTTCTATGTTCCTGAGATGAGTGTTGTAAAAATTGTCATCTCTCTAAAGGACCTTTTAAAATGAAGGTTACAGGAATATACTGCAGATCAAGGGTCTAGATACGGCCTCTTAGCAGGTCAGGTGTGTCTGTTCCTGTCTTTTTTCAAATATATGTATATTTTTTCATTAAGTTTATTGGTACATTTTAGGTATAAAATAGTTACATTCCTCTTTGGGATCTTGTACCTTTACATGATGCATCTTAGTTCTTAATTTTTCCCCGTTCCCCTGCCCTCCCTTCACCCCCTCCACCCTTCTCTATTTACAGAGACTTTGTTTCCATTTTTTCCTTTTCTCATATTTTTTCTTTTCCCTTCTTTCCCTGCCCCTACCCTTCCCACTTCCCCAACTCCTTTAGACCTTTTCTTCCTATTTCACATTGTCAATTATACCATTTGAACCTTATTTACACTTTCAGTTTCTCACACCTAGAGAAACTACTCAGGATTTACATGTGTGTCCTATTTATTTCACTTAAAGAGTATGGCCTCAATGTGCATCCATTTAGCTATAAATGTCTCTAGTTTCTCATTCTTTATGGCTGAGTAGTACTCCATTTTATTAAAAAAAAAACCATCCTTTTTATCCAGTCTCCAGTTGATGGGCAATTGGGCTGTTTCCAAGTTTCACCTATTAGAAACTGTGCCGCTATAAACATGGGTGCACATATATCGCTGTGGTATGATTCTTTTAATTCTTTGGGGAAGATCCCCAGCAGGGGAATAGCTGGGTCAAATGGGACCTCTAGTCCTAGTTCTTTGAGGTATCTCCATACTGATTTCCACAGTGGTTGCACCAGTCTGCACTCCCACCAACAATGGAGAAGGGTTCCTTTCTCCCCACATCCCTGCCAGAATTTGTTATTGGTTGATTTCTTGATAGCAGTCGTTCTTTCTGGGGTGAGGTGGAATCACAGTGTTGTTTTCATCTGCATCCCTCGAATGACCAGTGATGTTGAACATTTTTTCACATGTTTATTTGCTGCTTTTACTTCTTTGTGTGAGAAATGTCTGTTCATTTCAGATGGCCATTTTTGAACTGGGTCTTTCTATTTGGGGGGGTCTGATTTTTTTGAGTTCTTTATATATTCTAGACAGTAGACCTTTGAGGAACAGCTGATAAAAATTTTTTCCCACATTGTAGGTTGTCTCCTAGCTCTTTTGGTGGTTTCTCTTGCAGTTCAGAAGCTTCTTAATAAGATGAGATCCCAGTTGTTGATTCTTTGTGCTAGTTCCTGTGCTACTGAAGATTTGTTCATAAAATCTTTTCCTATGCCAATGTCTTCAAGAGGTCTACGTAAGTTTTCTTCCACCAAGTTTAGTGTTTCTGTTTTAATACTTAGATCTTTAATTCATTTCAATTTTAGTTTAGTGCTTGGTGAAAGATAGGGGTCTAGTTTTAATTTTTGGCAAGTTGAAATCCAGTTTTTCCAACACCATTTATTAAATAGGCTATCTTTCCTCCAGTGAGGATGGTTGGCTCCTTTCTCAAAGATGAGGTAGCTGAGTATGTCTGGAGTTGTTTCTGTATCTTCTAATCTATTCCACTGATCCTCAGGTCTGTTTCTTTGCCAGTGCCATGCTGGGTTTCGGGTTTTTTTTTTTAAATTTAAAACATTTTTTCTCAACTTTTTAATATGAAAACTTTTAAATCTGTATAAAATTTGCATGAATAGGAAAATAAATGTCCACATATACTTCATCTAGATTCATCAGTTACTAACACTTTACACAGTGGTTCTCTCTCTCCCCATATATAATCTTTATATATGTATGTATATACACACATATACTCTGTTCATTAAAAATGTATATATACAGGGCTAGGGATTTAGCTCAGTGGTTCTGCCACCTGCCTCGCAAGCGCAAGGACCCGAGTTCGATCCCTGGTACCAAAAAAAAAAAAATGTAAATATACACTTAGGTTTTGTTGAACAATTTAAAAATTGGTTGTAGGTATCACTACATTTTACCTCAGGAGCAGTTCTCCCATACAAACACAGCATGATTATCACAGCCTTACAGTATTGCTAGCCAATATACAGCCATATTTATATTTCTTCCATCATCTCAGTCATATCCTCTATAGCTCTTTGTTTTTTGCAGTAGTGGGGATTGAACTGGCGGCCTTCACACTGAGCTATATCCCTAGCCCCTTATTTTTATTTTTAAATTTTAAGACAAAGTCTTGCTAAGTTGCCCAAGCTAGGCTCAAACTTGGCCATTTGCCTGTCTCAGCCTCCCAAAGTGCTGGGATTTCAGGCATACACACTGCACCAGGCCTACGGTTGGTGTTGTTTTTAAAATCCAGGATCCAACCAGGAACTGTGAATTGCATCTGATTGCCACTCCTTAGTCCTTTTCATCTAAAATTTCCAAACTATATCTTTGAAGAGTCCAGGCTAGTTGTTTAGCAGAATTGCCTAATGTGAATTTGTGTTTGTCTATATTCCTCATGACTAGATTCAGACTGAACTTTTACTTTGGAGGGGAGGTGGCAAGATGCCATTTGGACAATGCTGTGGGTGGCCCTTCCTTTCAATGCGCCTATTTCAGATTTGAGGAAGTGCTGGGCCTTCAGGATGCCTCAAGCCTGGGTGTGGTGGGGGCAGGGAGGGGGGGCAGGTGTTCATCTCTGTACCGGAGCCTTAGCTCCCCAAATCTGGGCAGTGCGGAAGGCCCAGGGAGCAGGAAGCTTCGGTCTGTGCACAGTTCACTGCCGGGGGCGGCTGCAGCCTTCGGGGACTCTTGCTGGGCATGAGGGGCAGAGTAAGAACTTCTCCTTCATCCCAGGTGGCCAGCCAGCTCCTCAGCCAAAGGTCACTGTTGCTGCGCCCACTTTCTGTGGGTGCCCCGGGGAGGTGGAGGGGCGTCAAGGGGCGGGAAAGGTCATCCTGCAAACTCTCCAGCCATTCCCGCTGCTCCTTCTCGCCGGGGCAGGTGAGGCCGAATCTCCGATGCGGGGCCACGATGGTGAGGCTGGCTTTCCAGCGACTTCCTCGGATGCGCTTGGGCAGCTCTCCAAGTACTTCGCATCCCTAGCTCCTTGCTCCCAGGAAAAACCTGGCCCTGCTCGAAGGCATCCAGGGGGTTCTTATAATAGAGCAGCCTCTGGTCCTGGGGATCAAGGCAAACCACCTTTTCTTGAAAGCGTCTCTCTGCTTTGAACCAGTCTTCTCCAAGAAGCCTTGTTTGAGGTAGTTCCTGGTGATGAGGGCCACGAGCTCTGCCTCCGGGAGGTCAGGAAAGGCCATTTTTAGGTATTGCAGACGGGCTGCTCGGAGGGCGTTGAACCAGTCCAGGATCTCATCCCGCTCTCCTGGTACAGGAAGAGGTTCCGAGGGTGGCTCTCTCTCCCGTAGGAGATCTGCACCCCATGGGGTACACTATCGTCTCCGTCTTGAAAGCGGCATTCAAGTCCTTGATACTGATGACAGCTTTGGGCTTTTACCTTGCTCTTTGGTGTAGTACCTAAGGAGCCCTTCTTTCACCAGCAGACGAACCTCCTCCTCAGGTACTGTGCCGTTGTCCCTGCCCCAGTTCCACCGGATTCCTTCTCGGTTACCTGGCCGGGAGAGCGGTTTCCCATCAGCCATAAACTCCTGTCTCTCATACTTAGCTGGAATCCATTGCTGCTTTAAGACCGAGCAGTCACTGGCCTGGAGGATGTAGTAGAAGGCTGGGACTCTGGCTTTGAACTTGGCCTTCACACGGAGGTTTCCATTGTGAATCATAAACTCCACAATGCTGTCTTCCCAGATGTCAAGCCGCATGGATTTGACTTTGCTGATCTCGGGGAAGTTGCCGTGGACGCCGGAGCAGCGCAGACAGATGAAGATTCCCAGGTTGTAAGAGGCCCAGTCAGGATCCTGCGCCTGCAGTCGGCGCAGCGTGCGTTGCCGGCGTGCAGCGGCTCCAGCAGCTGCTTCTTGGTGTGCTCTCCATCGCCCGTGGCCAGCCCTCTGCCTCCCCGCCTTGGCTGCCCAGGACCAGCTCTGCCCCCACAGCCCTCACCATGCTGTTTTTATCACAGTAGCTTTGTAGTATAGTTTCAAGTTGAGGATTGTGATACCTCTTGTCATTTCTCTGTTGCCTAGAATTGCTTTTGCTATTCTAGGTCTCTTCTGGTTCCAAATGAATTTTTGGATTGTTTTCTCTAGTTCTGTGAAATATTCTGTTGGGATTTCAATCGGGATTGCATTGAATCTGTTCACAATTTTTTTGTTGTTGTTGTTAGTGGTGATTGAACTCGGGTCCTTCCACTTGCACAGCAGGCAACGAAACCACTGAGCTAAATCCCCAGCCCTGCATTGAATCTGTATAGTAGTTTTGGAAGTATGGCCATTTTCACTATGTTGGTTCTTCATACCCAGGTGCAAGGGATGTCTTTCCATTTTCTTATATCCTCTTCCACCTCTTTTTTTCAGAGTGCTATAGTTTTCAGTGTAGAGGTCTTTTGTCTTCTTGGTTAAATTGATCCCTAGATATTTCTTTTTTTTGGATGATATTGTGAAAGGAATTGTTTCCTTAATTTCTCGCTCAGTGAGTCTGTTATTTGTGTATGAGAAGGCTAAGGATTTTTGAGTGTTGACCTTGTATCCAGCTACTCTACTGAATCTGTCAATTAAGTCTAGAAGTCTTTTGGCAGAATTTTTTGGGTCTTCTATGTAGAGTATCATATCGTCAGCAAATAGTGACAGTTTAACTTCTTCCTTTCTTATCTTTATTCCTTTTATTTCTTTCTCTTTTCTAATTGCTGTGACTGACGTTTCCAGAACTATGTTGAACAGGAGTGGTGATAGTGGACATCCTTGTCTTGTTCCTGATTTTAGTGTGAAGGTTTTCAGTTTTTGACCATTTAGTATGATGTTGGCTGTTGGTTTTTCTTGGTTTTTTTGGTACCAGGGATCGAACTCGGGTCCTTGCATTTGTGAGGCAGGCAGCGAAACCACTGAGCTAAATTCCCCACCCAGTTGTTGGTTTTTCATAGCTAGCCTTTATTAGCTTGAGATAAAGACCTTCTATTCCAATTTTCTGTAGCGTTTTTATCATGAATGGGTGTTAGATTTTGTTGAATGCTTTTTCTGCACCTATTGACATGATTATATGGTTTTTGTCCTTGACTCTGTTAATATAGTGTATTACATTTACTGATTTATGGATGTTGAACCATCCTTGCACCCCTGGGATGAATCCCACTTGGTCAGGGTGCCTCTTTCTCTTAATACTTCACACACTCACTGCAGCCCTTTCTTTTCCAGGACTGGTCACAAGCCATCCTCTTGTACCTTGGACTTCAGCCTCCCACCTCTAAAAGCACTCACAAGAGCTTACCAAGTTCTGTTCTTTGGTGTTTCCCCTCCCACCACAGGGCAGACTGCTTCTCTAACCTGCCAACCTCACCAAGGCACTTGCTAACCTCTCCCCCACCTAAACATGCAACAGGCGCTCCCCGGGAAGACCCTCTGCACCTTCTGTAACTGGGGTTAAAAGGAGGAGCCTCTTTCTCTGGAAAGGGGTGATGAAAGGAGAAGACAGAGGAAGCACTGAAGGGGTAAAGGCAGGTTGAACAAAGCCTCTGGAAGCCAGGCACAGCAGCCCTTCCTGCTCCACTCTCTTCCCCAGCATGGAGTGACACAAGGCAGGTGCAAAGACCTCTGGGAAAGGCACTGAGGGATCCCTGGGAGAAAGAGGTCTTCCTCCCACAGCTTGTGATTGAACCAACATTAATGTCATGCTTTTCTTTTTAATTAAACACACTGTAAAATCAGCCTCATCAAAGACAAAATTGCCAGGTTTAATGGTCCATGCCTGTAATGCCAGCACTCAGAAGGCTGAGGCAGAAAGACCATGAGTAAGAGGACAGCCTGCACTACCTAGGGAGACCGTGTCTCAAAATAAAAAGGGTTGAAGATGTAGCTCAGTACAAGGTCCTGGGCTCAATCACAGTTACACACACACACACACACACACACACACACAATTTTTTTTCTTTTTGAGACAGGGTTTCATTATGTAGTTCCAGCTGGCCTGGAACTCACTATATAGCCCAGGCTGGCCTCGAACTCATGGCGATCCTCCTGCCTCAGCCTCCTGAGCACTAAGATTACAGGTGTGCAGCACCACACCTAGCAAAAAAATTCTTATTTTGAGATCAATATACTTCTTCATAGCTTTGATTATAATCTCTTCAGCAGCTTCTCTTCCATGGGGTAATCATGTCCAGTTACTTTAGACTTTCAGACTTTCTCCTCATGTCAAAGCTTTTAGTCGCCTCTTCAGCCAGGCCACTTTCCTCAGAACATGGCCTTGCAAGGTTAATGGGACAAAAGTCCACTGCATCAGCTTTAAGAAGAAAATGCTTTTCCTACTCTTAAAAAAAAAAAAGAAGAAAATGCTGAGGGCCGGGGAATCAACTCGGTGGCACTGTGCCTGCCTCACAAGAGCAAGATCCTGAGTTCAATCCCTGGTACGGCAAAAATAAATAAATAAATAAATAAATAAATAAGTAAAATAAATAGAAAATGCTGAGGCAGGAAGATCGAAAGTTCAAGTTCAGCCTTGGCAACTTAGGGAGATCTTGTTAAAGATGAAAAACAGAGAGCTGGGGATTTAGCTCAGTGATGCTGCCCCTGCCTCGAAAGCTCAAGGTTCTGAGTTCGATACCTGGTACCAAAAAAAAAAAAGATGAAAGAAAGAAAAGCTGAGGATGTAGCTCAGTGCAAGGTCCTGCATTAATCTGCGGTACTGCAAAAAAGAAGGAGGGGAGAAGGAGGAGAGGGAGAGCAGGAGGGCAAGAAGGTAGAGGAAGGAGAAAGAGAAAGAGGAGGACGACAAGAGGAAGAAGAAGAAAAAGGAGGGGGAGAAGAAGGGGAAGAATAAGTACAGGAAGAAGAAGGAGGAGAGCAGGAAGAAGAGGAGCAGGAGGAGAAGGAGGAGGAGAAAGAGGAGAAGGGAGAGGAAGAATGATCCTTCTGAGAAACTGGAGACCCTGCCTCAGATGTGCTGGGTGTGGCTTTGAGACAATGACTTGGGATAAGAAGGATGCTCATAGGACCCAGGCCTGGTGGTGGTGCACACATGTAATCCCAGCCCTCAGGAGGCTGAGGCAGGAGGATGCAGAATTCCAGGCCAGCCAGGGCTACAGAGCAAGTTTTCACCGAGCAGCAGAGAATACATCCCTTTGGGTCTAGGTTTCTGCTAATTTGATAATGAACAACGAAATAGTCTCCCTTCTGTGTCATCTTTCCATGGCTGTGACAAAGCACTTGAGGAAATCAGCGAGGGGGAGGGAAGCTTTATTTTGGCTCCTGGCTCAGAGGCCTTGTCCGTGTGTCACAGGCCCGTTGTGGTGGGCCTGCAGTGAGGCAGAGTGTCACGATGGGGAGGAAGTTGTGCAGGGAGGGATGAGGAAGCGAAGTAAAGCGAGGACAGGCCTGGGCCAGAAGGTGCCCTGTCAGGGCCACCACACTCCTGGGCCTGCTTCCTCCTCTAGGTGCTGTGAGCACATGGAGGCACAAGGTCCTGATGAGGCAGAGCTGACGGTGCCAGTCACTTCCCACAAATCCCACTCAGAGCACCGGTGTGAATGCTGGGACTGCACTTCTACACCTGAGCCTTAGGTGGCTATTCTGGGCCCAACATCTTATGTGCAAAATGAACACCACACTGGACTGGAATGTCAGCTGGGACCAACGCTGCCTATTGATCAGATGTGATTATTTAACTACTTCTTCTTCTCCTTCTCCTTCTTTTTTTGAGGCTGTCCTCAGACTCTCAGCAATCCTCCTGCCTCAGCCTCCCGAGGCCTGGGATTACAGGTGAGCACCAACACGCCAGGCTTGTTATTTGGCTTGTGATTTAGGAATGTGAAGCAGTGAGTCGGACTGGGGCACTGTGAGCTCACAGGTGACCTCAGCTGTACAGTGAGGGCCTGGGGTTCCCCTCCTCGCTGGCTAAAGGGCTTCCCGATGTGGACGTCGCTGGTCCCCAGGAAGGGACAAGGACAAAGCCAATACAGAGCTTGAAGCAGGCAGCCTCCCCACTGCCGCTTGGAGCACACATGCTAAACTGAAATAATAAACGAGAATTCGTCCCTCGGGTCTGATGTGTGAGGCTTCTGGCTGGTAACATAACGGGTCCTATGCTTAGGTTTTCAACTGGCTCTGTCACCCCTGCTAAAAATAAGCCGCTGGAGGAGAGGAGCTGAGTCATTTTCATACATGGTTACATGGGGACCACAGTGAGGAAAGCCTGGCCTTGTTTTAAAGTAGCCTTTCTGCCAGGCGTGGCGGCGCGGGCCTGTCATCCCAGCAAGTGGGAGGCTGAGGCACAGGATCACCACGAGTTCCAGGCCACCCTGGGCGGCCATGTAGCGAGACTGTCTCAAACAAACAACAACAAAAAGGCAGTCTCTGTAATGCTTTTGGGGATTCTTTCTTACTTCCTGGACTCTCTGTTTTCTACTCCCCACCCTTGGGGCTATCATCCTCATTCCGTTTCCATTTCACAGCCTCTCCCTCTTTAGACCTGCCTCCTTGTAATGGAAGAACAGTTGGGGGAAGAAAACACTTAAATTCTTTTTTTTTTTTTTTTGTACCGGAGATCGAACTCGAGTCCTTGCACTTGGCAGCAAGCAGCGAAACCACTGAGCTAAATCCCCGGCCTTAAATTCTTTTTTTGAGGGGGAGGGGAATTTTTTTTTCCCGTTGTTCCAGTACCAGGGATCGAACTCAGGACCCTGTGCTTTCGAGGCAGGCACAGCATCACTGAGCTAAATCCCCGGCACCGTTTTGTGTTTTTGAGATGCAGTCTCCCTATATCACCCAGCCTGGCCTCAAACTCCTGGTCTCTGAGATCGTCCCACATCAGCCTCCCAAGTGGCGGGGACTACAGGCACAGCTGCCACACCGGGACGCCTACGTTCTTTCTGACCCTAGCCCCTCCCCATCTGCCTTCCTGAGAAAGTGACCGAAATTCTATTATTAGCTCAGGTTTCTGTTCCTTACCCAATAAAATTCCTATCCCTTTAGGGAGACTGATTTCAAATAGCTATTTGTAGAAAACAGTGGGCTAAACAAAATACAAAGGTAAATAGTGGGTCACGTGTTTCATAATTTTTCCTAGGAGTATTATAAACCAGCAATACTGACTACATTCGTACATTAGTGACTTTGAATGGCTTGTCCAGCCACTGTCTTTCTTTTGAGAGCCAGTTCAGAAGTATCTCAAATCAAGTGTCCAAGAAGCTGGGTGTGGGGTGCACACCTATAATCCCAACACATGGGAGGCTGAGGCAGGAGGATCGCCTTGAGTTCAAGGCCGGCCTAAAGACATAAAGAGACCCTGTCTCGAAAAGCCAAAGAATAAACAAACAATCCTCCTCCAAAGAAAACTGGTCCAAGAGAAATTCATTATTTTATATAAAAGAGCTGCTTTCCTTCCTGAATTAGCTACGTTAAGTAGTGGTTCCACCATTTACTCATTGACCGAAGCCAGGAATTTGTGAGTTCCTCTCAGTCAACTTCTAAAAATAGCAAATGGGAAAGCCCTGGGCCCAATTCCAGTACAGCAAAAAGAAAAGAAAAAAAATTAACTGGGATATTGACGTTCGGATGGAGGAAGAACGTTGGGATGGAGGAAGAATGTATGGGATTTCGGCCTTATTTTTCTGGCTAGAAGATCGGTAGCATGAGGTGGGTGTGGCAAGGAGAACAGGAATGAGGAAAATAAAACTGTTACAGATATGTAACAATCACAGGCTTTGTCCAACCGAGAGAGAGGAAGCATGCTGGACAACGAAAATAATGCTGAGGGCTGGGGATTTAGCTCAATGGTTCCACCACCTGCTTCCAAAGTGCAAGGTCCTGAGTTCGATCCCCGGTACAAAAAAAAAAAAAAAAAGAAAGAAAGAGAGAAAGCAAGCAAGCAGAGAGCCAGGTGTGGTGGCACATACCAGTAATTCCCATACTCTAGAGGGGCTGGGGCAGAAGAACTGCGAATTCCAGCCCAGCAATTCAGCAAGAATTTGCCTCACAATAAAAAATACAATATTAGCTACAGATGGTGGCAGATACCTATAATCCCAGCACCCAGGAGGCAGAGGCAGGAGTATCGCCTTGAGTTTGAGGCCAAACCGAACTACATAGTGACTCACTGTCTCAAAAAACAAAAACCAAACAAAACCAAATTGAGAACCCTACCATCTTATTGAGGCCTCCACCCCACACAAACTCAGAAAACATGCACCTTCTTGCCCGGAGGTGGGGTGTGGCTTTCCGGGTGTGGAATGGGAACCCAGAGGTGGGTGGGCAGTGGTGGCTTGGGCAGGGAAGGCCACCTGGAGGAACCCCTCACACCCACACCCCAGCTGCCTCTCATGCAGTGGCAGAGGGAGCCTTGCTGGGAGAAGGATTCTCACTTCCCGTAGCCCAAGACTTCAACTTTTTTTAAATTTCCCTTTTTAGGGCCGGGGATTTAGCTCAGCGGTTCCACCCCCTGCCTCCCAAGCGCAGAGTCCTGAGTTTGAGCCCTGGTACCAAAATAAAAAATAAATTTCCCTTTTTTATTTTGGTGTTGGGGGTGCAATACAGGGCCCCATGGCTGTTGCAAACTTCAACTTTGTGGGCCAGCTGGACATTCAGAGACCAGGAGAGCAAGGAAATAGAGACAGAAGCATGCTGGTCAGGACTTGGAGCTAAAGGCCTCACGCATCCTATCCACTGTGATCAGGTGGTGGAAGCCATGCTGCTCCCCATATTCTCGAGGAGGAAGAGCACCAGAGGGGCTTGGAAAGGCTCGGGCTTATTATTGTGCGTTGTTGGGATCAAATCCAGGGCCTCACTTATACTTAGCAGATTTTTTTGTTGGTTTGTTTTTCCAGACGGGGGTCTCACTATGTAGTTCAGGCTAGCCTTGAACTATGTAGCCCAGGCTGGTTTTGAATTTGCTGAGATCCTCCTGGTTCAGCCTCTTGAGTGCTGGGATTAGAGGTGTGGGCCACCACACCTGGCTCTCAGCATTATCTAAAAGAGGCTCCTCATGATCTAAAGGGGGTGTTTCAATCATCACTTTGCACCCAGTTTTCCTTTGAACTATGTGTATTTGCTCAGAAATTAGGTTACCTTTATTTATTTTTTGGAGACAGGGTCTCACTATGTACTTCAGGCTGGCCTTGAACCCACAGTTATCCTCCTGCCTCAGCTTCCTACCACCTTAGGTTTAGACTAAAGAAATCAATTATATTTTATCTGCTTAGCTGAATCATGACGTGGTTTAACCTGCAAATCTAGCCTAGATGATGTTCCTCTTGGCAGATCCTCCAGGAGGCCTTCATCTCAAGCCCTCCTGACAGAGCAGGCTGTTGGTTTTCTTCACCACCTCTGATCTTTGCAGGTGCACTTTCGCTCTGCAGACCCACTTATACTCTGCAACCCTTCCTAGACTGCTTGCCTGGTGGGCGAGCACAGTGCTTGATTCATCTTGACCTTGGTTCTAGCATATGACTTGTTCTTAACAGGGCATCAAGCAGCTGGGTGTGGTGGCACATGCCTGTCATCTCAGCACTTGGGAGGCCGAGGCAGGAGGATCAAAAGTTTAAAACCATGGCATGGCAAGACTCATAAAAAAATAAAAACAAAAGGCATCAAATGTTGGCTGAATTGCACCAAATTCTTAAAGAACTGAGGAGTGATGTTTTGGGTCACTGCTATCTTTCCCCCAAATCACATACACAAACTAACTGGCATTTAGAAAAATTACATGTTTTCTTCTCCCCTCCATTCCTTTTCAAGTATGACTGTTAATAAGTGTGGGAAAGGGCTGGGGATTTAGCTCAGTGGTGCCGCTGCCTGCCTCACAAGTGCAAGGTCCTGAGTTCAATCCCCAGTACCAAAAAAAAAAGTGTGGCAAAATTAATTTGCTAACTAGAATGGACTTGCAATGTCGTCGCCAATGAAGTCTATTTAAAGACTGTTTGGGGGGCTAGGGAAGCTCAATGGTACTGCGATTGTTTAGCAGGTGCAAGGCCTGGGCTGGCTCCCCAGCACTGAAAAGAAAACAGCAGCACCAAAAAGGCTTTCAAAGGAAAAAATCAAGGACTCAGAATAACCCTCTGGCACCCTTCAGGATCCTGGAATCGAGGGGTATACAGGAATACTATACAACAAGACAGGCCCTTGCCTTGGCTCCATGGGTTTTTTTTCCCCCACCCAAAATGTTTTGTTCCAGAAATGTAACAGTTTGTGCAACTGGGCAAGTGCTCCTGCTCAATGTATCAAAATGTTTTGTGACTGAACTGTGTGACCTTTCAGGAATGTTAAGCTCCGCCCCCTCACAGGAATGTTCTTTAACCCCACCCCACCCCCGCCTTTAGTGAGCATGCTCACCTACCCTGTAGATCCTTACATAAGGAGGCTCTCATTTCTGGTAGGGAGCTCAGACTATTCAGTATGAACTCTTTTGAGCTTGCTGGCTTACTAAAGTTTTTTCTCCACCTTTTCAAGTGACCATCGGATTCTCGAGTCTTCAGATTTTGATAGCCGTGACCCAGAGCTGTAACACTTAGCTGTAACACTCAGCTGTGCCTCAGAGATGTAACGCTGGGCAGTACCACTTGGCTATGGCACTGAGCTGCTCTACTTTGCCCAACAGTGGGACTCTACGATGGAGACACGAACCACTTGTCTTCACAGGACCTATCATCTTCTCTTCTGTCTCTCTCCCTTCCTTCCTTCATTTTGAAACAGTCTCACTACGTAGCCCAGACTGGCCTTGAACTTCCAGTGGTCCTCCTGCCTTAGGCTCCCAGTTCCTCTGTTCTTTTCGTCTTTCAGCGATTCTCTCTCCCCAGGTTAAGGAAGCCTTCCTGTGTGAAACCAGAAAACAGATACAACTATAATGGTTCCAGAAGGCTGAGGAACAACAGGACCAATCATTTCGGCCTCTCAGTGATTACAGTTATTGTGTTTAGGAAGAGGGTCCGCCCTTCCTGCCCTGGACGCCTCCTGCCTGCTGCACCATCACTGCCTTCCCTATTTCTGCAAGGCCAAGGGATCTCTTGAAATGGAATTTCCTTCCCCTTAGGAATAAAAAATAAACACTTGGAAGTCCACAGTGTGACCTGTTTTTCCACAACTCTTAGTCTGTCAGGATAACCTCAGTCCTGGTGGCTCAGAGACGGGAACTGGGTACCTATCTGGCCAGATGAGTAGAGGAGGTGTCTCACCATCTACTTAACTAGGAACTGACCAGCCGGATCAGTCTTTGGGCCCCATCTGCTCTGTAATACTCCCACCTGCAGATGAGAATCAGGATTGAGTGCCAGGAAGCCTTTACAGACTCTGACAACCTCCCTCTGTATGTAGACAAGGGAACTAAGGCTCATGGTCCTTTTTTGCAGTGGTTGCACCTGGTAGGTAAATGTAACCACTTACAATTTTTGTTTCTGGCCTAAATTGTTCAAAATGACCAGTTCAACCTAGAATACAAGCTTCTCAATTTTTTTTTTTTGAGACAAGGTCTTGCTATGTAGTCCTTGAACTCACTCTGATCCTCCTGCCTCAGCCTCCCATCTGCTGGGATCACCAGTGTGGGTCATCACGCCCGGCTACAAACTTCTCGATTTAAAGATCATTTTCTTTCTACTCTATCACATGGAGTTATGTGCTTCCCTTGGCTTCCCTTTAAAGTTATTATACCCATAAGCTTTATTTTTAATAGCTCTATTGCTATGTAACTCACATACCACACAATTCATGAATACAAAGTGTAACATATAGTAACTTTCAGTGTATTGACTGAGTCATGTATTTACTTCCATCAGTTTAGAACATTTTCATTAGCCCCCCAAACAACCCCAAACCCAGTAGCAACCACTTTGTTTTTGTTGTACTGAGGATTGAGCCCAGGGCCTCCCATTGAGCTGCCTTCCAGCCCTTTTCTATTATTTTGAGATAGGGTCTCCGTACATCACTTAACTTGTCCAGGCTGGGCTCAAATTTGTAATCCTCCTGCCTCAGACTACCAGATGCTGGGATTACAGGTGTGCAGCACCATGTCTGGGAAAAATCACTTCTGAAATAGGACAGGGACCTCATGCAGACAAAAGACAGGGATTTGTGGGCCTTAATCCATACCTGTTACCTATTAAAAGGGTCAAAGTTTTTCCTTTCTTGTACCGGGGATCGAAGTCAGGACCTTGCACTTGTGAAGCAGGTATTGTGCCACTGTTACCTATTAAAAGGGAAACCGTGTCTTTCCCCCATCCTTCCCTGGTAAGAGTATGGAATGTACCCCCCTTTATTCTCCTACTCTTACTGCAAGGACTAAGTGTGCTCTAACAGTTGGGTGGCTGCCATGGCTTCTCCAAAGGTGCAAACTGCTGCCACTAATACATATCCTGCCCAGGAAGGAAAGCCCCTACAACACAAGGAAGAAGTCTTGCAACAAAAAAATCCTACTTATGAGTCAATGGAAAATTACGACTCTAGCAGGCTCTGGTGGCACAGGCTTGTAATCCTAGTGCTCTGGAGGCTAAGGCAGGAGGATCTCCATGAGTTTTAGGCCAGCCTGGGCTACGCAGTGAGTTAAAGTCTGAATTACATAAGGGAGACTTTGTCTCAAATCACCCCCCCCCCCCAATTCTGGTGATCCTTTTAAAAGCTAGCCTCATTCTTCTGATTCTTTTTTTTTTTTTTTTGGTGCTGGGGATTGAACTTGGGACCTTGCCCTTGTGAGGCAGGCAGGGGCACTGAGCGAAATCCCCCGCCCCCAATTCTTCTGATGGGCCAGCCAGTCTGATCTGTCAGACCCGTTCCCCCTTCAGCATTTCTTGTCAGGCGAAGCCCCTTCCTGTTTTCTCTTTTGTCGCAAAGCTTTTGCCTATAATTTGTGCTGTTGCTTCAGTTTTAATTTCCATCATCACTAAAGCAAGTTCTCACATGCTTCCTGTATCATTTCCATTTCCCCTTGTGCCTCCTAAACCCAGGCAACCACCAATTCACTTAGCGTCTTGATAGATCTGGCTCTTCTGCACATTTCATGTCCAGGGTCCTTCAAGACTCTTTCACTGAGCATAGTATTTCCAAGGCTCATTCACATGGTAGCACGTACTTTTTCGGCTGAATAATTTCTTTGTATGCACATACCACATTCTGTTTATCCCTTCAGTGGTTCATGGATATTTAGCTTAATTTAATTATTATTACTATTTTTTGCAGTGCTGGGGACTGAACCCAGGGTCTCATGCACGCTAACCAAGTGCTCTACCACTGAGATATACCCCAGCCTGAGTTTTAAACTGTGACCTCTGATAGCTACCAGAGGCTTAAAGTCAAGACATAAATATATTTTTTACACTTTTCAATGTTGAATTATACCTAAACAAGCATACTTATTATGAAGACTTAATCTGGGCCAGGGATTTAGCTCGGTGGTTTCGTCGCCTGCTGCGCAAGCACAAGGACCCGAGTTTGATCCCTGGTACCAAAAAAAAAAAAAAAAAAAAGACTTAATTGTAACCTCATACTTGAAAATCAACTTTTGTTCCCTCTAAATTTCCTGATGTGTATGAAAATATTGTGCAAATACAAAGTAAAGCACTGCCTTAAGTTTTCTTGCTTTTGTGACTGCCAAGAAAGTAGGAGCCTGAGTGACAGCACTCAGAAAAAGAAGATATTCAGAGCCAGGATCCCCCTGGACCACTGGGACTTGAACCTAGGGCCTTGTGTGCTAGGTAAGCACCCTATCACTGAGCTATGTTCCCAGTCCTTTTTAATTTTTATTCTGAAGCAGAGTCTTACTACGTTGCTAAATTGCCCAGGCTGGGCTTGAACTTCCGATGCTCCTGCAAAAGCCTCCCAGAGTATGTGATTACAGACAGGCACGCGCATGTGCCATTACAAGGAAGATAAGAATTTTTCCATCTTTCAAATGTGTTTATGAAGACATTTGAGGCTCCCACCCAACCAGCTGGCTGGCATTCCTGTAACCCAGACACACAAAGCAGCGGTGATTCGAGGTGAGGGTGACACAGGTGCAGTCCTTTCCACTCTCTGACTTATTTTCATCCTAGTCTTTCTGAGTTTATAGGCTGGCTCTCGCCCGACCTCCATACTCCTTTTGTTGGTTTCCACGTGGGCCAAGGGTGGGAAACTCTGGGGGACTGGTTCAACCCACAAACCCACCTGGACTGGGAACTGAACCCAGAGAGCGCTGAAGTACATCCCTAGCCCCTTTTATTTTGAGACAGGGTCTTGCTAAATTGCCCAGGCTGGGTTCAAACCTGCCTTTATTCTGGCTCAGGCTTGGGGTAGCTGGAATTATAGGAGTATGTCTTCACCCTGGCCCAGTTCCCGCTTTTGTTTTTGAAACAGGGTCTGGCTAGCTATGGAGCCCAAGCTTCATACTCCAACTCCTGGAGATAACCCGCCTCTGCCTCCCAAGTGCTGGAATGACAGGTGTGCCACTTCTGGCTCCCAGTTCATGCTTGAAAAGACAGAACCTGAACTTGTAAACACCCAGTTGAGCGTATTTATGATCCCAAGGGTGACCAATTCACTAGCTCCTTGTTTATTTAAAATCCTGCCTTCTAAGATGAGTCGGGGCCAGCTAACTCCTGAGTCACCTGTGGCAGAGCAAAGGGGCTTCTGGGAGTGTCCTCAGCCCCATTTTCGGATTCTACAGGAGAGCTCTGGGAAGTGATCCTTGACTCAGCTCATCTTGGGCTTGGGTGTTGTGTCATTCCACACACGTGACGCTCTGCCTGGCAGCGGCGACCTCACAAATCATGGGATTTATTCACCCGACTGACTCCACCCCCTTCCTCTACTATTCAACCTCCTACTTACCCGCTCCACCTTCCTCAAGATCAAGGGAGAGGGTGGTGGCTGGAGACTGGGAATTCCTCTCCCAAGCTGGCCGGGAGCAGGAAAAACTCAGCGTTTGAGGAAATTCAAGATATGGCGTTACAGATCTTCCCTTCTCCAGAATGCTTTGCACTTCCGGCTTTAGGCAATCCTTAGTCCTCCTAACCCAGAATGGTACCATTCTACTTGAGACCACCTTTCACTCGGGCAGACCCTCTCCCCGTTATGGGTGTTTCCCCTCCCTTGCTGTTTTCCATCTTTCTGTAAGGCCCGAATCAGTCTTTTTCCAGTGCTAACTGCGTGACCTTCAGTCAACCACAACTTTTCTGGGCCTGGTTTCTTTGTCCGAGAATCAAGGGCCTACTACACCACGCCTACTGTGACGATTAAACAAGAAAGAGCTTTGCGAGCTGTAAAAAAAAAAAAAAAAAAATTAAGATTGGCTACGTTAGTCCTGGACAGCTAGTCCCTCTTCCAGAACCACTCCCTCTCCTTCCGGGATCGTCCACCAAACCTAGCGTCGGGGTGACACTTCTCTCCACCCTCAGCGCGAAGCTTTTCCCCTTTGCGTCGCGCGAGTCGCGCGGCGCCGGATGTCGACGTCACAGCCTCCCCCCGCCGGCGCTGGCTGGCGCATAGCCTCGCCCCCGGCCGCGCCCGGCCTGCCGCGGGGCCCCGCCCCCCGGGCCTAGGCGGTGCTCGCCCCGCCCCGCGGGTGACGCGTAGCGCGCGCGGCCCGGCCGCCCCGGCAGTTGGTGCAGCGGCGCTTGGGGTGAGTGCGCTCACCCCACCCCTCCCCTCCTTCAGTCCCGGCCCCCGCCCCGCCGGGCCCAGCCCCAGCCCCAGCCCCAGTCCCAGTCTCCGCCGCGGCCCCGGCCGGTCCCGAGCGGCCCGTGCCACCCCTCCGCCGGCGACGCCCCGGGCCGCCCGCCACCATGGAGCTGGAGGATGGTGTGGTGTACCAGGAGGAGCCCGGCGGCTCCGGGGCCGTGATGTCAGAGCGGGTGTCCGGCCTGGCCGGCTCCATCTACCGCGAGTTCGAGCGGCTCATTGGGCGCTACGACGAGGAGGTGGTCAAGGAACTGATGCCACTCGTGGTGGCTGTGCTGGAGAACCTGGACTCGGTGTTCGCGCAGGACCAGGAGCACCAGGTGGAGCTTGAGCTGCTGCGGGACGACAACGAGCAGCTCATCACCCAGTACGAACGGGAGAAGGCGCTGCGCAAGCACGCCGAGGAGGTGAGGCCGGCGGCGACGCGGGGTCGCGGCCCGGTCGGGCCTCGGGGAGCGCGGGCCCAGGCTGGGTTACCCCCACCCGGCCTGAGCCCAGAGACACGGGGAGCCCGGCCTGGAGCAAGGGCGAGGTGGGAGGCGAGGCCCGGGCAGGAGGCGACAGCCTGGCAGGAGGGCACCTGGGGCCTGCCGAGGGCGGGGACTCGGGGTGTCTGGTTGCTCCTTGTTGTTGAGGGAAGTTTCCGACCGCGGGAGGATAGGCGGGCGGCTGCTCAAACTTTTACCGCTGGGGAGGGGGCACTTGGTCCTGGACGTAGAACTTCTGCCGGTCCCAGTACTGTACCTTCGCAGGGGGTTGCTGCCGCTTTGGGAAGTTAGACATCTCCCTCTTTCGGTCAGTTTCTTCTTGACGTTGGCATCCCGTCGAGGAGGTCTTAAATGTCCTGTGTGCCTTGCTTAGCTCTTCAACGCTCAGCGGGTGTACATCGAGGCTCCGTAGACAGACTGGGCATGCTGTTATTTTATTGGCACCCCACACCGAGGCATAACTCCAAGTCAGGTGGTAACCTTGGACAGTTCCCTTCCCAAACCCTCGGTTTGGCAAGAGGACTGGGGGCGGGGTTGAGGAGGTGTGGGTGACAGTCTCCACATTTCTCCCGTCCCAGTCTGCGTCTCAGAGTGCAGCTCGGAGGTGCACTGGGCCGGCTGTTTACTCCAACACCCGAGCAGTGACCTCGGCGCTCTCACCTGCAATCTGTGAACCTTTCAGAGCCCCGAGGTGTAAGTGATAGGTCCTTGGTTTCTCCAGAGAGTCCGAGACTTTAGTTTTCAGGCTGAGATGGCATTGATGGTGTACAACTGATCTAAGGCAGGCGAAGAAGTGTCCCGTTTGTCTTTGATTCCTGGGGTCTAGCACACCTGGCTAGGTTTGAAGGAGGCTGAATACTTTCGAAGCAATCGCGTTTTAGTTTTCAAAAAATACTTAAAAAGTTTTCAGGATGCGAGCTCTCTTTAGCAGCTCATTTCCTAACATTAAATGATAACACCATTTAAACTTCTTGTTTTGTCACATGTAGTATTCCTTTGCACCCAGTTAAAGTGTTCTTTTTAAGCTTGATTATAGAAACGATTTTTAGTTCTGACTTTGGGATCCAGTGGTATCAAAGGAATGCCCTTGAATTTGCCAAACAAAATTGACTATTTCAAGAATATTTCCAAATATATAGGGCCGGAAGGGTCGAAAAAACAAATGAAGCCTGGAACACAATTTCCATTAGTTTATTAGCGCTGTTTATAGAACAGGGCGAGAGCTATTTCTGAGATGGCTGCTTGTTCTCCCGGGTACAGGCCCTTGTGTGGATGGACACGGGAGAGAGCAGACCCAGTGGAGACTGTCGCCTCTGGCAAAAGAAAGCCTCCCTCCACCTTTAAACTCCTGTCAGCCGTGTAAACATGGGCAGAATGCCAGGGTCACACGTGCCAAAGAAACCATCTGCCACAGGTTGCAGAATCAGAAAGCAAAACTAACTGCTGGACTCTGAGTTTTGTATACTTTCTTTTTTTTCAAAATTAATTTCTTAGGGCCGGGGATTTAGCTCAGTGGCACTGCGCCTGTCTTGCAAGTTCAGGATCCTGAGTTTGATTCCTGGTAGTGGAAAAAAATTAAAAAGTAAATGCTTTTGGGGTCGAGATTTAGCCCAGTGGTTCTGTCCTCAAAAGGGCAAGGTTTGATCCCTGGTACCTAAATAAATAAATAAATAAATAAATGCTTTTTTAAAAAAGCAGATTATCCAGTGACTTTCTTTGTAGTTGTTGATTTTTCAGCCACATCTGTGAAACCTTTGGGCGGGGGTCATGACATGAGAATTGGGAACATTGATGAGATGCTAGAGGAACTAACTCTCAGATCCCAACCATAAAACCGCTTCATTCTCAGTCTTCATGCGAGATCATGAACCAAGTTTAGCCTGCACCCAGCAATTCAGTCTTTTAATCCAATATGCAGAGTGAGTTCTGTTTAATTTTCTGTGTTTTGTGCCTTTAACATAGAGACTGGAAGTCTGCTATTATAGCCAAAATGCCTCAGGGTGCTTATAGCAGAAGTAATTGAAGGCATGGGAATCACAAGTACAGAGTAAACTGAGCACCTTTGTGGAAATCCAGGGGGTATATAAATGGTGAGGATGTCACAGAAGTCTGTTAGGCACTATAATCTCTTGTGCACAGGAACTGTCAGTAAGGAGTCAGAAGTATAATCTTTATTATAATGATAGGACTTAATTTGAATACACTGTTTTTCTTTTATTTTGAGTTTTCATATGGAGTTAGTGTGCTGGTTTTCTTTCTTTTTCTTTTTTTTTTGTTACCAGCAATCAAACTCAGGACCTCCCCAGGTGAGTGCTGTGGCGCTGAGCTACATCCGTGGCCCTAGTGTGCTGTTTTGGTGATACTTAAAAATATTCTTGGAGGGGCCGGGGATTTAGCTCAGTGGCACCGCACCTGCCTCACAAGCGGAAGGTCCTGAGTTTGATTCCCACTACCAAAAAAAAAAAATTCTTGGGGCTGGGCATGGTGCCACATACCTGTAATCCTAGCACTCAGGAGGCTGTGGCAGGAGGATTCCCTGAATTCAAGGCCAGTTTGAACTTCATAGCAAGACCTTGTTTTTATTTTTTAAATTTTATTTTCTTTTTTTTCTGAAGCAAGGTCTCACTGTAGTTCAGGCTGGCCTTGAACTTACGACAATCCTCTGGCCTCAGCCTCCTGAGCGCTGGGACTACAGGCATGTGCTACCATGCCAGGCCAAGATTTTTTTTTTTAAAAAAAGGTCTTTCTGGGCATGGTAGCGCACGCCTGTAGTACTGTGGTCAGGAGGCTGAGGCCAGAGGATTGCTTCGAGTTTGAGGCCAGCCTGAACTACATAGTGGGCATGTAGCTCAGTGGTAAAGTGCTAGTCTGGCCTTTGAGAAAGAAGCTCTGGGTTTCATCCTCAGTACCTAAAACAAAACAGTGGCAAACCACCTAAAGGAAGGCTGATTTTTAGACAGATTTGGACGGTTTCAAATGCTGATCAAGAAGCTCGTCAAAAAAAAAAAAAAATGGTCATCTCTCCACCGCTCCCCTCTCAGGGCTCCCTGCCACCTGCCTTTGCCTGGGCTGTTCCCTCACTCCAGATTTTTTTTCCTCAGGTTCACCTGGCCAGCCCTATCTTCACTTTCTGCTCAGTTCAAACTGCTCTTTTTCAGCAAGGCCTTTGGTTTCTTCTATATACAGTAAGCCCTGTGAATCTACTGAGTAATTTGTTTTCAAATTCGTGATTTTTTAAAAAAATAAAAATTTGTATACAAAAGGATCTGAAGAAGGCAGGTATGGTAATGTACATCTGTGATCCCAGGAGATGGAGGCAGGAGGATTCCAACTTTGAAGTTAGCCTCAGCAACTTAGCAAGACTCTGTCTCAAAATAAAAATTTTACAAAGGGGGCCGGGGATTTACTTCAGTGGTTCCCCCGCCTGCCTCAAAAGTGCAAGGTCCTGAGTTTGTTACCACAACTTTTTAATTTTATTTTATTTTTGGGGGGGTACCAGGGATTGAACTCGGGTCCTTGTGGTTGCACAGTAGGCGGTGAAACCACTGAGCTAAATCCCCGGCCCCTGAGGTCCCATGTTTGATCCCCAGTACCAAAAAATTTTTTCTTTTACAAAGGGCTCTAGGGCTGGGCATAGTGGCACACGTATGTAAACTCAAGATTTGGGAGGCTGAGGCAGGAGGATTGCTGTGAGTTTGAGGTCAGCCTGCACTACACAGTGAGATCTTATCTCAAAAAACCATAAATAAATAAAGAAACACAAAGCGCTCTGGTGATGCAGCTTACTGACATAGCGCTTGTCTAGCATGTTCAAGAGCCTGGTTCAATTCCCAGTGTCCCCCAAAATAAAAATGATCTAGAGAGAGGTGCTATTCTTTTTTTTTTTTTTTTTGGTACTGGGGATCGAACTCAGGACCTTTTGCTTGCAAGGCAGGCGCTGGGACAACTGAGCTAAATCTCTGGCCCAGAGAGGTGCTATTCTTGTCTTTTTCTTTTTTTTGGTACCAGGGATGGAACTTGGGTCCTTGTGCTTGCACAGCAGGTGGTGAAACCACTGAGCTAAATCCCCGGCCCCAACCCGCTATTCTTGAGTATGTTAGTTTTTCTTAATTTTTTTTGTGCTAGTTCTGATTCTTTTAAAATAGGCATGATTTGCTTTAATTAAAAAAAAAAAGAGAATTACTGCCTCACAAGTGCAAGGTCCTGAGTTTGATTCCTGGTATCAAAAAAAAAAACAACAAGGAATTGATCCCCTAGCATTGAAAAAAAAAAAAAAACGAAAGAAAAGAAGCTGTGAAAAGTTGGGCCCCTGAGTTTAAGAACCTTTCCTGTAGGAATTTAGCTGCAGGAGATCCTGGGGGTCCTTGCAGGTGTGCAGTTCTTTTCTGTGACTTGCTTTAAAAATACAGAGGTGAGAGAAACTACTGAGAATTTTCCAATTCATTTTTCTCTTAACGATCAACACTTAAATCAGTAACAATTGTTTTATATGAAGCCATTAATGCACTTGTTTTTGGAAGTGTCCGATTAGGAGTTTATTTTGTAGGTTAGCACAATTACCTGTTACTTAAATTAGGAATGGTGACTGTTCTTCAGATGTTGAGCCATGATTCTGTCAGCCCAGGCCCCAAGGAATGAGACTTTGCTGTTCTGCAGACTAGGTGTCGCCCAAGTGGAGCAGCGTGAAGGGTGGTTCAGGGCCTGGCATGGGTGACCTGGCGTCGCCAAAGAATGCGTTGCTGCTCCCAGGTATGTTGACATTTGGCATCTTGTGAGTGTTTTGCTTTTTGTTGAGACAGGATCTTGCTGTGTCTATAGTCCAGGCTGGTATTGGACTCTAGCTCCAGCTGGTTTCAAACTGGCGATATCCTCCTCCCTCAGCCTCCTGAGCGCTGGCGTTGTAGGTGTGCAGCATCTTGCCCAGTGACATTTTATGTGTTTGAGTATACATGTTGCTCCTAAAGATTTCAGACTGGTTTATAATGAAGCCCCTGTCTAGTGCTGGTTCAGTGGCAATGAAATCAGTATCTTTTTTTTTTTGATATCAGGGATCGAACTCAGGACCTTGTGCTTTCAAGGCAGGCAGTGGCAACACTGAGCTAAATCCCCGGCCCAGAAACCAGTATCTTTTGATATCTTCAGCTGGCCACAGGTCTTGGTCCCAGAGTGACTCAGGTTCTGATTTGGCTCCTCTAGTTACTCTGGTAGAGAAAGGGTCAGCTGTGTTTTGGAATGTTACTAGATCTTAATTACTCATTTAAAGCTAAGTTTTATTTTTATTTATCTATCTATCTATCTATCTATCTGTCTATCTATTTATTTTTTGGTACTGGGGATTGAACCGGGACCTTGTGCTTGTGAAGCAGACAGCGGGACCACTGAGCTAAATCCCTGGCCCCTTATTTTTGGTTTTTTGAGACAGGGTCTTGCTATGTAGTTGAGGCTGTCCTTGAACCCTACTGTGTAGCCCAGGCTGGCCTCAAACTTGTAGCAATCCTCCTGCCTCAGCCTCCCGAGTGCTAGGATTACAGACATGTGTTACCACCCCCAGGAAAGCTAAGTTTTAGAATGCTCAGGATACTTTCTAATGCTTCATTAATCTGTATATTACCTAAGTTATTTTGTGGATTAAACCAGTACATTTAAAGACATGCTTCAAAGCTAGACATGGTGGTGCACACCTGTAATTCCAGCATTTGGGAGGTTGAGGCAGAAGGATGGTGAGTTCAAGGCCAGCCTGGGGTACATTTTTACTGTACTTAGTTAAAACCACAGCACAATACCAAATTGGGCATGATACCTAATTGGATCAGGTGCCTCTAATCAGAGGGTAAAATAATAGAGTGGGGACACATTTCACTATATTGTTGGAATGTAGCTGTTGGGTGGCGAAGCTTTTCGAGCTTTGAGTGATACAAATAGCCTGCTGCGGCCCACGTGCCATACGTTCGCCACCGCTACTGTAGGGTCAGTCTTCATTTCTGTGCTTGACACTAGGAGATTCCCACCTCCTGGCACCCTCAATTTACCTTTGACTGCAGGCTAAATACTTAGTCATAAGGTTCAAAGGAGAACTGGTTTAGAGCCTCACCAAATGTGTTCTTTCGTTCTGCTGACTAATAGCTGAGTTATTTTCAAAACACCTCTTTTTTTGCTGTGCTCAGCACTCATAATGAATACAGTTGTCACCTAAATGATTAGATTGAGATCAGAAGTATGCAACATAAACCCAGTTTAATAATATATCTAATATGTGTATCTAAGGAGCTGATATTTAGGAATGTGTGTATACATTCTATTTTACACTAAAAGATTTTTGGGTTTTTTTTGTTTAAATTCTTTTATTGGTACATATTAGGTATACAATACATTTACATTTATCATTGGGTGCTTGTACCTGTACATGATGTATCTTGGTTCTTATTTTTTTCTCCATTCCCTGTGCTCCCTTCACCCCCTCCGCCCTTCCCTATTTACAAAGACTTTGACTCCATTTTTCCCTTTTCTCATATTTTTTCTTTACCTTCTCTCCTTTCCTCTACCCCTCACTTTGCCTACTCCTTTAGACCTTTTCTTCCTATTTCAAATTATCAATTATTTGTTTTAATCATTTTAATCCTTATTTACACTTTCAGTTTCTCACACTAGAGAAAGTATTCGGGATTTACACATGTGTGTCTTATTTATTTCACTTAAGAGTATGGCCTCAATATGCATCCATTTAGCTATAAATGTCTCTAGTTTCTTGTTCTTTATGGCTGAGGAGTACTCCATTTTATAAAAAAACCAGATCTTCTCTATCCAGTCTCTAGTTGCTGGGCATTTGGGCTGCTTCCAAGATTTAGCTATTACAAACTGTACCGCTATAAACATGGGTGCACATATATCTCTGTGGTATGATTCTTTTAATTCTTTGGGGAAGATACCCAGCAGGGTAACAGCTGGGTCAAATGACCTCTAGTCCTAGTTCTTTGAGGTATCTCCATACTGATTTCCACAGTGGTTGCACCAGTCTGCACTCCCACCAACAATGGAGAAGGGTTCCTTTCTCTCCACACCTCCATCAACATTTGTTATTGGTTGATTTCTTGATAGCAGTCGTTCTTTCTGGGGTGAGGTGGAATCTCAGTGTTGTTTTCATCTACATCTCTCGAATGACCAGTGAAGTTGAATATTTTTTCATATGTTTATTTGCTGCTTTTACTTCTTTGTGTGAGAAATTCTGTTCATTTCGGATGCCCATTTTTGAACTGGGTCTTTGAATTTGGGAGGTCTGATTTTTTTCAGTTCTTTATATATTCTAGATAGTAGTCCTTTGTCTGAGGTACAGCTGCTAAATTTTTTTCCCACATTGTAGGTTGTCTGTTAGCTGTGTTGGTGGTTTCTCTTGCATTGCAGAAGCTTTTTAATAAGATGAGATCTCAGTTTTTGATTCTTTGTGCTAGTTCCTGTGCTACTGAGGTTTCGTTCATAAAGTCTTTTCCTATGCCAATATCTTCAGGAGTTCTACCTAACTTATCTTCCAGAAAGTTTAGTGTTTCTGTCTTAATATTTAGATCTTTTATTCACTTCGATCTTAGTTTAGTGCCTGGTGATAGATATGGGTCTAGTTTTAATCTTTGGACTAAAAGGTTTTTGGCAGTGATATTTATCTATTGGTTCGAATGCAGCAGTTTTTTTCCTTAGGGATTTCATTGCTTAGTAGTTTGACATAATAGGCACGCCCAAAATGTTTGAATTGAACTGAGGAGTTTACCTATTAGTCCGTTTGTGTGGAGGATTGGATTTTTTTTGAATTTTTTTTTAATTTTTTGGTACCAGGATCAAACTTGGGTCCTTGTGCTTGTGCAGCAGGTGGCGAAACCACCAAGCTAAATCCCCGGCCCAAGTTTTTTGAATTTTTGCATGAAATTCATACATGTTACCTAGAAAAATTCAAGGAACAGGAATTTGAAGAGAAAAAAATTCTATTATGTTCCGTTGTTATGGGATTTCCAAAAGTGGAACACTAGGCGTGAAGAGTTAATATGGTAGAGAAGTTTTTTTGTTTTTTGTTTGTTTTTCTTTTCTGGTACCAGGGACCAAACTCAGGATCTTGTGCTCCCAAGGCAGGCATGGCACCACTGAGCTAAATCCCTGGCCCTTGGTAGGGAAGTTTTTAAGTTGAGGCTATGGCATGATTATTATCAGGAATTTGAAAATACCTATTTTTGCCAGGTGTGGTGGCACAGACCTGTAATCGCATTACTTGAGAGGTTGAAGCAGAAGGATCAGTCTGAGTTGGAGGGTAGTTTGGGGTGCATACTGAGTTCAAGGCCACCCTGAACTACATAGCAAGACCCTGTCTCATAAAATTAAGTAAACAAACAAAAAACTAGGGGTTTTTTTTGTGGGTTTTGTTTTTCTTTGTTTGGTTTTTGGTGTTTTGGAGACAAAGTCTCACTATATAGTTCAGGCTGGCCTTAAACTCACTATGCAGCCCAGGTTGCCCTTGAACTCACAGTGATCCTCCTGCCTCAGCCTCCTGAGTAATGGGATTATAGGTGTGCACCACACCAGCTTGTTATTTTGCTTTGAGACAGGATTTCACTGAGTTGCCCAGGCTGGTTTTGAACTTGTGATCCTCCTGCCTCAGCCTTTCAGAGAGCTGGGATTACAAACGCAAGTGTGTGCCACCGTGCCCAGCTTCCTGCTTGCTTGCTTGCTTCCCTCCTTCCCTCCCTCCCTCCCTCCCTCCCTTCTTTCTTTTCTTTTCTTTTCTTTTCTTTTCTTTTCTTTTCTTTTCTTTTCTTTTCTTTTTTCTTTTCTTTCTCTCTCTCTCTCTCTTTCTTTCTTTCTTATTTTTTCCTGCTTTTGATTAGGAAAATTTCCAAACATATAGAGCAATTAAAAGCATATCATCTCTTTAGCTAGTGCCTGGATTTAGTGGGGTTTTATTTCTGTCTGTGTATGCGGTGTGTGGGTGTGGATGTGCACACACACTTACGCACTGTTCTAGGCTCTGGGGAAGTGGCCTCGAGCAAAACAGTGAGGGTAGTTTGGGCTTGCCTGGAGTTCATCTCGTAAATAAAGCATGGACAGAACAGCAACAGCAGATTGTGAGGGGCACTGTGTGGAGAACAAGTGGTGTTGGGATGAAGAGCACAGAATCGCTTCAGGAGGAGCAGACAGGTTTATAAAAGTAAGCTGCCCTTCCAGCAAATAAGAATAACTACTTAGATCCCAAACCCCTCTTTACTGTAGAAAATTTAGAAAAGTACATATCTCTCATAAGTGCATTTCTTCTATCCTCAGGATTTAAAAATTTTTCTCCCGGAGACAGAAGCAAGGGCCTGCACAGGCTGGGCAGGTGCCCTCCTGCTGAGTCATACCCTCACATTCTGAGCCCAGCCTGTGGAGCCCTGGCCGCCCTCCCTCTGTACAGGGTCCTGCAGTCTGTGTCACCACGCCTGGTTCCTCCTGCTGCCTGACTTCTCAGCTGTGTTGAACTCTTGGTCTACTCCTCCCATTGAGAAACAGGGTTGCTATTTGTTTATTTGGTTTTAGGGGCTTTTTGCAGTGCTGAGGACCAAACCTAGGGCCTCCCACCCCACGTTCCATTGAGAAACAGTCTGCTGGGCGATGTGACTATGAAATGGGCCTTCCTTTTGCCTGTCTGACCGCTGTGGGACTCCCCTCCTGCAGGTTAATGCTGGCTTCCTCGGCGCTCTGACTGAGCAGGTAGGTGGGATGGAGTCCCTCGCTGTGCCGGGACTGGGCCCTCTCCCTCCTGGAGCCCCTGTGCTCTCTCAGGAACTTGGGATTCTCATTACATTGCCTGTTGGGCAACAGTGTCACGAGCTCTCCAAAACTGAGCTTAGCTCCCAAGTTGGCTTCCCTGTCCCCGTGAAGGAACTGCCATCTCCCTGGCCGGAAACTGTACCATCCCCTTCACTGCCATTGCTTCTCTTTTTTCCTTTCTTTCTTCTTCCCTCCCTCCTCCTGTTGTCCAGGCTGGTCTTGGGGTCCTGAGCTCAAGCGGGGCCTCCAAAGTAGTTGGGTGTGCACCATCACACCCTGCTGGTCCACTTCCATCTGGGAAGCAGCTCCCGAATCTCTTCCTTTCTTTCCAGATCTGTCTCTGCCACTTGGTGCAGACCACTGAAGCTGTCACCCTGAATGCCAACTCCACGAAGCTGGAACCTGTGTCATTCACCGCTGTAGCCCGGTGCCTGTCACACAGGAAGTGAGAGTGACTTTAGGGATACATAACTGATTTTTGTTTCTAATATCACCAACCTCTAAGCTGCCTATTTCTCCCAAATGGAAATCTGATCAGATAATTTCCATACCTGAAAACTCTGTGGTTCTGTCTAAAATTCTTATTTTTTTGGTTTGTTTTTTGAAACAGGGTCTCCCTGTGTAGTTCAGGCTGGGTTTAAACTCAATGGGATCCTCCTGCCTCAGCCTCTCAAGTACTGGGATCAAAGGTGTGTACTGCCACACCTGGCTGTCTAAAGTTCTTGAAGTGACCTAAGGCCTTGGGATCTAGCTTTCCCCTGTCACTCTCCTGTTTCTTTGTTTTGGTGCCGGGATCGAACTCAGGTCCTTGTGCTTGCAAGGGAGGCACTGGAACCACTGAGCTAAATCCCCGGCCCTACTCTCCTGTTTCTTTGTGAGCCACACTGAATACTTTCAGTTTGTTTTGCCAAAGAGGTTCTCTCTGGGCCTTCATAAAAGCTGTCTCTTTGCTTAGCACTCTCTTTCTCACTGACTGCCTAATTGTATTCATCTTTTAAGTTTCAATTCTGGGATGCCTTTTATGAACACCCAAGTTTGGATCCTCCCACAGCACGCTGCCATTTCCCTTTCCTGTTTTTTTTCCCCCTGTGCCAGAGCTCGAACCTGGGGCCTTGCATGTTAGGCAAGAAGCCTGCCGCAGTGCTACTTCCCCAGACTTTTTTATTTTGTATTTTGAGACTGGGTCTCATTAAGTCGCCCAGGCTGATCCACCTTCCTTGGCCCCCTAAGAAACCTGCATATATTGCTTGTTCTTAGCATTTTCTATATTGTATCAAGTTAACCTATTGCTATTATTCCCCCACCAAAATGCTAGGATGCAGTTGGTACTTGCTAGATATCTGTTGGTTGGATGGATAAATACCCTAAAGGTCAAATTTCTAAGCCTAACCATTTAAAAAGTTCTCTTTGTGCATTCAGTTAGTGCCCTTACTCTTGCTGCCAAGTTATGCTAAAACCTCCAAAAAGTTCTTCAGTCAGGGCTTTGACCTTTTTTATTTTTTAATTTTTGCTTTAATGGGAATTGAACCAGCTCCTTCTCACTGAGCTACATCCCCAACCTTTTATTTATTTATTTTTGAGACAGAGTCTTGCTTTATAGTGCAGGCTGACCTTGAACTCACCATGTGACCCAGCCTGGCCTTGAACTCACGTGATCCTCCTGCCTCAGCTTCCCGAGTTCTGGGATCAGAGGTGTGCGCCACCACACTTGGCTCCCAGCCTTTTTTGAGACAGGTTCTCAGCAAGTTGCTAAGTTGCCCAGGCTGGACTTGAATTTGCAATCCTCCTGCCTCAGTTTACCAGAGTACTGGGATTACAGACACGCACCACCACACTTTTGACTTTGGAACATGCAGAAAAATTAAGACCT
Organism: Heterocephalus glaber; assembly: GCF_000247695.1. The sequence goes on along the minus strand of NW_004624795.1, from coordinate 6,851,101 downwards.
CTCCCGAGTATAGTTATTTCAGACACTTTACCTACATTGTCCTATGTATAGTAATACTGTAGAAATATTTCTTTCTTTCTTTCTTTCTTTTTGGTACCGAGATCCAACTTGGGACCTTGTGGTTGCAAGGCAGGCAGAGGAACCACTGAGCTAAATCCCTGGCCCATTTATATACATTTTAAAAATTGCAATATTTAGGTCATTAAAACTACTGTCAGAAGTATTTTTGAAGTCCAGGTGTGATGGCACATGCCTATATTTGGAAAGGTTGGCCTAGGTAATTCTTAAAATCCTGGTTCTGTTCATTTCTAGCTATGTATGTTTGGTTTGTTTGTTTGCTTGTTTACAGAGTTTGGCTATGAAGACCTTGAACTGACAGTGTAGCCCAGTGTATTCTTGAACTCGTGGCAAACTTCCTGCCTCAGCCTTCTGAGGGCTGGGATCACAGGTGTGTGCCACCATTCCCGGCTCATTTCTAGCTATGTAGTCATGGGCAAGCACAGTGATTCTGATTATCTTAAACTTAATAGTGGCTCTGTTCTTTTTTTTTTTTTTGGTGCTGGGGATGAAACTCGGGTCCTTGTGCTTGCGCGGCAGGTGGTGAAACCACTGAGCTAAATCCCCGGTGCTTTTTTTTTTTTTAGCCACAAATACTTGTGTCTGAGTTACTGATTGAGAAGTAAATAAGTTGAGTGTGGGTAGATTTCCCACACAAATAAAGATTAAGTTCTAAAACATAATTTTAACCAGTTGTTTAATATCTTCAGACTTTTTAGTTTTTTTGAGATGGGATCTTACTATGTTACCCAGCCTAGTCTCAAATTGCTGGGCACAAATGACCCTGCAGCCTGTTCCTCTTGAGCTGGGATTATAGACATGTGCCACCACCTTTGGCTTGGGGATGTTTCTGATTAGGATTCAGCAGTTACCCTACAGGAGTGATGGCGAACCTTTTAGAGTTTTCAGTTCCACTTGATTTTAGCCAAAAGGCCGAGAAGCGATGAGAGTTTTCAGTTGATACAGACAGCTCACTGAGGCACACATGCCATGGGTTCACCACCACTGCCCTATAGTAACATATAAGATTGTTAAACTTTTATTTCTGTTGATTTTTTTTTTTTTGGTACCAGGGATTGAACTCGGGTCCTTGCACTTGCGCAGCAGGTGGCGAAACCACTGAGCTAAATCTCTGGCTCAAACTTTTATTTCTGAAGAAAACATTTATTCTGAAGGAAAGTGTGCATTAAAATCTATATTGGCTAAATGCCTCTGTTAGACTGTTATGTATAAGGCAGACTTCTTTTGTTTTTTCCCTTCGGTACTATGGATTACACCCAGGGCCTTGTGCGCAAAGGGCCAGGGCTCCACTAGTGAGCTATATCCCAACCCCAAATTTCTAATTTTAATAATGAAATCCTTGCTGGGCATGGTGGCACACACCTGTAATTTCAGCACTCTGGAGGCTGAGGCAGGAGAATCATAGTTCCAGGCCAGACTGAACTACCTAGTGAGATCTTGTCTCAAAAAACCAGAAACCACCTCCTGCCAAATGAAATCTTTAATTTGAATTTTCTTTCAGTTACCTGTTAATACTCATTAAAAAATATTTATTGTTATGGCTACCTATTCAAAATCACTTACCTTAAAAATTAAATAGGTTGCACAAAGGTAGAATCAGGCTGGACTTTTGTAAAATCAGCAGTGTAAGTTTTTGAGAAGACGATCGTATGTATGCTACACTTGGAGAACAGACTCCTGGCCCCTGTGTGATGCAATCTGGGAAGCTTCGGACAGCAGCGACCAGTCATTAGTGGCTTTGGCTTTAACCCCAACAGATACTTTTATGTTGGGATGGGAATTCAGTCAGTAATCTGCTCAGATTTAATGATCCCTGGCCTAAGCAGAGAGCCAGGAATTAAAATTTCTGAACAGGTAAAATTAATGCCTCAAACTCTGCCCATCACAGTTTGTAATCTTGGCTCATTGAAGAAACATTTAAAGACCCAGTATTTCTTTAACCTCATTTACAATAAAATAGTTCCTTAGCTCATAACAGGTTTTGTTTTGAGACAGGATCTTGCTGTATAATTCAGGCTGGGGTTGAACTCACTGTGTAGCCCAGGCTGGCCTCAAACTCAAGGCGATCCTGCCTCAGCCTCCCAAGTGCTGGGATAATAGGCCTGTGCCATTGTGCCCAGCTCTCAGCGGGTCATAAATGGTAAACTAAGGAGGGCATCCATTAAAGGACTTGTACATAATGGGTGCAAATGTCTCCGAAGCAGGATACAGAAAACTATAAAATGTAATATAGTGCGGTGGCTACAAATGCGTGGTCAGATTGCCTTAGTTATATTCTGGTTCTCTTCTAGGGGCGAGTTTCTTATTGCTCTCTGTCAGTGGGGGTAGGAACAGTAATGACCTCATAGGGTTGACTCAGTTACATTCCTAGACTTTTTTGTATATTATTTTGAGGCAGACCCTTGCTAAGTTGTCCAAGCTGGTCCTGAACTTCTGATCCCCTGCCGTGGCCTCCTGAGTAACTGAACTTACAAGCATGAGCCACTGTGGTTGGTTTAACATTTTCTGATTTTTTTGAATAATAGGAGAATATTTCCATAACCACAGAATATTGAAATAAAACCATAGTGCTAGGCTTTTGTTGTTTGTTTTATGAGACAAAGTCTCACTATGTAGTCCAGGCTGGGTTGGAACTCACGGCCATCCTGCCTCAGCCTCCAGACTGCTGGGTTTACAGGCGTGCATGCTGCACCCAGCCACGATGCCAAGCTTTAAGATGTGAAAATGTAAGATATTGGTCAGATATTTACTGAGGCACAAAACTAACAACATCAGGTACAACATTGCTTGACAACATAGCAAACTTCACAGCACTACAGCTTTTCAGGCTTTGTCCATATTGTTTTGGGAGCTTAACATTTTTTTTTTCTTAAGTGCTGTGCTATTTGCAAATACTTTTGTATTTTCTGTATTTACATTTTGGACCTGTCTATGTTGATACATACTTATACATCTAGGGTTTTTTGGTAGTGCTGGGGCTCAAACCCTGGGCTGTGTTCATGCTAGACAAATGCTCTACCACTGAGCTCCATCTAGTTCTTTGCTTTTGATTGCTCTATGTTGCATTATTTTAAAACACCACTATTCATCGATCCGTTTGAGTAATGCAGTATCACACGTTTACTACAAACATTGCTGCAGAATCATCTGGTGCACGTGTAAGAGCCCCTCAGAAGTTCATGCTTTAGAAACAGGGATCCATCTTGCAGAATATATATTTGTACACTTCACTAGATGTGGCCCCTTTGCTTGTTAAAGAAGTATGGTGATTTATAGCCCATCAGTAGCATATTACTGTTCTTATTTCCCCATATCTTTGCCAAGACATGGCACTATCAGATGTTTTAATTTCTGTTGCCAATCTGATGTGCATGAAACCACTTCTTGTTTTAATTGTCTTTTCACAGATGTTTAATGTGGTTGAGCATGTGTTCTTACATTTACAGATAATTTTACTTTTCTGTGAAATTTTTTTTTCAATACTGGGCTTTTGCACTGGGGTACATAGCTGCCCCTTAAAAAGAATTTATTTTTCCCCAGCCCCCCCCAAATTTTTTTTTGAGACAGGATCTCACTAAATTGCTTAGGCTGGAATGGAATTTGTGATCCTCCTCCCTCTACTAACATTGCAGAGTGTTGGGATTACAGGCATGTGCCACCATCCCCAGCTGCCTATTCAATTTTATATACCAATAACTGATAATAATCTATGGCTATAAGATAGATCTGAATTATACTTTAGATGGCTGTATTGTATTCCATTATAAGATCATCTGTTTGGTGGCAAGTACTGGAGAATGATAAAAGAGAGTCTAGAGATTTACCATCCAAGTGCAATGGACAGACCTTCTTATATCCTGATTGTAAAAGTATTTATGAGACAGTCAGCAAAATCTGAATAGTGATGGAATATTCCCTATGAGTTCATTACTGGTTGGGAAATGGCACATCCTAATTCAGTTACTCAGCATCTATTAGCTAAGTTTTCTTGTAAAGGAGAACTTCCCTGATCAGCTAGCTGTCCAGTTACCCTGGGGTATAGTTAATATCAGAAAGAGGAGGGGTGGGGACTTAGCTCAGTGGTGCTGCCACCTGCCTCGCAAGCACAAGGTCCTGAGTTTGATCCCCAGTACCAAAAAAAAAAAAAAAAAAGAGGAGTACTTCTTCACACTTTAGTCATTTCCAAGAGCTCATCCTTGCGCTTACCTCTCTCCCCACTCTTTAGAAATAAGGCACTCTTCTGGTTTCATGGAGCAGTGACTTTTCTTTGGTCTCTGGATACATTAATTACAGTTTTCATTTGTTTCTAGCTTTCTCTGTTCCTTGGAGGCCCGTATCTCCCCGGACAGTTTTGGTCTCTGTCATGTTGTAGCTTCACGTATCTGTCACCCAGTAATTAATTATCCCCGAGTGTTTTAGAAGGGAGGCAGCAGAGAAGGGAGGACCCCACAGGCTCCAGTGCCTGCCCATTCACTGACTTGAGGACCCAGGTCCCGATGGCCGTGGTGCTGTCCACATCTTGGGGTGCCACCATCTGGGGGCTGCCCCACCCTGGGGTGGTGGGGACTCCTGGCTGTCACTGGCTCTGATCCCACACCAGCTCCCCTGCCACCCACTCTGAGTCCCCTTGTCCGAGTGTCCCTCAGACGGCCACCATGATTTGCTTGTCCGCTGTCTGCGCTGGACATTGGTCTTCCTGTTTTGAATTGTACAGATAACTTGTCACTGAGTAACCTGTGTGTGCTCCTTTGTTTACTTGCTTTTTAATAACAGGAGATTACAGAGTTTTCCTATGGTAACTTAAATGCCACTAACAATCTATTCTAACTTCTCTTTTGATTTACAGAGCCATCTAAATATTAAAGATTAAGTTAGCTTAACAAACTTCCATATACTCAACTGCAAAAGCTTTGTTTTCTTTTTTTCCTATAGTGCTGGGGCTTGAAGCCAGGGCCCCATGTATGCTAGGCAAATGCTATACCACTCAGCGGCATCCCCAGCTCCTTTTATGTTTTAAATTTTATTTATTTATTTATCTATTTGGTACTGGAGATCGAACTCAGGACCTTGAGCTTGCGAGGCAGGTGTGGTGCCACAGAGCTAAATCCCCGGCAGCTCTTTTTATTTCTATTTATTTATTTATTTATTCATTTTTGGTACTGGGTATCAAACTCGGGAACTTGTGCTTGTGAGGCAGGCGGCGGAACCACTGAGCTAAATCCCCAGCCCAGCTCTTTTTATTTTGAGACAGTTTCCTGTGAAATTGCCCAGGCGGGCTTCAATCTTGTGGCCCTCCTGCCTCATCCTCCTGAGTAGCTGGGATGACAGATGTGTGCCGCCACATCCAGCAGTCTGAACAGTTTCATTTTGTTTCTTGAGACAGGATCTCATTATGTCGCTCAGGCTTGCCTTGAACTTGCAATCTCCTTGCCGAAGCGCCTGAGTGTTGGGATTGCAGGTGTGCTCACCACACTGGCCTTCAACAGTCTTCACGTCAAGCTAACATTGTCTCTTGGGCACCTCTCTCTTACCCTCACTATGTCCAGTCCTCTTTTTTCTCTCCTCTGCTCTCCTCCCCCCTCCTCATTCCATTCCCCTTTCTTCCTTCCGGTACTGGGGGTTGAACCCAGGGCCTTCTCACTGAGCTCCATCCCCAGAGAATTTTGTAGTTTTTATTTTGAGACAGGGTTTCACTTAGTCTCTAATTTGCCCAGCCTGAGCTGGAAAGGAACCTCCTGCCTCAGCCTCCCCAAGTGCAGGGATTGTATGCTGCACCACCACACCTGGCTTCTACCACACTTGTAAAGTGGACTGGTCAGTTTGGATGCCCTAGAGGCTGTGTGCTGAAGTCCCGGCCCGACCGATATCACTGTCTGGAGGTGTTTGTAACTGAGGCAATGGGGCCTGGCTGGAGGAGGTAGACTGTGGGGGTGAGCCTGTGAAGGGAACACTGGGGTCCTTTCTTTCTCTCTCTGCCTCCTGTTGGCAGAGCCGCTGTGCTGCACCATGTTCTTGTCTCACTGTGGGCCCAGAAACAACAGGGAGGCCTCAGAACTGTGAGCCAAAGCAGAGCTTTCCTCTTTGAGGTGGTTTTTCCAGATATTTTGTTACAGCAGTGGAAAGCTGACTACCATGAGACTATAGATGATATATCCACCTATCTCTTGGATTGTTTTGGTTTTTTTTTTATTGATTTTTTTTTTTGGTACTGGGGATCGAACTCGGGAACTTGTGCTTGTGAGGGCAGGCACCAGAACCACTGAGCTAAATCTCCAGCCCAGCTATATCCCCAGCCCAGAACTATTTTAGCTGGATTTTTTTTTTTGGTGGGGGTGCCGGGGATTGAACTCGGATCCTTCCGCTTGCACAGCAGGCGGCGGAACCACTGAGCCAAATCCTCAGCCTTTTTTTTTTTTTT